>CM056994.1:177808327-178163327 GCA_029891345.1 Dryococelus australis | reverse complement strand
GAATCTAAATCATTATTATTATTATGTTTTTGGTACAGTTAGGCTAAATGGAAATTATTATTTGTTTTAATTGTGATGGCCATAATTACAATAAAAATAAGAAGGTGAAAGTGTTGATTCTTGATCCTAGAGTGGTGGGTGTCATTTGAGGATTGTAAATTTTCTTCATGGTCATATGTTTGGCATTGCTTTGTTTGTCGGGTGTAATCACTATCAGAGGCAGGACAGGAAGTGTCTGCCAGCCTATCACTTTTCTGACAGATACTGTAACATCCCACCCGCACTTGGCAGCAGTTCACTCTCATTGCACACTCGTCATGATGATCCTGTGGCTGCTGACTCATTTGATAATCGCAAGGCTGGTGGCTGCAGAAAGGTATTTATTTTTTGGCTCCTGCTCGGATGAAGGCTGGACATGCACAAAACTGGAAGATGGAAGGATTGATCTAGACTTCACCTGCAGTGATGCTGTAGGCTGGGTGAGTACACATTTATCATATTAAGCTGTTAATATAAACAACGTTCTGGGCACAAAAATAATTATTGAGTGTGTAACAATTTTCTTGACAGAAAATTTTTGAGAATATTAGAGAATTCTTTGTTGTCTTGGAAAATTTCATTTCAGTACAGCATAAGAAGGAAAATATTTAAATTGATTTCCTTAAATGAGTTACGACAATTTTTAATGTAGTAGAGGAGCGTGATACTAAAAAGTTGCTATAAATGTTAGATAGATGCTAAAATTTCCAGTAACTGCTATAATTTGCTAAATTAAAAAAAAAAAAACATTCTATATGATGACCTTAATAATAATGCACCCTAAAGTAGTCCATTCCCGATTGGAAGTGACTTATGAAAATTAACCTCTGAAAAAACACTCTAGGTAAAACATGTCAACCTGTTTTTCCAATAACATAGATTCCACATATATATATATAACACTGTGGTTAACTTTCGAGTACTGTATTATTGAATAAATGAAACTTTACCTTAATATCTTCTATAACTTGTAATATTTATTTCTTTTTGAAATATGAATTATCAACAGCAAGTGCAGCGACGTGTTGGCAACAACCAGTAAGAAATAGTTCACAGTTAAAATATTATTTTAACATAGATTTTTAGTATAATATTTGTAAATTAAAAGGTGCCTATTGAAATATTTAAATATTTGGGTATCCCGATGGCAACATATCACATTTCTACAGTTTAAAATAACAGCGGAAAATATAGTGAGTAGGCCGTAATGGTACGGTGTTGTTTTATCGAGCGAGAGCAGCTCTTTGAAGTAACTGTCTGCTGAGCAAAGCTTGGCGCTCTCTCTCTCTGTCTGTCTCTCTTTCACACTCGGGAAGTTTCACTTCGCTAGTATTCGGCCAAGTTGTACATGTTTTCAATCTTAGCATATTTCATACATATTACAGAAAAATAATGATTTTTGAATTTGTCATTTACAACTGAAAAGAGATTGTAATGTTTGAATACTTATTTTAATGTATTTAGATACAATGGCTGGGCAGAAACAAAGTGAAGTTGGCAGACGTGGCAAGCCATGACCTAGTTTTTTTTTTTTTTTTTTTCAAACGAAGCGTAAATTATACTTACTCCGAAAAATACTTCAAATTACCACATCACGTTTATAGACGTTGTGTTTTTTAAACCTACCTAAGCAAATTTTGAGGTTGTGATAAATTTGTTTTTTTCCATGGCAGTAATAAATATAATGTTACGGTGTGTTTCGTTAACCGCTGCGTGTTAAATAGCGTGGTGTGGCTGTTTGGTGATAGTTACGCTGGATCTGTGTGTGCTTGATTTCAAATATTTGATGTGAACTATTTATACGCTGTAAATGTGAACTGTTTTTATGGCGAAGTTGTTATTTACATCCATGTATGTTTATTTATCACAACATTGTACCTATGCCCTGGGTGTTTGAAACACAGTCGTGTAACGTGATTTACCACCAATCCGAACAAAATAACCAAGCTCAGCCCCAATAAATTTCAATAAACCTAATACACAGTAAGTAGCAATACATATAAATTTGAGTGGAATAAATGTTACGGTAGGCTTATTTGAGTGCATGTTCACCGCAATATTTTAAGTTTCTATAACAAAAAATGAGTGACACAAGTTGCGTGCTTGATTTTAATGTAGTTTTTTCGTTGGACTTTCTATTCCTTCGTTATTCAAACTGAGGCCATCCTTTTAATGAAATAATCCAACACTACCAGTAACAAAAAGTTAAATACTACAATTCATTACCCCACAGTTGTAACAGTGTTTAACATGGTCACACCAAAATATTAATGTGCATTACGTGTAATGTGCTATGTCGTGGAAAACAATTATGTTAATGTAACATAACCGTAAGAACTATCGTTAATGCAGGCATTTTTAAAACATTATAAAGCTGACCTAAACAATGTTATAGGCCTAAACTGTGAATATTGGTACGAAATGGTTTTTGAAATAGACCTAAGACAGAATTATTTGAAAAGCTGTAAACAGCAAACAACATATTTAACAGGTATAAAAGTAGATGTCACATTTCAATGTTTATTTTTAAGTGTAGCAAAAGTATACAAACACATGTACACACACAATGGCATGTATACATTGATTTTGACAGATGCTACATGGCAGTCAATGGCAATGTTTGTTTAGATTTGGCGGAAGGATACAAAACAGGCCTGCAGGTAGATATTTAGCAGTTCTCCGAGAAAGTAGCTTCCAATGGGGAATTGACTATATATGTTTTTCAACTCAAGATGCCTTCCAATATAAGAACTCCTTATGTAATTCATCAAATACAAGCTACCCCATTTTAAGATCCACTCAATTCCAAGATGCTCAAAATGCAATGTGAAGATTTTAATAAATGTTTTAAATATCTATAAATATTGACATAAAAAACAAAAGTGAAAAACTTTGCATATATGGGAAAAAATTGTTGTCATACTCTACACTTGAAAAAAGAGAGGTAGGTAGGGTGTGTGTGTGCGTGTGCATGCATGTGTGTGTTACACACTCACAATAGACTGCATACTTATTTAAAAGGACAGAAATTCATGTACTCACTTCACAGTCTAGTACTTGTCAACACACAAAGGACAACACATTTTTCATACAGTTGCGCTCTTACATTTCGCTGGCCTAGGCTAGCTTCATCAGGTGGTGAGTTGTAGGACACTGCAATATAGTGGAAGGGTACTGCTGGTAGTAAACCTAGTGGCCAGATGGTTTACTAGGGTGTGGCGGGAAAATTGAAAATTTGCCAGTGTAGCTGATGAGTGTGGGTTGAAGCTATGATTATCTTATGTTAAGGCCCGGTTTTGCCTGAATTTTTGTTATAAATTGATGAGCTTATTCCCAGTGTCTTGAGTTCTGAGCTATTGCGTGAAGGTGGTAGGGCTCTCACAGCTTTGGTGCTGCTTGTGGTGGCATGGCAAAAATTGATGGTTTTGAGGTTAGTCCTCGTGAGGATAGGACTAACGTAAGGCATATATGATAGATATTAGTGTACTACACTTCAGATGCAGTAAAAGAAAAAGAAGTCACATTTTCTTCCTTTCCTTGTGAATGTTTTACTGATTATGAAGCCCTACCGTTAATTCTGATTGAAGAGATTCTGAAATGTCTTGTATGCTAATGAAATACACATCCTGTGTATATGCTAATGAAATACACATCCTGTGTAATGCACTAACACTAACATTGTTACACTATTGACTGCAAATTTCTTAGTGGAAATATATCTGCCAACTGAAAATGATGGGGGAAACAATTGCTATAATATGTTACTGTTTGTCAATACACATGCTACAAAATTTTTAAAATCTCTTCTCAAAGTGCTATTTTCATGTACCTCTATATAAGTTAAGTTTTTTATTAACGAGAATACAGTGAAACCTAGTTTTTTTTACATATCCCAGGAGATCAGCAACTACTACTATAGAATTCATAAAAGAATAAGGGAATTTATGCTGAATGAGCATTATTGTGTTGGACTAAAGAAAGTATGTTTAAAACACAGGAAAGTGCAAAATAATATGAATGTAAGAAATGGGTTATTCTGTACAATTTTATTTTTTGTTGATAATTTGGCTTCAGCATCATTCCCACTTTCATTGGTTTTTTATGTGTGTGTATGTGTGCGTGCATGCGCACATACATGCATGTGCACATGTGCATGTGTTCGTTCCTGCCCCCACCCCCATGCACAAATTTTGACTGTATATATTCTTCAATAATAGTTTGTTATTTCCCGTAGTGTAATTTTTTTAATTTCAAATTCCTTTTTAGTAGAGTTTGCATACACAGATGCTGCATATATGTGTTATAGGGTGGCAAGTTACAAGTGAACCTGCTTCATTTTCACTGTGCGCATGTCTCGCCCTCCCCTTTCTGCCCCTCCAGCATGGCAATAGAGCCCAGAGGGGAAGGCATGACCACGCAGTCACAACCCCAAGCGAAGGCAGTGGAATGTCAGCCCGACTTACACGAATGTGGTACAATACAGCATGGACGACATAATGTAATTGCGACTAGAAGACACACTATCTCACCAACCCATGTTGAAATTACTCAATTACATACATATATTCACATAAATAAATAAAGTTTATAGAACAACAGCATGGTAATTTGAAAACATGATTCTAAATGAACGTTCTCTCCAAATTAAATTTAACTTTCTTTGAATGTTAGAACAGGATTTAAAATTAGGCATCTATTAACGGCCTTGTTAAAATAGCATTCTTTAAAATTTAAAAGACTAATAATTGGCGTCTGTTTGATGCAAAAATGCATGAAAAATACATATACATAGCTTTTTAGCAGCTGAAAGCTACTGTAACAATTCAATAGTTATAATAATTTATTTACTTATTCTGAGTCCGAAGTGATGCTCTCATTTTCCATGTCAGGGGAGAAATCTACGTCACAACAATCTTCAAGGTTAACAAAAATTTGATCTATTTCAGCATCTAACAACCTATCATTATTCCAGTATTCTTTCTCAATTTTTTTCACATGTTTGCAACATTCTTTCCATTGTTCTACAGAGTACCTACTAAACAGCTGTTCAACATGATTTTTTTCTTGTCTTCGAGTGAGGATGATATTTCTTTGCTAACTTTTCCCTTGATGTATCCCCACACTAACTCAATCGGGTTGTGATCGGGATGGTTGAAAGGCAGTCTGATTACTTCATTACCATTCATTTTTATGATTTCGTCAATTTTGAAGATTTTAGACGAGGGCACTCGTTTAGCCAATAACAGCAGGTTGGCTTTTGTTAGATCAGAGAAGAAAGATATGTTGTTCACTTTTAACCACTCTTGAATATCATTTTTTGTGCTAGCAGATGTGGGTTTCTTATTTCTCTGAACATTGTGATAACTTGGGTTGTCGAGAACAATTACAGAGTTGTCAGATGAGGGAGTAGTTTCTGGTTCACCCATTTTGAAAAGTTATGAAAATTCATGTCATTATGATAATCTCCTGTTGTGTTTTGATTGGAATATCAGCAATGCATTAGGTATAAAGCCTTCTTCTCCTCCTGCATGCACAATTATCAAATGCTGACTTTTGCAGATTGGGTCAGAGATGCCCAGCTCCTTGTCCGACTGCCAACAAGAACTAATAATGTGGGTAGCACGGATGTACGTTTCATCTACATATATGATTGTTCGACCAGCATTTCAAAACTTTCACATTTTTTTTAGAAAGCGCTCCCTCCAAGCTGCAATATCAGGCTTCTCAATCAAAATCTTTCTCCTTGATTGGCACTTCTTCCAACAAAATCCCAGTCTCTTTAATAATTTTCTTAATAACTTTTTACTGCAGTCCAAAACCCTGTCATCTCGCAAAGCCTTATTTAATTTATTTAAATTTGGTACAGTTTTCCTGACAGTGTAAAATTCACGTACATTTCTCCGTACTGCACCATATGTAAAGTCGTCAATTTTAGTACGTTTTTGTGTTCGTTTTTTTTGCCCGTTAGTGTTGAAAATTTCAGACCAATTGTACTTTTTACTTTCCCCTTGGCCAAAATCCTCTTTGCTGTGTATTGAGACACACCCGTCGCAGCACTTGTTGCTTCAGAAACATAGTATTTTAAGCCGTACAACAACTTCTTCTCTTTTAGATGTGTGGCAACATTGTAAACAATTTCACATGCTTGTCCTGGTAACAGCCGTCCCGGGATAAGATTAGACTTAATTCCTGAGGTCGATGGGGTAGGCTCACTTGTATAGTGTAATGCGGGTCCCAACACGATGCGCGGAAGCAATCGTAACTGATCCCCTCCACTTCTCCTAACGCCAACCGTGTCACTGCTGTGGGTGCCATGACAACTGGGGTCTGCGTGTGTCATGTATCTTGCCGGCCTTTACCTATGTTATTTCCCACAGCATAATTTTGAAGTTCATATGAAAAATTTTTGAAAATATTATCAGTGTTGAGTGGAGAGGATATTACTAGATGAAAATCCTTTAACCATAAATGTGTGCTTCATGGCTTTTTGTAGAGTGCCACAGTTATGTAAATTTGTGTTTGAGTGGAAGCAGAAAAATATTAGTTTATCTTTTACTTTTTATTTTACAAGTCTTCCATTTGTGAAGAGTTCTTTCTCATTCCAAGCATTTACTGTGTACCACTTGGTGAGCAGGAGACCAGAACTTGTGATTTATTTACAGTATTTATTTTATATATTTGTACACAAAATTCAGTGCTACGACCAGTTTTAAATTTGCCATGTAGGTTAATTATGACCACCTTCACATATGCCTGGTATATATTGGACAATAAATACTGTAGAATTATAACAAATTAGAAAAAAATTGCAAGTTCTAACTAACTATGGCTAGTGCCATACTTTTACTGTAAATAAAATGAGTTGATTTCATCATTAAAATTTCACCGTTCTGTCAAATAAAAATTTTTTCATTTCATAAAATAAGTATTTTTATTTTGCAGAATAAATTTCATAGCAAATATGCATGCCTTATTATTAAAATATGAATCTATTGTTTTCTTAATGAGTTCAATCAAACTAAATTGAATTTGTTATTTATTTATTCATAAAATTCAATCAGTATATATTTAAGTGGGAAATATTCAAATATATTTAACAATAAGCATGAAAATACAACCTTATGAGAGCACACTTGACAAGTAGCAAACATTGTCACAGTTACATTAATTTTTGTGCTATCAATCTTTTACTTTTTCGAGACATTTAAAACTGTCCAAGAACACTCACTAACATTTGAGTTTTTCAAGATTTTTACATCATCCACATGTAACTTTTTTTCATTTGTAAATAACAATATCTTAATTAATTCCTGTTTATTTCAGCACTAGGCTACTCCAACACAAATCCACAACATAACTACAAAATACTAGTAGATATTTTATTATTTATAAATTAAAATACTCCTTACATAGGGTTTTGTAAAGAGAAGTGGCAAACACATGATGCGTGCCCGAGTTATTGATTAGGTGGCACGGTCGTCGTGGCTTTAATTGCGCTAGAACAGCATGCGCATTACGGGATTTATTGTTCCAGTTGGCGTCTTTGACCCGTTATCTTGATCGGACACATTGGTTGACGGGTCAGTACAGACTGCTGCTTGTCAGCAAGCTGAGCTGTCCTTTGCCCTAGTGATTAGTATTTCTTCGCCGCCAAATGCAGTCGCCAACCAGCTCAAAAACTGAGGCCAATCGTTTACAAACTCGGTGTAGCGATTCCACCAGTCCAATGCAAGGCCCGTCAATTGGATGTGGGCTTGGTTTACCCACTGCTTCGTTGGAAGGTCAGTCTCTCTAAATTTTTTCCTCACATTCCTGTGTGAATGCTACCAGGTCCTCATGGGGTCTGCCCGCGAACTCTGTTATCTGAATGTCATTGTCCTATCCGGTTGCTGGGTGTCCCAGTGCTGTTCCAGGCTGTATGAAAATACGCTATGGTTTTGACCAGCAGGAGTGGGAGGTGTGTTTCCTCCACACCTTTCGCATTGGTAGGCCATGCCCAGCTTCGTGACTCATTCATCTAGCCAACCTATACATAGGTGATGATAGGGTTCGCTACACGTCGTGCAACATATTTTGTTAATGCCTCGGCCGGGGCACATGACCTCGTTACAGAATGTGGTTGGCTGTGTGCGGCAGGTTTTGCATCGGTATTCCAAACTTTCTGTGTTGCTGGCTTCATCAGGCCAGTCTAAGCATACGTGGTGGAACGTGTTGCCGCAGTAGTTGCAGTTGATATGGAGTGAGCCAGTGCCAGGACAATCAGCATAGTTACACTTCTTTATTGTAATGTCATGTTCTGAGTCATGGTTCGCTCCATTGGTGGCGTTGAGCTCTAAATCTGACATGACAATTGCTATGGGCGCCACGGGGTGTTTATTGGACTCCCCGAAGTCCGCTTCACTTTCCCAGCTTGTCTCTTAGGTCTCTGGGTCGGGTTGGTCTGGTTTGACTTTTCTCTGTGAACAGTTAATTAGTCTGACACACCACGTTGGGCATCATAAAATCAATTGACGCGTGCCCAGGTTATTGATTACGTGGTATGGTCTTTGTGGCTTTGAATACGCTAGACCAGCACGCACATTAAGGGATTTATTGTTCCAGTTGGCGTCTTCGGACCGTTATCTTGATTGGGCACGTTGGTTGGCGGGTCAGTACAAACTGCTGCTTGGAAGTGAGGTTAGCTGTCCTTTGTCCTTTTCTCCGTAAGCCGTGCCTTACCCTGAAAGGCATATAGTGCGGTCCGCCACTGAATGATACAAGTCATGCATCACGGATACGAAACAATTCCCTAGAATTGTGTACTTCCAGTAACAGCTGCCGGCACAAGCTCGGTGCTCCAGAAACACCCCACCACTGGCGGGCAGATCAGAAGCGTTGAACCGTATGGGCCTCCTTCCTGCTACTACTGGGTGTGGAATCGCAACCAAGGCCAGGCCGTAACACTCGAGCAAATACCACCGCCAGCACCTAGGTGCTCCGGTAGGGATACAACCCAAGCGCACTGTCTCTCCCTGGTTGGAGGAGTTTATAGTGGTTGTGGCTCTGTTGTTCTATCCCCAGAGGTCTAGAACAGGTGGCCGTCGAATGGTGTATGTTTGGAACTGGTAGATTTTGGAAGAAGATCCCCAGTCATAATCTAGTTCATAATAAAACACCCAGTCTTGGTCAGCAGTGCACAATGTGTATCGTTCCTAGCCGGCATAGTAAATATTACTCTATAAATAATACTCATGGCTAAAAGAACAAAGCTGTGTTTATTGAGGTTGCAATAAACACAGTAACACGTGCTATCTCCTATCAAGCAGACGGTATGCTGGAAGTAACCTGCGCTGGCCAACTGTAGGTGACTTGGTTCTAGACTAATCAGGAAGATTGAATTAGTTGACTACTAAGTAGAAATACTTAACGTCGGCTAACTAATTATGGGATGTCTAGATGAGACAAAGAAGTTACTGTCCACTGCTCTAGTAGCAGGGAGTGTTAATGTTCAAAGGTGGTTTCAGAAGAAGCTTCTGGTAAGCTGTAGCTATTGGCATCACTGAAGCATCTGGTGACGGAAATGGTAGAAGCCACTGGTGGCTACTAAAAACTGTTGTCGACAATGGGAGCAGCCTCTGGTAAGCTGCTAAGGACTTAGAGGTTGTCAGAGGCCCCAATACTAGAAGTGTGGTGGAACGAGCTTGAGAAATTGCAAGAATAACTCTCGAGCCCTGCAGCGTATGGACATATATAGTCCGAAGGACAGATGCAATGGCAGGCTGCGGGGGGGGGGGCATGAAGTCCCTCTGGTGCGAAGCCCAATTGGGGGTAGCAACTCTCTAGTTATCTCTTGGCTTCGTAAATGTTCGTTGGTGCTCGACCGTGCCCTGGAGCAACTGACGGCTTGTAGGCTCTCAGCGCCAGGGGAGGAGAGGGCGACGTATCCGCTGGCTTGCGCAACCTCCGTATCCACGTGTTTGGGCACCCTCCAAGATTGTGGCAGCTCGCAACATCCGTCTACAGGTTGGTGGGGTTCGTCTCGCATGTGGGTTGAAGTAGATATAGACTTGGTGTGATGTGAAATGAGTCATAATCGTTTATAATAGTATGATAAAGCAGCACGTGTCACATCTATTGGTTTTTGTTTTCTTGGCAGTACGAAAATTACACAAATTTGCTTCTAGTGCAATTGTCTTTTTATTTTTTTTTGCCCACCACTATCACTGTGCATACAGCACAGCAGTGTTTAAGCACGTGTCTTTTTGTGCCCACTCAATATTAACATTGCAGTATTTGCTCTTTGTTCAAATTATAAAACACATTAAACCCTTTACTTTCAAACTCTTGGGCTCTGTCTAAAACAGTTACTACAGAATTTTTTCATTTTTAACGGGTTTTGCAATGTAAGCAGCCAACTGCAATCACTACTCTTGCTCAATAGTTGCAAATGCTGTATTTGCTAGCTGTCAAGAACCTATCCACGAAGCATTGATGAGTAAAGAAAGCAGTGTTTACAAATACTGAGCAAATGTTTAATGTATACTTACATATTACATTTGACAAAAAAAATATTCATCTGATATATTGACACGTGGGGGTGTAGAGGAGGGACTGAATGATTATGGAGGTCAACAGTTCTTTCTACAGCTATGCTAAGGTTTTTTTCCTGAAAAGTTGTAAAAATAATACTTCTTCAAGACGTGGGTATAGCTAACTAGGATACCTAAGTAAAAAGAAAAGATTAAACATTTTGTTCACAGCGCAATTTAATACACTTCAAATAAAAGTTACAATATCTACCAAAAATTTTGTCAATTCTGAAAATGTCTCTGTTAGAATTGTTACATGTAAATCATGGTATGCATACCAAAATAATGAAAAGAAGGAAGATATTCATGGCTGAGGATTCACCATTAATTAAACTCAAAATAGAATCAATCGACAAGCTTTAACCATAAATTCTGAAACCTTTACCAAGAGATTCGTTTAGATTCGCAAAGAGTACTACCTATTCAACAACTTATCTACATGATGATAGACACCTCTCCACCACCTCTCTTGTGCAAACTCATCCTCTCGCCACCAGCTTCCCATTAGAAGAAGAGGTAAGCTCAAGAGAACAATATCACCCAATATTAAGTATTTATAGGCTTGTGCACATTTGTCACAGGAATACATTCTCAATGTTTTTCCCATCATCATGCTGCTGAAATTTTGAGGAAAAACTGAACAAATATCGCACAACACATATAGGAGTGAGAAAGGAAACTCGCTCATCATCGTGCTGTACTCGCATGCACACAAATGCATCACTCAGTAAATATCACATGCTACCAGTGACACATTCTACCCGCAGCAATGAATGTCCAAAGCAATTAGCATGAAGAGCAGTGCTGACAGCATTCACAAGAAGAATAGGAGATTGTTTCTAAAGACAGCAGCCAGGTGTTAAACTAAAGAGTGTATTCTCATCCCATATCAACAGATTCTGACAAAATAATTACCAAAAATTCAGATTTTACCAGCCATGTCCAACCTATTGCATCTAAAGAAAAAACCACAATGAAATGTTTAAGAACCAAAAATTCACTGTAACAGATTTGCCCCTCCTGCAGTAATTTGTTTCTCTACAAATTGAATTAACAAAACAAAGAAACTGTTTTACAGCATTACAGATTTTTTCTTAAAAGTTACAATAATTCTTTAATCAAAGTATCCACTTCCAGAAGACAGTGAATTACCACATCCTTATTCCGATCAAAACACTTGAAAATCCTAATCTGTCTGCAGAAACTATCTCCCTTTTTTATTATTTAAACTAATTATTTTTGTAAATGGTACACACATACAATTTGTTACAATTTTACTTGGAAGAACCATTTTTTTTTCCAAAAGACATTTACAGAAGTTCATGTAGTGACATGGGGAGGACTATCCAGGGATGATGATCCTTCATCCTGCCTCTTACCCAAGGCAGGGGTAAGTTCAGGTGTTGTGCCCGATGCCTGCTCTCGGTGAGCAGACGTGATGAGGGTCGTAGGCCAACAGCCCAAGGGGATCCCTGGCATCTCCGTTGATGTTGTTGATACTGCAATACTGTTGAGTGTATTTACTGACACTGACTCTATTACAACTACTTCTGCAGTTCTGCAAGTGTAAGGATGTAGGCCTCCTTTACACACCCTTTTAATTACACAGATTTGACTCTGCCTAGGGGGCAGGACCCATAACGCAAACACTTCCTGACAGCACTGATACTATTACTTTGGCATTCAGGGTGCAGTGCCCAAAATTACCGTAAGGTAAACGCAAATGAAAGGCGAGGAAAAAACTCAAGCAATTTTATTTGCTGGTTGCATGGTACAAGCACTACATTTCACTCACAAATTTGAGAATTCAGACTTGCCGGGAGCAGATGCTGTGAAATGTGCCGTGCGCTATAAAAATTACCGTGCGTTACATTGCAATTAACACTGACGGTCGACACCCCAGAAATTAAGGAAGAAAAGGTTCCAGTTAGTTACACGCTATTGACACACTAATGAATGCAGCTTAAAGATGATGGCGCCAAGGGGGAATTCACGGAGCATTACTCCCGTGCAGTAACTTACCCTGATGGCTGAAGTCAAGACTGCGAAATACCTGCAGCCTGCTCATAAGATGGCAGTGGGTGTTCTCTGAAAACGCTGATGCCGTCAGGTGAGACACGAGACGAACTAGTAATTTGGGCGCCAGCGGTGCTTCCCAATCACCGCACTATTGAGACTCAGGGTTCTCAGGGATGCTGTGGGTTCTCTGTATCTGCCTCACCCATGCGTACTTACAAACATGTTGGCAATACTAAACTTTTAATAAACATCACTGAAAATAAACAATGGATAAAACATATGTGGCTATGACACTGTCACTACTGAATAAAAGAATTAAGTTCATTGTAGACTTGTTTTTATTGAAATTATTCATACACATCAACATGCCAATGAAATGATTATCTCGGTCATGACTAGCTAATTCCTCGTGGGTGTTCCCCAGCCCATAATTAATCTAGCGCACTCCTAGATAGATGATCTCACCGAGGTGCATGAAAACACAGCCTTCACAAGGGAAGAGGACAGATAGCCGCTAGGGTGGACTGACGGTTTTTCCCTGAAGACAGGACATGATGAATTACAAATGAAAACTTTTAATACATATTAACACGTGTGATTACTCAACATCACTAATGTAAACTCATCGAGGCTCGCTCTCCAGCACGTGGGTAGTGTGGTGATGGCCTATACACAGAGCCAACTAGGATAGGAATAATTGCACTGTACACTAATTACAAAATTACATAGACCCTTGAATGATATATGAAATAAGATGGGACACAAGATGAATATTCACAATAAATACACACATGTGTGAAAACAAGCTTAGATGGCGCGGATGCTGTTGGCTGAAGTTCGTAGCGGACCATGTGGTGCAGGTGAAATTGCAATATTACTGCATGGAAACTGCAAACTAAATTCACATAAAATATTATTCTTGAAGAGAAAATTATTCTCTTTACGATTAAAGTGGTTACAGGCTTGTAACATGCCTGATGGCAGTAAAATCAAACATTAACATGACCACATGGTCAAGTACGAAAAGCATCAATTTGCATGAAAAATACATTGAACCCTGAATAAAATTGACATGAAACCCTGAAATAAATGATTGCTTATACGATGTTACATAAATAAGCTCTTTAAATGTGATGATGGCATGTACAAAGACTTGGCTTTGGTCGGCCACGTGGTTATATGTGATGTTACCATAAAATATATAAACATGAAAATTACCCTCAAATACATACATAAAAACAGAGCTCTTAAAATTGTGTATAGCAATAATGCAGAAGTTACAATGAAACACCATAAACATAGGCGGATGATGCCTGATAAAAAATGTGCGGGTCGCGTGACCTCTCTGACATCTTTCTCCTCCCTCTCCTCGATTAAGTTAAAAAATGCCGCAAGGGCGCAATAAATTAATAAAGCAGAAGCATAATGCTGGGAAAAATGTACGCAAGCAAGGGTTAACTGGTAAACTAAATCGACTATGGAAACCTAAATGAGTGAACAAAAGTTGTTGCGTACGTGACAGCGTCTTACCTCACCAGCTCTCCTCAACAGACTGTCCAGATACAAGTGTCGCACAGCCGCCTACGGGTTTCACAAAAGCGAAAGTGCTACGCACGCCAAGTAAAATATTTTACTATGGATAATAAAATGGCACAAATTAAATTAAATATTGGTTTACATTTTTATAATTTTCTTATGAATTTCAATATTATTTTAGTGTCTCTTTATGACTGCGTTCATGCCGGAATATTAAGTGTTGTTAATCTCGGTGCTGCGGGCACTTTGAATTTTATAACCAAACAATTAAAATTAGTAAAAACACTTTAAAACATTTTAAGACATATTAAACGCTGCAAAGACAATATAACACATTTTACACTGGAAATAACATTTATATGAAAGTTCAAAATTATCGGCCTCTTTGTGCACGTGTGGGACACGTGACACGTGCGTGGTGAGCGCCGTCATGGGCGCTAGTGCCGTTGGCTGTTAGCCGGCATCAACTCTATGGAGCTTTTCACAGAAAACACAAACATGCTTATGGCTACATATGTAACAGGTTAAAATGCATACAAAATTATGCCCTTAAATTTAAAACATGTTGTCGACATTCCCTTGGTACTATAACCCTTACTAACGCTACTGAACATGACATCACGGGAATGCCGCCTCACTTGCAGAATGATAGTAAAAGAATGGATATGCATGATAACAATTGCATGATGGATGGAACATATTGACACTAAAAAATTTAATACTTACTGCCCATTAATTTTCCTGCCCTAGCAAATTTTATGGTCAGTGTTGCACTTGCTCATCCCAGTGTTCAAACTGTATCATGCGTTTTTCAAATGAGGCATGATTTCCAACATCCACTCTCTATGGGATGCACTATGTGATGCCCTTGCGAGCCAATTCATGTGAAAAGCATTGGCATTCGTAAGAATTAAAAGGCATATTATCAGCAGTTATAATCGTAGGTATACCATATGCGCGAAATATAATTTTAAGGGCACTTACTACACTACCTGATTGCTTATTATGTAACTGTACTATGTATTTGTAGCCATTTAGACAAGTAATCATACACAATCAATTCAAGAATATCTGCTCCTATCTTCTCAAATTGAAGTTTAGGGACAGAAAGTGGACTCAGTGGTTCTTTTCAATTTGTGATCCTGTACTTGTCACAATCTCTGCATTCTGTTACATACCTTTCGATATCACTTGATATTCCTGGCCAAAAGAACAACCTCCTTGTCCTTGATTTTGTTTTTCCAACCTCAAAATGACCTTCATGGATCACTTTCAAGATGTTTGGCCTCAAATTTTTTTTAATGACAATTTTGTCATTTAGAAACATTAATCCATCCTCTACAAAGAGATCACACTGTACAGACCAGTATAGATGACAATGCACTGGTATGCTGGACTTTTTACGAGGCCGCCCTGTTTTCACAAGTTTCACCACTTCACTGAGCACAGAATCTGACGTCAGTTCTCTTCTGAATTCTCATTCCGCGCGTCATTTATTGGAAGATGCTTGGCCACACTATGTACAACTTCGCACATTTCATCATCATCATCTTCCACTTCGTCTTTGTTGTATACTCGAGATGGCAAATCAGCTATGTGCATCATTTTGCCTGGTAGGTATTGTACTTCCAGGCTGTATTTCAATAACTTGAGCTTCAGACGGTGAAGTCGGGACGACATAATTTTTGACACTTGTTTACTCATTATAGCCACTAGTGGCTTATGATCGGTTAAAATCTGCACAGCACTGCCATATATGTAGTAATGAAACTTCTTTGTGGCATAGACTACTGCTAAGAGTTCTTTTTCTATTTGTGCCCATTTCTTCTCTGTCTCAGTCAGGCTACGTGATACAAATGCTATTAGTTGTCCATTCTGAAGTAAGCAGCATCCCAGACCCTCTTGGGAAGTATCACACTGGATCATAATAGGTTTTTCACCATCAAATGTTCCTAGAGTTGGGGCACTGCTAATTGCTGATTTGATGGCGACAACACATTCAGAATGGCTCTTCATCCAGTGCCAGGTGATATCAGCCGCCAGCAATAGTGAAGAGGGCTGTCAATGTTGCCACATTTGGTATAAATGGTCGTAGATAGTTGACCATTCCAAGTATTCTCTGTAGTTCCTTCTTGTTGGGTCAGGCAAGCACTGAATTGCTGCTATTCTTTCAGGGTCAGGTCTGATTTCGCTGTTAGAAAATAAATACCCCATAAAACGCACTGCTGATACATTATATTGAAGCTTCTCTGGATTAAATTTGATGTTTTGTTCTCTTGCCCTTTGTAGCACTTTTGCAACAATTTTATCATGTTCTTATTGTGATGATGCAGCAACAAGAATATCATCAAAGTAGATGAAAACACCATCAATGTCACCAAACACACGTTCATTTAGTTCCTGAAATTTCTCTTGTGCACAAGACATACCAAATGGAAGAGACAAGAACTTGTAGCAGCCCCATGCAGTGCAAAATGTGCACAAGTCACTTGACTTCTTATCGAGTTCTAGTTGCCAAAGTCAATCTTTAAGATCAAAGACTGAGAAAAATGACTTTCCAGATAGTTTATCTGTCAACTGTACAAATGTGGGTATTTCATAGAACTCTCTCTTAATCGCAAGGTTCAAATCTTGTGGGTCCAGACAAAGTCTTAAGGTGCTATTTGGATTCTCCACAATAACCAGGTTGTGAACCCAGGCATTTGGCTTTTCCACTTTCTGTACAATTCCTTTTTTCACAAAAGATGCAGGTGTAGTCTTCAATTTGTTGGAAATTGTTTGTGGTTGCCTCCTTGGAGGTCTGACTTGGGGCTGAACATTTTCGTCTACACTATGTTGCCATTATCTGGAAATTTTCCCAAGCCAGTAAATACATCTTCATTGTCTTGAATAAACTTACTTTTCTCAGGCTCTTTTACCATGACATCAGTACCAACTAGGTGCACTCTTCTAATCAAATTTAGGTGAACACAAGCTTGCAGACCCAGTATATGAGTGCTGTCAGCATCTGCAATCCTAAAATCCATATATTTTACATTATTTGCCTTACACCTCAGGTTGACAATTCCAATTGGTTTCACCTTAAATCCACCATAACTCTCCAGCACTTAATTTGTATCCTTTACTTTCAACTGATGGTCAATTTTCCTAAATAGTTTTTCTGGAATAACATTGACCTCTGACCCTGTATCCAACTTGAATCTTATTCTCCTGTCCTGAACTGCAATAACCTCATGCCATTTCGTTGTATTTTGTTGTGTTCCTAAGCTCTCGACTTACTTTATGTCGTTTGTCAATACCTTTATACCTCTCACCACGTAGTAATCATCATTATCTGAGCCTTATTTCTCCAGAGTCCTTACTTTTTTAATTCCTTTAGAACTTCGGCACATTGATGCAAAGTGATTAAGTTTTCCACATTTATGGCACTGTTTGCCATATGATGGGCATTTGTTTCATGAATGTGTATAATTGCACTCTTTAAACTTGACAGTGTTTTCTTTTTTATTTTGCCTATTCAGACCAGCGTCATTTTTCTTCGAAGAGAACACTGTATTAACTGATACTGGAACAGTTGATTCCGAGATTACTGTCTTTTTGATCTCACCTTGAAGGCACTGCAGTTGTGTGCTTGTTTCAGCCAATCTGCCCAGCTCACATGCTTTTTCTAATGTCAGATCTTGTGTTTGTAGCATTTCCTGTTGTAATGCAGAGTCTCTGACATGCTTAAAAATACAATCCAGCATAATTTCATCCGCCTGCACACAGAATTCACAACTGCATACTAACTTTTTCAGGTCAATCACAAACTGTTGAAACGGCTCTTTCTCACTCTGTTTTCTTGAATACAGTAGAAACCGTTCATATGGCTCATTTTTCCTTGGCCAACAATACGATTAAACGCCTCGCACACTTTATCATATTTAGTTCTATCTTCATCCGACAGGTTAAATGTGTTGAAAACTTTGATGACCTCTTCTCCCACGAGGTTAAGTAGAATCACTGCTTTGATTTCCGATGATTTCTCTGACGTCATGGATGCAATCATGTAGATGTCGAAGATTTGTATAAATCTTCTCCAGTTTTCACTGAGATTACCTGAAAAATTCAAAATGTTTGGCTTGTTTGTGTCTGCCATCGCTTACAAGTTTCGAGTGATGCGAGTGCAACAACCACACGAGTGAATTCGACCTCTCACTCAATACATTAATTGACCAGGAACTTGAGTTCTCACCGACTGCGCCATATTTTGTTTGGGTTCTTCCTATATCTTTATTCCTTGTAAACACTTTCTTATTTATAGTTCAAAACATGATTATCACAACTATCTTACAACACCAGTCTGCTCCGCCATCTTGTTCCCTGCTTAATGCCAACCTCTGTCTCTCAACTTCCTCCATAATATTAACATTTACCAGTTACATACACAACAGATGGACTAAAAACTACTTTTGAAGCCACATAACTAGCAAAATACAAATTTAATGTGTGCAACAAATATTTTGTGGTATATTTTCAGAAAAAATGTTGATTGATGTGTACTACTACTGATTTTTGCTCATTACGAACAGTATTTAAAATTATTTTTTAGTAATAATTTTCCTTGTTCATTTCATTGAAATCAGATGCATGTAAAGTTGTCGGTAGTGTCCCACATATAAAATGCGAAGTTGTTAACACTAGAGCATGGTCTTGTCTGATCAGTCACAATGTTCTTGCTTTTAATACGGAAATGTGCCTCATATACTGAACATTCATTTAATGAGAGAATAATGAAAGTATTTGTTACAAAATCATAAACTATAAGTAAATTAACTGTTTTCAACAACCCTATGTGAATTGATAAAACAAAATTATACACATACCTAACCTGAGATAGTTTTCTTTATACAAATAACTATATTTAAAAATGTTATTTTTGTATATTTAGTATAACTTACTAATAAATCATTTTTATGAAGTTGAATGTATAAAAAAATGTGTTTCAAGTACTCTTCATGAAAGTCCATTCAGTACTTTCAAATGACATCTGAGAATGGCCATAGCTTAATATTCAATATATGTGATTTTGTCAATCTGAGTGATATCCATAATTTCGCAAAACACCCCAATTCACCATTTGGTCTTCCACTTTTCAAAACTCACAGTACTGATAGCCAAAAATTAACCAGTTGCTATAAACACAAAACAAGTGTTTGTGAGGGCATTTCTGCAAAATATGAAAAGCTGTGAAATGATGCAAGATGAAAATGGGTTAGGGTGGTTTGCCATTTTCATTTTTATTTTTGAAATCTAACGTGTTTAACATTATAATATCTAAATTTTTGTGTGAAAAATGTATTAAAGATCAGGGGTATATAATATAATTAAATATAACATAATTAAATAATTTATCTATATAATTGAAAGGGTCGTATGAGCATAAATTGCTGGACTTATTGTGTAAATTTAATTTTTAACTTTATTTAGTAACAAGTATACTATGACTTTTAAATTAAATTTTTTAATTTATGCCATAAATATATTTTTGAATTCACAGTGGGAATTATATTTTTTAATTCATATTTTAAAAGTAATTTTGAAATTGCAGTCGAAAGATTATTTTTAATAAATAGTTTTGCAGAACCATTCTAAATACAGTAAACTCCCAATTTTTCGAGGTAATGACTGGCTAAGGGTTCACGGATAACCAATATTCATGGTTAAAGCTGACGCATGCCACATTACTGTGCAGCACGCCTGCTTACTCTACGGGCCGGCTTTGCCCCATTAACGAGTGCTGAAGAGTGTGGGGCAAGTCAAAACAGTGACGTACAAAATTCCCATGCCTACAGAGTTGATTCCACATGCCTGGACAACTACATACACGCTGTACCGTCTCCACTTCTCTAACTCTATTCTGACCACTTGACCACTCTCACTTTCTCTTTACTACTGTCAAGACTGGTGAAGGGAGAGACATACTTAATCGGGTAAGTAGCTCTATCAGTTCACTAACAACTCCAGGGAATTCATAAGCACAATAACATTTATTAAACAGTAAACATTTAAGGATTGAATACAATATGATACAAACAAGTTAACATTAATTGATTACTTCAGAGGGCACAATGCCAATTATGATGTGATACGCTTTATTCGCCTAACCTTGACAGTAAATATTAATTATGCTTAAAGGGGGCAATGGGGTCTCAACGTAGAGTGTTACTCTTAACTGCTAGCACGACAGTTATGCTCACCATAAAACTCTATAGACCAACCCAAAACTCCTCCAGGCCTCAATGTCATGAAGTCCTCCTTCTCGTTATCAGCTCTGGTAACTAACATGGCAGTACCACGATCGTCGGCATCACACTGTTGGGTGGGGGGTGGTCTCCATGGCAGTTTTATATGCTTTGCTCAGTAGGTAAGTGGTGTTTGTTTACAAGGCAGTCTTCATCCATATCCCGTTGTACTTTAAGTGATATATTCTCATCTGGCCATCATAGTTTAAGTGGTAATTCATGAACGGCCCTTCCTGGCCTCTACACTACCCCCCAGGTCAAAATAATAGCCCTCCTGGCTGTGGCAGTAGCATAGGTAAGGGACATAGTATGGTGCCCTCCAGGGTGGTGCAAGGTGCAGAAATAGGCAGAGGAGCTCCGGCCGTGGACGAATGGCGACGAATGGTGGCATTCGTGGAAATATTAATTACAGTATCCTAGGGACAAGACTAAATGTGAGACTTTGTTTCACAATGAAGTAAAAGTTAAGTTATATTAGAAATTCAAGTAGGGGGAAGTTTTGAGCAAATGGCTATGTAGGGAAAGTGAAAAATTATAGTACTTGAACATCAACAAAATACAGAAACATACAAGATTAAGTGGCCAAAACTTAAATGTAACCTATCTGACCACGTTGTGTTGCGTGACCACAGGATAGAAGGAGGAATGTCCAACTCCACATTTAATGTTATGTTAAATATCGCCCCTAAAGCTAAACGCTGGACACGGGTGAGAGGAAGGTTTGAATATTGTGCACGCATGGCCAAGTATGCTCTACAATGTGACAGAACATGAATACATAAGAAAAATACAAGATTGTGAAATAAACGTGCCGGCTGGCTGAAACAATAAGAAACTTGAGAAAGATAAAAGGGTGCATAAGCCCATTAGTGTGAAGGTGAAAACGTATACAAGGGAATTATTGAATACAAATGGGAAGTTACTATCTGTGTCAAAGGTAGGAGCACGCCTGAAGTTGGCAGTGCTGAACGGTCGTGCTGCCTTTTGTCTACTTGCGAGAGAAAGAACACTTAATTAGCAAAATGTAGCCGGAGAGCGGCGTGTGCTTTGTTTTTGCACTTGGAAAATACGTACATACAACATGTCCATACAATATATTGTTTGTAACCTACAGCTAAGTACACAGTTTCTTTTCTTTAACATATTGCCTAATAACTCTTCTGTAATCTATAAGTGAGTAATAAATGTGTTGCATACATGATGGCATAAGCCACATGTTAAGTTTAAAGATAGAATTATATGAGTAGTAAGTACAAAACTTAAGGTTAACAATACATGGCAAGTAAAGAAGATTTGATGTTTGATGAAAACAACAAAATATTAGTGAACGACAGTAAAATACAGTGAAATATTATAAAGAGGGTGTTATAACCTCTATAGGCAGGCCTATGGCGGGTAGTTAAATGTCCACATTCTTGATGCATATCACTTAACGTGTGCGAGGTTACTTATTAGTGTTCACTTTCAAGATTCACTCGTTTAGATTCACAAACATTTAACATTGTAATAGCTCGCATGCAGGCAGAGCTCTGAATCAGATTAACTGGTTGCACTCGTAAGAAAAGTGTTTGTGGTTAATCACATTTGGAAAACATACAATTGTTTGCAGTGCCAAATGCACACATGAATACGTAAATTTAAGAGACGTAATTGTTGTCAACATTGACAGTTGTAAAATAGATATTCGTGAGGACACAAATTTGAAAAAGATATATACATATCAATATACTTCCTAACAAAAATCTGTTAAGTTAACGCAATTATAAGACAAACTGGATATGATAAAATTTGAAAGCTTAAATTTAATAGTTTACATACATTTCTGATATGTAGGTTGTTTTGCAAAATATTTTATTCAACATATGTTCATACAATATAGCTTGTAGAATATACATACAAGTACTTGCAGGTGAAAGGAAAGGAAAAGGAATAAAATAAAAGTTGTGGACACCAACTAACACAATAGGTACTTAATGCATACGTAGAGATAACATGTAGAATATCGCTGAGCGAAACATACAGGAAGGGCCACTGTTTGTGGCCTTACTCTATATTAAAAATAAACTCCTATATTCAATAATACTCATATGCACTATAGTGCATGTTACCCATTAGATCCATGTGAATGGAATCGACTAATTGTACTGTAAGCATTGAAATGCAGTTAAAACTGGAACAAGTAAGCATGCCAGGAGGCATTGTCGCTTAATAATGAAAGAAAATGTTAAGGTAATGAAATAATTATATACATAAGGATCAATAGGCCTTAATGCAATACAGAACCACTGAAGTGCTATGGGGACATAACCAGGAAATAGCATTGCTTGTAGCATTTGATTTAGTATTTAAGTTCGCTTGTTTGTTTTTTGTATATGAACTCTCATTTGTGGAAAATATATACCTTAGTAGTGTCGGGTAAACACCATACTTACACACAAATAACAGTATACTTACTTAGCAGCTTGAGTATATTCAAGAAAGTTGTAACACTATCATGTGAGGAAGCAAATACATGGTGGTAAAGCTCAGGGGGGTGCGTTAAAAGTACGGACATGTGCACTAGTTTCACATATAATGTAATGACAGCTAAAAGAAGTAAAAGAATAACTGCCATAGAGGCGTAATCAAAGTGGCTTGGCTCCAAGATAGAGAAAAGTTTGTTGTTTCTGAACAGAACCTGGTGGTGATTGTTATCAACAGTTGGAAACACTGGTAAGTCCATTAGATTTAAATGCCAGTTAGTATCAAGTGCAGAAGTAATATTAAAACTGAATTCCAGATGTCAGCGACAATTGCTGTAGGTGGAACGACTGTTCGTTCAGCCAGTGGAAGGGGACCACAGTCTGCTGTAGTATAATAGTTGGGGCGTGAAAGTCATATAACCGTGTGGCTTCAATGATAACTTCATCAGGGGTGGCAACACGACAACCGCATGGCACATGAAGTTCCACACTCCCTAAGTTGTAGCTCAGAATATTGGTATTGAGGGATGCATTCAAACATAATACTGCTGTACCTGAAGGGGGGGGGGGGGGTGTTTGTTATGACATACTGGTGAGGCCTGGTGAGGCATTATACATTTGACAGACAATGACGTATCAGGGACACACTGAAACTTGCAGGATGTAAACAATAGATTATCATCATCAAGTAAAATTGCAGCACGTACACATTTGGCATTGGTACCGGTAAGAGATTCTTTAGGGATAATTATAACATCTGTGGGGGTGTCGGGAGTGTGAGAAATGGATTTCACCCTGTCCGTGGCAGGATCAATGGCTATAGTAGACAGTGGGATATGAACGACACATGAGTGGTTTTGAAAACGATAAGGGACTGAAATGAGGTTGTATATTTGCCATGCGGAGTGTACACTCTTAATGGGGACTTGCAATTTAATGACCATCTATGACGTTGTGAGGGAGCATTCTATTAGTTCATGGGAATAGTACTTTATAGTGTTCAAGGACAATATTATTGAGTAACTCCAATATACTTGTAGAAAGTAAGTGAATTTGTGCTTCAACATTGTCGAGCTTACTGACAGTTAAAAGTTATGTTTGCAATACCTTTGAAATACTGTTTACAGTTTGAGCCAAGCTGTTTACTTTATTTTCCATTTTATGCTCTAGTTCGTGAATGGCCTTGAAGTGAGGGCATTATTTGTATTTTGGATATTATCAGCAAGTGCTGTGACTTGGTTATCGAACATGGCATCATTATCTAACAGGGCACGTAAGTGTTTAGTAGTTAACACATTACAACACCAAGTACCCAGCTCCCCAAGGAACTGTATACCTCTTTTGGGGCGGAACTGGGAGTTCACATCGTCCAGGAATTCTCTCAAGATACTAGTTTCAATTACCTCCAAATAGTCATGTATAATTTTACCGTTCTGACAAGATGTGGAGTTTTTTATTGCACAGGCAACGTGCAAGTACTGTTCTAGTGATGTGGGGAGTTTGACGAGGTGGAATGGTAATAAATAAACAATTGGAATAATTTCATCATAAAATAAATCTGCAGCCGCTGGCGTATAGTACAGGCCAGCGTCTGTACAGAACAGAGCTGGTACTGCCAGGACAGCTGACAGAACCAAGGACAGCATGGTGATGACCTTGACACACGCCAAGCTGTGAAGAGCCCCCACTCTGTGACTGGAACTCGTGCTGTGGTTGGCATCGCCATGGTGACGGTTTACGCTTGCGCCTGGTGTCACTCGCACTGGCGCAGTGTTGCCAACGGCACCTGATGGATGAAGCAGCGTCTCGTGGCTGCTGTAGTTGCGCCACAGGCAACATGAAGTTGGCGAGCATGGAATCCCCACTCTGCTCACCGTCAGGCTGCAGTGGTTGCATGGCATAGCGGCAGTCAGGAAGTCAGCAAGCGCCTCACGCTGGTCAGCTCTGGCTGCGAATACCTTGCTGCATCGAGAGTGTTGTCAGCACCCCCTAAGTTGCGACATGAGCAGGCTGCACAGGCAGTGGTTCACGTGGCTGCCCACTTATGTAGCACTGTTTAGTTCCCTAAGAGAGAATGACATTAAATGCAACATATTTTTAATGCACATGTTAAACACTGAACAACTTAACACTGAAAAATAAAATTCACAATAGATTAATTTAACGTACAAAGGCGGGAGCATACCGTGACATGTGCACACGGAGTCATACCTGGGTGTACTAGTTTTGTTCATGTGAATATGCACAGTGGAGTCTCCTAAAATATTGGTCACCGTAAAGGGACTGCAATAGTGGTGCGTTAAAGCCTTCTGCCTGTCTCTATTATGCAGCCAGACATATTCATTTACGCTTAACGTATTCTCTCTATGAGTGCGATCAAACTGGTTCTTCTGGCTTATCTGAGCATGAAGTAAATTTAAATACGCCAAAATGACCGCCTCCAAATATAGTGTCGTGGTGCGCCTTAATGATTTCTTTCACATAGAGTTTGGGGACAAGAGTAAGCTTAGACATGCCTTGTGGCATATAAGTTTCACGGTCTTGCAAACGTTTCTGAAATCAATCGGGGGGCACATGGCGAATGCTGAGCAGCGACCATCTGTGCCAGAATGGCAGCTTCCACACCATATAATAAATAAAATGGGGTAAACTTGGTCGTGGTATTGACACTGGAATTGTAATTAAATGTTATGAATTCTACATATAAATCCCAGTTGGTCTGATCGGTGTTAGCACAAGCTGTAAGTTGCTCACAAATGATATGATAGCAACTCTCGACAAGGCTGTTGCACCTAGGATTATGTGCTGTGGTGGTGAATTTCTTTATCTCTAGAGTCTTTAAGAGATTACTGATTAGTTCATTTTGGAAACCAGTTCCCCTATCTGTTAAGATCTGTTGTGGGCACCCAAATCGTAATACAACCTGTTTGATAAATTCTGTGCCAGTGGCGGCATCAATGGAGGGAACTGCCTTGGCTACAACATACTAAGTTGCGTTCTCTGTCATAACTAGGATATATTTCTTCTTATGCTCAGTGACGGGTAAGGGTCCTTTGGCATCCAAAGCCCAAGTGGATAACAGCGGTTGAGGAGGCATAGAGGTTAATTGACCTGTAGGCTTATCATTAGTGGCTTTAGTTTTCTGGTAAGT
Source organism: Dryococelus australis (assembly GCA_029891345.1). Lineage (NCBI taxonomy): Eukaryota > Metazoa > Arthropoda > Insecta > Phasmatodea > Phasmatidae > Dryococelus > Dryococelus australis. Next base: position 178,137,268 of record CM056994.1, on the reverse strand, counting down.
GGGGCACAATTTTACATAACCTTTGACATCTGCGTGCATGGTATCCCAGTAATAAGTCTGTCTGATTTTCTGTAGCATTTTAAATACGCCAAAATGACCGCCTACAAATATAGTGTCGTGGTGCGCCTGAATGATTTCTTTCACATAGAGTTTGGGGACAAGAGTAAGCTTAGACATGCCTTGTGGCATATAAGTTTCAAAAAAATTTCACCATTCGCTGCTATACCATAACATCTGCTCAACCTGCGATATTTGGTATCTGCTTGATCTGGATCGAGTATAACTTGTTTAAATTGTTTTATATGAGTTTTATATCATACTTGCCAATGAAAGGGGAGGTATTCACAACAAGCAGACATAATTGAAAGATTGAATCGTCGTAAATTTTTATATACTCTTAGATATGCATGTACACAGACAAAAAGTGAAGTTTATCTGATTTGACAACAATAAGGATTTTGCATTTCAATACAGGGTCAAGACATGTGGTTTCTAATATGGGGCGTCTATCTTGTTTTATTACCTGAACATTGATCTGATACAAGATGGTAATGATTTTACAAATCGCGTACATTGGAAAAATATCTTCGTTTGCGAGTGCTTTGGCAATGCGATCATGGTCTTGCTCCTGGTATTGCAACTTAAAATAGGTTTAATGTCCTCTCAATGACTCTTGGTGTATTTAGCTACAGTATTTCTGATTTCATCAGCTTTACATGTATCCTGGAAGATAGCTTCTGTGAGGGCTGTGTACAGGAAGGTGCATGTGAGCAAGTTTTTTTTTTTTGACAATGTAGGAAATGTTGTTGAGTGTAATTTTGCGTGCCGGCACTTAAGGTACAGTAGTAATGCAGTTCAGGACATCGGGGAGAGTGTTTAATTTACCTTGTACAATAGTAGCTTCAAAATCATAGAGGGTAGGTATCGTAAACTAGCGTGATCAGTCTCAGTTTTGAAGTGCCTAACTTATGTACTGACGGAAATGGCTACACAAGTACTTAATAGCGCCAAGCTCTCTCTCCGTGGTATTCCAATGTGCCTCCTGAACGGAGAGTTTTTTGGATGCAAAAGCAATTATCGCACGTTGTTTTGAGTGTGGCTCTTCTTGTAGGAGGGCTCCGCGTATTGCATCATTGCTCGCATCGCAAGCTAATATGATGTGTTTATCCTCGTCAAATTTCTTTAACACTGGTGCAGTTAATATAGAGTGTTTCAAGTTGATAAGTGCTTTCTCCTGACTTTCTTGCCATTTAAAGGGAACGGAATGTTTCGTTAGTTTGATAAGCGGCTGCGCTAATTTTCCCTAATCTTTTATGTATTTATGTATATATTATGTCATACCAGAGGTATGACATAATGCCAAGGAAAGTACACAGTTGTTTCGAATTGGTTGGGGATGCCATGTGTTTTATGGCTGCGACTTTATCAGGGTCAGTGGAAATGATGTGGCCAAAAACTTTGACGGTCTGTTCGGCACAAGTACATTTGTTAGTGTTGACTTAACAATCTCAATCTCTCAAAAACCTTGTTAATATTATTTGTGTTTGTCGAACGAGTTGCCGTGAAAGAAGATGTCATCTACAGTACATATGCAATGGCAGTTGTCCATCTATGTGGATCTAAGAGGGTGTTTAAATCTGAAAGTATTGAGGGGAGGTTGAAAGGCCCATTGGCATTCTATCACATTGGAATAAACCAACCCTATCAATCGTAAGGCCAGCTTATTGCGGTCTTGTTGCCTAACAGGTATGCTATAAAATCCTGAAAAAAGATCTAGGCTAGTAATATAATGTGAATTCTGAAGGGCGTTCAAGATATCCTCAATGTGAGGTAAAGAGTATTGGACTCTAGTGAAGTACTGGTTTAACTTATGAAAGTCAGTCAAAAACCGTAATCTGCCAGACTTCTTAGAAACGACTAGACTCTGTGAGAATAGGGGGAAGCCACAGGTTCAATAATGTTATCATGTACCATATCATTAATTTGGACTAGAAGCTCATCCCTGACTTTAGGACTAATTCTATAAGGCCTGGTTGAAATGGGCTTGTCAGTTGTTAATTCTAACTTTATTTCAAAGTTGCGGGCCTCAGGAACTCTAAAATAGAGTCCGTGAATCTATCTTTGTGAGACTTAATAATGTTGGCAATAGCCTCTCTTTGCTTGGTAGTAAGTTTAGGGTTGATATGAGGCGACTTAGTGTGTTGTGATTCAAAAGTATCCAAGGCATGCAATGAGTGTTTGACTGTCATGGTAGCATCAGTTGGCAATGGCTCATAGTGTAATGTCACTTGCAGTAGCGTATTGGAATCATGGCCATGTATGAGCATTATACAATATTTTTAAATTGGAATGACGTTGTATTTAGTGATAAAATCCACACCTAAGATAATGTCTTGTTGGAGGTTGTCAACCATTAAAAAGTTTTGAGGATAAGTGCGTCCTGAAATTCCTAGGTTAATAATGGTTTCAAATTTAGGGGTCGCTAATACAGAAGTAGCTGCATCCAAGGTAAGTTGTTCCTGCAAGGAATAAGTAGTTTGATTGGTAACTAATGTAGTAGCGATACAACTTTGAGAACAGCCTGTGTCAAGTAATGCGAAGTATGTTTTGCCTCTAATGGATACGCAAACGCGTGGTGTCGCTGTGTGGATTCGTACTTGCTAACATTGGACAGTGGATGTGTCGCACGCTTGTTTACATAACTTACTTTGAGGTGCTGGCTCGCTCAGTATGTCTTGCAACATGGACTCATCATCACGGTATGCACTCATTGCATTATGCAAACAAAGAGAAGTGTATATTGTGCACTTAGGCATCGGCCACTCTAGATAAATTGTTTGTGGCATCAGCCCAAATTTGTTCTTAAATCTTTTGAAATGGTCACCTATGTCCATACAAAAGTCGAATTTCTGGTTGGGGAAGAGAGTACAATGTCAACTTTTATGGCCTGCATAAAAACAGAGTGCACAGGTATCTTGTGCCAGGCTGCGGGGGCCTGCTACTTTCAGCTGTGTGGCTGCAATTTGCTGAGGCTTGGCAATGCTGCAATCTGGGATGTGCATGGTGATGTGGCAACGTTGACCTGCTTTGCACGGGGGAGGGATGTGGTGTTGGTGCAAGTGAAGCGTGGGGCCAGCAACACGTGGGAAATTTTCAGAGGCACAGCTGTGGTTAACCTATTTTCGTGGGCGTGCATTTCTTGTGGCGAAACTCTGCCTGACCTGTTTGCGGGAACCCTTTTCGCTGGTGACGCAAAATCAATTTGTGAAATAGCATGTAGGACTTTGTTTTCTGTATGTGCACACACATTACTTTGAACTGGATGATGTTTCTGTGGCACAAGCAGGTTACTATGTGAATTAAATCGAGCAATATCTGCATATGTACGCTGTGGCACAACTTTGTTGAACATGGCCCTACAGGCATCACAGGCCCGAACCTGCTGTTCCTGGATGGGGGAAACATGTTTGTCCCTATAGTTGTTCCCATAAACGTGCCCGTGTACATGCCTGTTGTGTTTTGGTTGCATCCTAAAGGGGCCTGTCTGGTAATGTGTGCTGTGTTTATAAGGTTCCAGATGTGGCTGATGTCTGTATTGATCCCTATTCTGTGGCCACTAAATTACCACGGTATCTGGGCTGATTTCGCGTGTCTGTTTGGTTGGTGAATGGGATGGAAATGTAACTGTTTGAACGTGTTTCACTGGGAGTTTGGAAGTATTCTTGAGCGTGTCAAACTGTTGTTTTAAAATAGCGATCTCCTCATGTAGTTTAGCGTGTGAGTGTGAGTTTAGTGGGTGAGTTCTGTTTAATGTTTTGAGAGTATCTGTAAAATCCAAGCTCAATGTTTTTAATGATGTGTAGCAGCTGATTTAGTGTTGTGTTTTCCAATGGCACTAGTTTGTCGGCAAGAGATAGTAAAAGAGAATCACAAATTATATTAACGAGTTCAGGCTCAGGCAATTGTGGCACACACTTGTTTTTGTAAAATATTAGGTTTTCAATGTGAACCTGAGCACTTTCAAAGTGTTGTTGTCGTGTAGAGTGTAAAAGCTGTTTGTATTTGTCTTGTGTGTCGAGTTTTGCAAATGTCTGTATTAGTTTATCCTCAACTTGATTCCAAGTGAGTTCAGTCGCACTGGTGTAATATAGGTTCTCGTAGGTCCTCTTTGCAACCCCTACAAGATAAAACTTTGATCGCAGTCATCTTTCAAGGTCAGTCCATTTATTTAAGTCACTGACTGCGTTAAAGGTCTCTAAAAAATATTTTACCTGTTTGTGTTTCTCTCCTGCGAAAGTGGGAATGTGACGTGTTTCAGGAATTACAATATTTACCAGGAATAGTGTGGTTGGGTAGGTGGATTTATGGTCTTGTCAGTGTTCGTGGCAGGGTTAGAAATTAGGTGTGTATTTGTTGTTTGAAGTGAATGGCGAGGGTGCGGTGGAATATACCCGCTTGTACCTGGCTGGTCAAGTGTTGAGAGGTGTTGAGAAGTGCTTTTGAGGGGTGTAATGTATTCTGTATTAGCACTGGTTAGCTGTGTTAGAGACTTCTCGTGTACATCTAGTGTTCATGTCGGTGCACCTGATGTATGTGTTAGTGTCTTAACTAATTCTTTGATTGTATGTGTGGTAGAATGGTGTGATGTGGTCATGTCAACATGTTAAGAGAAAAGGTGTATTTTAGTGTAATTGGTACCATGCACTTTAGTAACTTACAATTTTGTCAAACTACATGGAAACTAAGAGTTTGGAAAGCACTCATAAACACACAAATACAAGTGGAGTGTTTCACGCAATTAAAGGAAAAGGGTGTCTCACATGCATTACTAGCAATTACCATACATTAACTTATAGATAAAATAAGCAGCTCTAATGGGTGGAGGCGGGGAAACCGATGTGACGTAGTTGCTAGCTTGGCAGGGCTGCTTATATGTTGCGCTGATGTGCGAGTGGTGGACTGACCGACTACACACTGCTGCTTACAGTGTGTGCCTGGGGCTCACAGTGATGAATAACCGCTATGCTTAGTGGCATAAATAGAAACAATTCCTAAATAATCTTTAAATCAAAACAATGAAGATAGCCTATTGTGAATAAGAGTCTAGTTTGATATGAATAACACAGAATATAATAATAATAATAATAATACACATTAAAGAACAGCAAGTACTGACACTTTTCACACGATGTGGACAGTGTGAGGCGCAACCACATCTTTTTCATGCAGCGTGCAATTACTACACGAGGAGCAAGTGAAATTGTAATGAAAGTAAGCTAACTCACCTAAGTGCAAGGTGGATCATGAGGCAATTCCACCAGTGTACCGTCTCCCCTTCTCTAACGCCTATTCTGACCACTTGACCACTCTCACTTTCACTTTACTACTGTCAAGACTGGTGAAGGGAGAGACGTACTTAATCGGATGATGTAGCTCTATATCAGTTCACTAACAACTCCAGGGAATTCATAAACACAATAACATTTATTAAACAGTAAACATTTAAGGATTGAATACAATATGATACAAACAAGTTAACATTAATTGATTACTTCAGAGGGCACAATGCCAATTATGATGTGATATGCTTTATTCGCCTAACCTTGACAGTAAATATTAATTATGCTTAAAGGGGGCAATGGGGTCTCAATGTAGAGTGTTACTCTTAACTGCTAGCACGACAGTTATGCTCACCATAAAACTCTATAGATCAACCCAAAACTCCTCCAGGCCTCGATGTCATGAAGTCCTCCTTCTCGTTATCAGCTCTGGTAACTAACATGGCAGTACCACGATCGTCGGCATCACACTGTTGGGTGGGGGGTGGTCTCCATGGCAGTTTTATATGCTTTGCTCAGTAGGTAAGTGGTGTTTGTTTACAAGGCAGTCTTCATCCATATCCCGTTGTACTTTAAGTGATATATTCTCATCTGGCCATCATAGTTTAAGTGGTAATATGTGAGCGGGCCTTCCTGGCCACTACAATGTGCATAATTAAACAGTTAATTATAAGATAGTACCGCCTGCCCAGATTATGACATGCAGTCACCATCCCATAAACTAAAAACTGTTTTACCTGACAAGCCACAGACCAACCGTGTTTGATAAGGAAGTTAAAAAGATATCCACAAGATTGCAGCACCCCTGCGCCCAGTGACATCACAGCTGCCCAGCCTCAGGCTGAGGAGGTAAAACTGTCGTCAGCCCCAATCAAGGGTGATAAGAAATACACTACGCCGGCTACCAGAGATAACCAGCCCCCGTGTTAAGAGGCTTGCAAGCCCCGCACCCCTGGGAGAGCCTCCTGGGTCTGAAAGGACCTCTCTTAGCCTACAGCATGAGAAGGCTCTCTCTCTCTCTCTCTCTCTCTCTCTCTCTCTCGAGCTCCAACTGCCTGCAAGAGGCTCTCAACACCAGCTCCAGCAGTTTGGAAAGCCTCGTCTTCCGACACCAGCTCCAGCAGTTTGGAAAGCCTTGTCTTCCGACACCAGCTCCAGCAGATTGAAAAAGCTCGTCTGCCAGAGGTAACCTCTACGTCCACACCCCTGCACCCACCACCCTAGTCATCCTTGACTCCCCGGTAGCAGGCTATCACAGTGGATTCTCGCTGAAAAGGCGACAGAATTTCGGAAGTTTTATTTGACATAAGAATTCCATCCAGGTTTGCCTTTACCTGGTCTAACGTATCTTAAACATTTAGAGTCTTGTAATATTCGGTCTTCCCCAGTGTTATCCTAAAGAGTCAATAAAACGCTAAAACAAAAATCGTAAAATTTTTGTAACATTATTATTTTGCCTTGCACCCCATTATACATTAAAATTAGGTGGATTTCTATATTTAAAATAAATTTTGCTCTGTTTACATTTACAGATTTCTCTGCAGGAGAAGTGCGAGTAGTCCGAAAGCCATGGCCCTGCTATGACATCAGTTATCTGTGCACATATTCATCTACCCCAGTCACTGAACAGTTCACTCCACCCCCATCTGCTGACTGCCCGCATCTAAAGACATGTACAATCCGCACAGCTGCTGGGAAGTTGATAAAATTGGTGATTCCACCCCCAACTCAGAAACATAGGATTGCTCCCCCACTCCACACATATGTTCCTATAAGTAAACCCACCATACCCCATTCCACAGTAAATGACCTCCAGATCATTCACAAGTCATTGACATGCCATCCTAATTATTTTAGTCTTCCTGGGACAGCTGGCATCCAGAATCTTGGTAACCTTCATGGTGAGCAAGGTCGTGCTTCCTGTGAGAAAGACGTGCACCATTAAGCTCACCCTGGGGTTCGATTCCCCTGTACCCTCCCAGCTCCCTTCATTTAGGCAGAACCCTACCAAGTACCCCGACGTGAGCCAAACCCCAATACGCCAGGCACATCCATCAAATGTAATCACCATTGAAGGGATTATCACATCCAATAGGAGGGAATCTGCACTTGAGAAAGGAATGAAATAAAGAATCCCAAGATAGGGAGTAAGTGAATCTATTGGCACCCAACATGAGGCTGCAACAGTTCCAAGTAGCTCAGCCTTGGGAACTGGGACCTCGCCAGACACCCCCACCACCTAAAGACTCCTTGCCAAAGAGCCAAATGTTGACTCCGGGGAGTCGATATTAACACCCAGTGGCGCTCAACTAAATTACAGTCATGTACAGCTCAGAGGAACGCCTACATGACCCCCAGGTCGAAACAGTGGAGGCCACGGTCAAAGAAACACAAGATGACTGATGCCCTGTACTGTCATGCCCAGGAACAGGCAAAAATGTAATACAACGTGTATACTGCAGTGGACAGTATCACTACCGGTGCCTAGGTTGGGAGGATGCCCCTAGGTACACCGACAGTTTAGAATTCAAATTTCTCGAGTGTAGACAAGTACAAGCCCGGTTATGTGAATGGACTGAGTGCACAGGCCAAGGGCTGTACATGATACAGTGTATACTCTGCCATAGAAAATACCATCAGTATCAAGTGGGCAGACGAACAGGTATGGAACCACGGACAAGTCTACCAATGTGAAGTATGTCGAAGGGAGCACATGCACCGACCCTCGAACCCAATAACCCAATCCAGTCCTGGAACTCCTGGAATACCCACGGAGATGGTATTGCCAGGATTCCACCGGCGGCCCATTGAAGACTCCGAGGGCTTCATGCGCGAATGCGAGAAGGAATTATGGGAACACTTAATTTCAATTAAGCAATGGGTAGGCCGAGTAACCCATCAACTGGGCGGCCAAGCCCGGAAATGATGGGAAAAGTATGGGTAATTCATTGAGGGATGGCCCCAGTTTTGAACCCAGCTATCCAACCACTTCAGGGGATTAAGTGCTATCTGCTTTAATAATAGATTTTTATTCCGCATGCAAACCCACGATGAAGAGGTAGAACTCTTCATTCAAAAGAAGGAGCAATTACATAAACTTATTTATCCAAACCACAATGAGCGACGGAGTTTAGCTCGCACCCTTCTTCCGGAGTTTAAAAACTTCCTACTAACCCCACGGCCGCAGACGGTCGAGGTGTTGGTAGGAAGGGCGAGGGAGATTGAGATGAATAACCACCCCCCTCCCACCGGAGACGGTGCCCTTGGCGGCGCATGCCCTTCACCAGACCAGCTGCAGGGCAATACATGAACCCTCTGCTACCCGCCACCCCTGCATGCAGTTGCATCTAAACAAGGAAGTTGTCATGTTGGTGCTCAACACAACAGCTGCCTGCAATTTCGTTAGTGAATTGCTGACACAGCGACAAAAGGCCTTCTTGTCCCCTATAAGCCGAACAATCAAAACGGCACAAGACGACTTCCATCTTCATTTGTCCGGGGAGATTACCCTCAATCTACAAATCCACGATATTCACATGAAAGTCCCCTTTTTAGTGGCCCCTTATCTGGGATACGCCATGATTCTAGGATGGCCCTGGTTGCAAGAGCAACAATGCCTGATTGACCATGGCAGACGATTCACCACACTACACAAGAACATGGTCATTAATTTGGAAGGAAACCTGATCCAGGCTACCCCTTCCCTTGCCCCAGTCTGTTTGATACAACTTCAAATCGACACCTTGCAATTTCCCCGCACCTCATAGAAGAAATCCCTTACGCAGGCCCGACAAGTCCAGCACCTTCGGGCCTGACAACAGACTGACATAGATCCCTTGCCCCTGGTACAACCTGCCCCAAGTTTCGAATCACCCATCCCACGGGAACTTGAACTTCTGTCTGGCATTATACTGAAGAACCAAACTCCAATCTATGGCCGCAATATCCTCGTGGAAGATTTTAGAAACTTGGCACCGCCCTCGACACCCATTCGAGAGCTTGTCCTAATGTCACCCAAGCACAGGAGAAAGCCTGTTGACTAGAAGGTCGTGATGGGAAGCCCTCCGGACGAACACATCCCTTCAGCTTCTCCCTCAACTCATAGTTTCGACAAAGAGGTAGAGGTAGTGGAGTCGCACACACCCTTATTGCTACCCCAATTTCCACCTTGGCAGGACGCCCCACAGGGGCGAGACAAGGGGACAAGGCTAATCGCAGAAGAGAGGGACTCCAACCCACAGCCCAGATGGCGAGTGCATTAACGCTGTTGTCAACCGGTAGGAAACATGATAGAGGAGGCCTACAAAACTTCCGCCACCCTAAAGATGTAACTAAATAGCCACAGATCCCCTCGTTTGGCCCCTTACCTCACCCCTGGCTGTAGAACACCAAGAAGCTAGCGAGACACCCTCTCTGAGCGATGGGCGCATCACCCCCGCCTTCATTCCAGCACCGGAAGAAATGCTGCCCCAGAGGTTGAACTGGACGAGGCCAGCTATCCACTGCCCCCAGGCTTAATTCTGGTGACTCTCCCCCCTCCCCCCCTGAGGGCGGAGAGATCCATGAGGATAGGGACATGAGGCCATGCCCCCTGCTATCCATCCCATCCTTTCCAGTCCCCGTCAAGAGGAAAAATAAAAAACGAGAGAATGGAGAGGGCCTAAGGTGTGACATAGGAATAGTGGAAAAGTCAGTCAACCAGGCAACTGACCCTACTGGAGAGGTTGGATAGACTACCGAAAGTGATACACACAAAAAAGTTAAAGCAAAAACGATTATTCGGATGCTTGAAGGCATTGGTGCTACCCTAGCAGCAACTGCAACACCGGGAGCGGATGAAATTCCCAAGTACTATGCACCTCTCACCCACGCAGCTCATGCCTGAATAAGCCTGTCTGCAATGATGAGATTCACGATGCGTGCAACCCAGGACAACACCCAGGCCGCTTCCCCAGAGTCGCCAGCTGCAGCTTTCAGCACCACCCGAGCTACGCCGCTGCGTCCAAGACACACTACACACATCCCAGGACGCTACCAAGAGACAGCATGGAGGGCACCCACGGCGTTCCAGTGGCCCACCACACCCGCTGCACAACTTCGGAAAAGAGGACGACCACTGAAGCGACTGTCTACAAGTGCCAGCGACCTGCCCCAGCATCACATGAATGAACACTTGGCAGATAAGGGTTTCAAAAGAAATGTAAATAGAGATTAAAGTTTCTAAGGGTAGGAATTTGAATCACATTGCCAAGAACGGAGGTCCCACACTAGATGTGACATTATGACTAAATATTCCTCCTGACTAATGCCACTTAACATAGCAGTAAAGAGCTTGCATGTTTTATTATTTTTCCTATATATAATTTTGATCCCTAACATGCAAAGATACACGGAGTAATTAATGTAGCTGCATTCCTGAACAAACTGGAAAGTTTGATTGACCTTATTCCCCAAGAGTGCTCATGTAAGCTGTAATGAGTAAAATAATGAAATCTTGCTTTGTAATGGAATTTAGTATGACGCATTTAACGTAGAGCCACTCAACTCCGTGAGCACCAATAGGAAGTGAGATACGCGTAAGTGAAGCCTATCAGCAGACCTGTAAACACACATGTTCTACCCTCAGTTTTCCTAACAATAGGACACAGGACGACATAGTATTAGTCACCGATGTACCTTGCAATAAGAGCATGAGGCAAAAACTCAATGTGAGTATGCCGTAAACACCGCTCAACAAAATTCCCAGCCTTGCTTAAGTACATAGACTAAAGTGTACACAATAAAAAATTGTCCAAGAGAAAAGGGAAAATATGATATAACCATTTATTTAAGCATGTACCTTGTTCAAAAGTAGGAAAGAAAGTAAGGATAGTAAAAGAACGTAAGATATTAAATTTCCCCATAAGAATTGCATATTGCATGTACTAGGGAAAATGTCCAGTAGTGTGCCATTTTAAAATTTCGGGAAACTTTTAAAGGCACATAGTTTTTTCAATTCCCCGATTCGGTAAATTTTGTTTATCTTATATAATAAATATGGACGGACGATAAGGAATATTCAGAGTAAATTTGATATCCGTTGATTTCTGGTTGTTGTCCTGACTGTTTGTTTTAATTCCACAGGTGGGCATAGTCCTTAATTTTGTATTGCAAGGATATTTATTCTCTTAAGGTAGACAGTATATTATAACGAAAGAACAGATAGTGGATTTTATTGGGAATTTCAGTTGGTTTAGTTTGCCATATTTTCAGTTTACAGGTGAATTTGGCTATCTGTAATTTTATAATTTATCGGTGCAATATTCTGTTTTCAGTTAGGCAATATTTCTCTGTATGACAGTCCTAATAGTTAAATGGTTTTACGCGTGATTCATTTCATTCCAGTTTATTTTGCTAGAATGTTAAATTAGCTAACTAGTTGTATTACTTCCAGAAGTGTATTTTCGTCTGGCATAAATACATTAGCAGTTCAGTACGGTTAGTACAGAGTTAGCTATGCTGCCAGGCCGTGGCAGGATGCCGTTGCTGGCTGCAGATGGCTCAGATTGCAAACGAGATGCCAGTCGCCACACTTGCATTCCTGAAGCATGGGATGTGGAAAGGGGTGCTCTGTGTCCACGCATCTTGCAAGATGCGCTACGAATGTAGTTTCTGGTCATAGGTCAATTGTGTGTAGTTCTGCAGTGTTTTTAGTGCCCCCAGCACACTCTAGGAATGAACACTGAATTAAGTTACATACCCCTTCCAACCGCGCTTTGCTACCATTAACTAGAGCTAGGGTAACCAGTAAGGTTAACCATGAAGGAAGTGAATGTGAAATGTGAGGTATTCCCACCGGAAATACGGCCGAGATCAGGAGTGACTCGGAAAGAGTCAAGCAAAACCCCCTAACTAGCTGTATCTTAACCAATGTTAATAAGAAAAGTGCAAATACTAGAGAGATTAAGGAAAGGTGTATATGTGAATGTGGAGTAAGAAGTTTTCCCAATGTTGCAAAAGAAAATAGATTAGGTTACATGTACTTGTAGAATGAGGAGAATTATCAGTGTCTTGTAGGAACTAAATGTAAAAAGAACTAAGTTAGCTGAATCCTAGATGTAGGGATGAGAGTACACGCAACCTCTTTAGACGAGAAACTATCAAAGTAAGAGTAACTAAAGTTACCAGGTTTGCTATTGTATAATTAGGCAAAGTATGTGCATGGTAATTGAACTCGTATCATAACCTGAGCATTTGCCAAAGGTTATGCTAAGAGAGTATAAGGTATGAGCAGTAAGAATTTGTGTACGTAGGTACGCACAGATTGCATACTACCAGAGTAAAGTTATGTTCTGTAATCGTGAAGAGTATGTAGTAGAATCTAAGACTGTCATGCCAAGCAATTTGCTGCTCTAGCACGTAAGTAACTAACTACCAGTACGTTGTAATGTGAAGTGGAAAATGTTACTATATGATATGATTGTTAGCATTACTAAAGTGCCCATGTTTCTTCTACACCCTAACCTCTTTGCTTGTATAGGAAATTCTGATGCTCATAGAGCATAATAATCTTTATAAAATTAAAGAACTCGCTTTTACTCACATGTAAATTGTTTACAGTGTGACAGCACTGGCTGATAAACAGACCAGTTTACATTGTTCCGGAGGGACCACTGTGTAAACTTCCCCTTAAAAATTCTTGTGAGGGGAATTTATTGTCTATTCATTAGCTAACACACTTTTCCCTTGAGGGCAGAAATAAACATATCAAAACTTGAGAACTTGCACTAAAATATTGTAAGAATTACTGTTTAAACGTAAACCTCGTTTACTTGGTATCTGAACTGCCCTCGACATAGGAAGGCCAGGGTTCGAAACAAAATGACCTGCTCCTGTAGTTTTCTTTCCCCAAACACTCCTCCCTGTAACAAGAGCGAAGCGTGAAGGGCACCCAGCAGACAAGCTGAGACATTCCGCTGCCACCTGCTACCCGACCCCAGCGGAAGAGGGAAACAAGAGTGGCAAAGAAGGGAAGAGAGAGGAGAGGCTATTAACTCAGTGACAGTAACCAGACGCCACCCAACTAGATATGGGCCTCTATATCTCCAGTTGGCTGTGCAAGCCACAGAAGAGGTACGAGTCCAGGTACGCAACCACAGAACATTGATTGAGGCGTCACATATACAACCTGAAGTAAAAGTAGACTCCCTCGAGATGGGTCTGTGTCACTTCAGGGAGTGGCCGATTGACGCATGCCACATTGCTGCGCAGCGTATTTGTGTACTCTAGGACCAGCCAACTTCAATACAAACGTTAAAAACATATCCACAAGATCGCAGAACCCCTGCGCCCAGTGACGTCACAGCTGCTGAGCCTCGGGCAGAGGAGGTAAAAACTGTCGTCAGTCTCAAGCAAGGGCAATAAGAAATACACTACGCCACCCACTACCAGATATAACCATCCCTCGTGACGAGTGGCTTGCAACCCCGCACCCCTGGGAGAGCCACCAAGTTCAAACTTGGACTATATAAGGAACCTTCAAAATGCCCTTGCCAAAGTTTGTCAGCTCACCGAACGCAATGGTCAAGGAGCTCTCCTGGGTCTGAAAGGACCTCTCCTAGCCTACAGCTTGAGAAGTGTGTGTGTGTGCATGTGCGTGCGCATGCACGTCTCTCTCTCTCTCTCCCTCTCCCTCTCCCTCTCCCTCCCCTCCCCCCCCTCTCCCCCCTCTCCCCCCCTCTCCCCCCCCCCCCCCCCCCCCCCCCCCCTCTCCCCCCTCTCCCCCCTCCCCCCCCCCCCCTCCCCCCTCTCCCCCCTCTCCCCCCCTCCCCCTTCTCCCCCTCCCCCTCTCTCTCTCTCTCTCTCTCCTCTCTCTCTCTCTCTCTCTCTCTCTCTCTCTCTCTCTCTCTCTCCTCTCTCTCTCTCTCTCCTCTCTCCTCTCTCCTCCTCTCTCCTCTCTCTCTCTCCTCCTCTCTCTCCTCTCTCCCCCTCTCCCTCTCTCTCTCCCTCTCTCCCCTCTCCCTCCTCTCCCCTCTCTCTCCCTCCCCTCTCTCTCTCTCTCTCTCCTCTCTCTCCTCTCTCTCTCTCTCTCTCTCTCTCTCTCTCCTCTCTCCTCTCTCTCTCTCTCTCTCTCCTCTCTCTCTCTCTCTCTCTCCCTCCTCTCTCTCTCCCCTCTCCCTCCCTCTCCCTCCCTCTCCCCCCTCTCCCTCCCTCTCCCTCCCTCCCTCCCTCCCTCTCCCTCCCCTCTCTCTCCCCCTATCCCTCCTCTCTCTCCCCCTCTCCCCTCTCTCTCTCCCTCTCTCTCTCTCTCTCTCTCTCTCTCTCTCTCCTCTCTCCTCTCTCTCTCTCTCTCTCTCTCTCTCTCTCTCTCTCTCTCTCTCTCTCTCTCTCTCTCTCCCCCCCCCCCTCCCCCCCCCCAGGCGACAGAGTTTCGGAAGCTTTATTGGATGTGAGAATTCCATCCAAGTTTGCCTTCACCTGGTCTAACGTATCTTAAATATCCATTTTGAGTCTTGTAATAATCAATCTTCCCCAGTGTTTTCCTACAGCATCAATAAAATGCTAAATCAAAAATCGTAAAATTTTTGTAACATTTTTATTTTGCCTTGCACCCCATTATACATAAAAATTAAGTTGGGTTTCTATATTTAAAATAAAGTTCGGCTCAGTTAACATTTAAAGATTTCTCTGTAGGGTAAGTGTGAGTAGTCTACTCCACCCCATCTGCAGACTGCCCGCATCTAAAGACATGCATAATCTGCACAGTCGCCGGGAAGTTGATAAAAGTGGTGATTCCATCCCAACTCAGAAACATAGGATTGCTCCGCCACTCCACACATACGTTCCTGTACCCTAAGGGTGGATCACCATACCCCATTCCACAGTAACAACCTCCATATTGTTCACAAGTCACCGACATCCTATCTGAATAATTTTTGTAATCCTGGGATAGCTGGTGTCCCAAATCTTGGCAACCTTCACAGTAAGCAAGGTCGTGCTTCCTGGAAGAAAGACACACACCATTAAACTCACCCTGGGGTTTGATTCCCCTCCACCCTCCCAGCATCCTTCATTTAGGCGGAACCCTACCAAGTACTCCAACGTGGGCCAAACCCCGACCTGCCAAGCACGTGTGTCAAACATAATCACCGCCAAAGGGATTATCACATCCAATAAGAGGGAATCGGCACTTGAGAAAGGTAGGAAATAAAAACCCCGAGAGAGGGTGCAAGTGCGTCACAGTAATAGGCAAAAAAATATGTTTACTTTACATACTGTACATGTAGGTTATGTATACAAATATTAGGTAGTGCATAATACATTTACAGAGAATGTTTTGGCATAATTTTCTGCCTTGGATCACAGCAGTAAACCTAATTAAAATGTCCAGACACAATACGTAACTTATACACAGTTTAATCACATTATTATAACCAACTACTAGAAGTGCCATCTGCAGCACGTAGCCCATGATGTATTACCAATAGTGTGAGCAGGTGAAGCGAGTATATACTGCGACTGACAAGCTGGCTGTACACGGTGCGCATCCTGCTGCCATGGGTAAGGGAAGCAATTTAACCGAGTTGTAAAAAGGGATGATCATCGGCTTTCGAGCCAAGGGGGGCAGCATTTCGGAAACAGCTACATTTTTTAACTGTTTAGATGACTCTGTGGTAAACGTGTATCATGAGTGGATGAATGGTACCATTGAGAATAACCATAGGTAAAACTGTAGATCTCCACATGCCATTGATATCCGAGGTGAACATAAACTACAATGGTGCATGAAGGCCAACCGACAGGCTACAGTGGAACAGCTCACCGTATAAATGAACCAGGGGGCATCCAGACATGTGTCTACCACAACAGTTCGGGAAACCCATCTGCGAACGGGGTTCCGGAGTAGATGGAGGGTGACTGCACCCATACTAACACAGGTGTATCGATTAAAAGACTGGAATTTGCTCAACAGTATGGCGACTGAACCGCTGCTGATTGGCGACAGGTAGCCTTCTCCGACGAGTTACATTTTTAGTTGCATAAAATGATGAATGTCAGCAGGTCCAGCAAGAAACGTCAGACGACTGACACCGTACATCCATTGCTGGACAACACAAGGTTGTGGGGACAGTGTTATGGTCTCGGGAATGTTCTCATGGTATTTTCTAGGTCCCATCACCCCTGTGGAAGGCACTCTTGATCGATTAGGTTATGAATCCATCCTCTGCGATAACATCCACCCGTACACGATGACTGTCTTTCCTCGGGAGGATGGGATCTTCCAGCACGATAATGCGCCTTGCCACACAACTAGAAGTGTCCACACATGGCTGGAAGAGAACGATCAAGACTTCAAAGTTCTTCCCTGGCCCCCAAACCACCCCACATCTCAAAAAATTGAACATCTGTGGGACCACCTTGATTGTCGTGTTTGCCATCTGTCTCCTCCACCATGTTCCCTTCAACATTTGTGGAATGCACTGCAGACAGCATGGCTCCAGATACCCGTGGAAACCTATCAGCACCTGACTGAGTCACTGCTAGCTTATCTAGCTGCTGTCTGTGCTGCGAAGGGTGGTTACTCTGGATACTAGCATGTGGTGATAATAGTGTGATTTGACTGTGTAAGTAACAAAAACAAGCACGGACAAATTTTTAAAAACATAATCTTACTCTCCATCACCATCTGTCACTACACTTAAAAATAATCCGTCAGTGATGCAAAGTGAAGCACACACTCACATGAAGTTATGTTGGAAGTCTTCTTGACAACCTGGAAATGGAAGAATATAGCCTCATCACTGACAAAACAGTACTATGGAAGATGCTTCTATTTTTGTGTAAAATTTCTAAAAAAAAAAATTTCCGAAGATATGAATAATTTTGGGTTATCGAGTACCGCTTGTTTCCATTTATTATTGGACAAATTTTATGTTAAAAACATGTGAAAATCTTAGTATCCAAACACTAAAATAAAATAAAAAAACAGAACTGCATTACTTGACTGCTGCCTGGAAACAGGTTAACGCATGCTGTGTTTTTGGAAATTCACAGATGTATTAACCAGTGTACACCAGATATTCTGAAACTACTGTTTTGGTCGAGTTGGGTTCAATCAGAGTATCCATTAGATCAACCAGCCTGAAATGTCAGTGCATCTGGTTGATGTACACCAGAGCTTCAATTGATGAATTTTTGAACCTAATCTTGCAAACACATGTATTGTTGTATACTTGCCTGCATTAATTATCTAAAATTCTGCTACCTTGTTTTTGTTAAAAACAGATAATTAATTAATATAAAAATATGTGCTGTCGAACATGGCAAGTCATAATACATTTAACATTACGTCCACATAATCAAAAGATATTTAAAGTATAGAAATATTACTCAGAGGCATTATAATAAAAACACAAAATTTTAACAATTGCATTTGACATGTGAGTATTAATTCTCTTTACATTAAAAAAAAATCTTTTAACTACAGATTTTATTTATTCACAAATATAAAAGAGATAGTAAATAAAGAAATATTTATTACAGGATCCCTTTCAAATCTTTGTAAATATTAGTATTAATCTTTGTGAAACATTTGAATAATTCATTTTCAAAAAAATTATATTTTTGTATAATTTAAATTCTGTCCGCCTTGGCTTATCGCCGTCAGTGTGTCTGCAATAGCTTTCCAAAAGTAGTCCAGTATTTCGTATTACATCAGAAAATTAAATAAATAATTTAAAAAATTTTGTTTTTGTATCTGTGCTGTGGAGACCCTCGCTGGCAATGATACGTGAATTGAAGTTATCCCAACGAAAAGCTGCGCTGACAGCCTTGGGAACGGGTTGAACTGGGAAGCCGGAACATGGAATGAACTATCTCAACTTCCCGAGTACCTCAAAAGTAGACAGAACAGAACTATGTTGCATACTAAACACAGAATGTCTACAACATAATTAAACAGATGGGAACATGCAAAATTAGTTTCAGTCACTCGCAGATAAGACTTTTAGTAAATAAAAGCAAACATCAAACTTACCCATTCCGGAGGTTGGGAAAACTTGCCTAGGTGTAGAACAGCCATTTATACGACAACAACAAATTAACTACATCATTATATTTTCTACGGCACTACACATCTTCCAAACTACCAGCTACAATGCAGTAATCACTGAAATCTCCTTGACAACTACATTCCAGTAGCAAATGACCACTCCACTGCCTGCCAAGAGAAAACGTGTATATCAATCCAAGTGCCAGTAGGTGAGTATCGTGCCACAAAAATGTGAGCAACGAGAAGATGCAGCTTGTTAGCAGCGGTCCGTGGCAGCGATGCGAACAAAATGTAGTTCCAACGCTCTTGAGAGATGGCACGATGATGCACCTGTGCCACTCCGGGACGAGAACTTGCCACATCAGCGGGTACAAGGTGCACTTTTTTTGCCGCTATACAGCGAACGTGACTTGAATACACACTGGTGCGAAGTGGCTTTTGCCGAGCAGAGTGCTGCATGAAATTTAAGGAAGAAATGTGACAGAAACTGATGTGACAGCAGTCCACAGGTCGTCTAACACCGAGCTGCGGCCACCGAGTCCTGCTTGAATACTGTGCAACTAAGTTTCCCAACTGTCTTTCTCTCTCTTGCCTAGGATGCTGCCCAATATGTAAAGTTAACTTTGTAAGCCTCACCGAAAAATAGGTGTATGATTGGCAAACCACTAATTTAGAATTCTCTACTACTGGTTGGAACAGACTTAAGTTCAAACTAAATGAATTATTCTAAGAGAACCAAAAAATATATCCAGTTGGTTGCTAACAGGAATCCCAATTTGGTAGATACATTTCAAAACAGTATATAAACTACACCAAAATGTAAATAGTGTATCATAAAAGAAAACTTTCTTTTTTACTGTGTCCGACGTATTATCACTTGTTAGCTAGGAAATTAAAATTACATCAAAAGCTAATTCAATTAATTTCCCATGTGTGCCTATAAGACCAAAATATAGCAACTTTAAGACATTCCTTACTGGTATAAAAGGAATATCCCTAGGTAATTAAATGTTGGCCCATACCCTAAGTTAAACACAAACCCTATATATTATTCATATAAAAAAAAATAAAAAAAAAACTATTGTGCCCAAAAGTTTCCCAAAGTTTTAAAAATGGTACAGTGTAAATAAACAAGGCACTTGTAAATGGTAAAGCCACAGAAAGGCAAATTACCAAGTTTAATTGCAATAGAATAAATTTATCCCATGAACTGTATGTACACAAACACTGCAGAAAAATGTGAGACTTATTTGTGCGTTAATGTGAAAGATCATATTAATAATAAATTACATTAGCACAGTGTTTAATCTGATTTTCTATGTTATAAAGTTATTTTGCATCTATTAAATTATTCCATTGCATTTGTGTATTTCCGAAAATGCTGAGGATCACTCTGATCTCAGCGCTCTCCTTGGCATCGTTAAGCTTTGCCACCACTCCATCAGTTTACCGATCTCTGTGTCCCATCCTTCCTTCTGTTCTTCAACCTCTATGGCTTCCCTCCTTTTGTGTGCGTGCATTCAGCAGATTTCCCCTCCCTTGTTTTCAATTTGACTTAATGTGAAAATTGAAGTGTGTCACTTCTCCTCTGATCTTCAAGCCTGCTAGATCATCTCAGCGGTCTTAAAGTTCATTGCATTATGATGATGGTACATTAAGTGCTTCAAGGCTACATGCAGCAACTGTTGCAGATGGGTCTGGTGGCAGTCAGGATAGATGAAAATTTTGATGTGATTTTGTGGTTTTGATTAACAGGCTAAGTAACTTCATTGCGCATAGTGTTTTCTAAATTGAGTTCCAAAGTTCATTGTAAATTATGGTCTCAGCTAAATTAACACGATACAGTGACTGTGTAGTTCTTGCTTTGGATTTTGTCATATTTGGTAACTTTTATTGAAGTACGTTTTTATTTTATGGCTTCTCTCAGCCAGTGGTGTTTGACCTGCATTGGCATATTTGACCACACTGCCTTCATGGTTTTCATTGTTGTCTGCCCACCTACAACGCATTAATTGTAATTTGATATGGGTGTTTATTTGTGATTGTAAAATGGTAATTGCTTATAATTGGGTATGTGATTGAAATTTGTTACCAAAAATTTGGTGGTTTATCATTTTAATTAAATTGTGTAATGTTTTAGGTGTTAAGCTCCCTCAGATCATTGAATGTATTTTTTACTATTTTGTGGCACATGTATGCAGCATTTTTTATTGGTCCAGTAAATTAGGATTCATGTTTGCTAGTTTGTGTAACCTTTTGTGAACGTATTTGTAATTTTTATTATTATGAATATGTTTTCAGCAGCACCTTTGATAGGTCTGATAAATAGGATGCATGTCTTCTTATCTGTATGAGTTTTAATTGACGTTTTATTCCTTTTTTTTTAATGATTTTCTGTCTGAAGGCTGTTAGATAAATTTGTTAGAAATTGTGTGCAGAGTTTAAAGCTCAATCAAACGGCTACGATGATTGAATGTTAACTGAGCTGCTAAAATTGTTGTTCAAGTAATTTCCATGATTGAATGTTATCAGAGATTATTTGTTTTGAACGACTGGCTTCGTGAGAGTGTACAAGAAACAAGGTTGGATCAATTACTGTTGCATTGTACCTGAAAGATTAAAATAAATATTTTTTGTCTGCCTCTCAATATTTTTATTAATTTATTTATAAACAAACTTGTAACGCTGCACAGGGTTATTAACAGCAGTTGCGTGCGACTGACTGCAAATGTTCAATATTTGACATTGAACTGGTGGCTTCATGGTTAAGCCAGTATCTGATTTAGATTCCCTTGATAAAACAAGAGTTGACTGTAG
Organism: Dryococelus australis; assembly: GCA_029891345.1. Taxonomy (NCBI): domain Eukaryota; kingdom Metazoa; phylum Arthropoda; class Insecta; order Phasmatodea; family Phasmatidae; genus Dryococelus; species Dryococelus australis. The sequence continues at coordinate 178,116,082 of CM056994.1, read as the reverse complement.
TTAATTAAAAATATTTTTAGACTTTGTAATGATGGGCGAGTTTGATTTTTACAGTTTTTAGTAGAGTTGAGTCAAGTTGTATGCAACTCAAGTCAAGTCGAATTCAGTATGAAATTTTCAGTTTAAAATTGAGATTGCAGCATAAATGTAAATGTGTACTGTGTGTACACAGGTATAAGGCCTGCTTCTTATAACTTCCTCCCCATTATATCATCAGAGTTTACCAAGAAAGAGAGTCTGAAACTCGTTTCTACCAATATGAATAAGCCTTTGCCTGGTTAAGTGAGTCACAGCCCTCCCACGATGAATGAAATGAATGACTATGGCAGGAACGGTAGTGTCAGCCACGTGATGCTAAATAGAAAGAAAATTAGATAACTGTAACAGGAGTGGAATGGGAGGATAGCTTACAGTTTGGTCTGTCAGCATGCTGCTGCCGTGTGAGCAGACAAGCAGTCCACATTTGAAGTTTTTGTTATTAGTTGCTCATTTCTTTTTCATAAACAGGTTTTTAAAATAGTAATTACATGAGAAAAATAATGATAAGTTTACCATATTTATGCACATTTCCGTTGAAGTTGTGACATGCCATGAGAAAAAGAGGCTTTTCATGTTTAAGTATGTCATGTGGTTGTATGTATTTGTATTGTGCCGAGACTGTACCTGTCGACCTTATCATTTTCCGGTAGTACGGTGCCACACAGCCAGCAAGAGGAAGCACTTTACCAGGAGGCCAAGTGGCTAAAGTTGCAAATATAATGCCCACCTATTTCCAAGACCCCAATTTAAAAAACGAGGGGGTGTCAAGTATATACTATACCAATACTTGAACTTCTTAAGGTCACTGACAATGAAACTGCTAAACGTGGTGTACTAATGTTTTGTGTGGTGTACATTTCCATTTGCCATTATCATCATGCCAGTTCTGGTGCACATATGAGGTTGTGATATCAACTTCCATCCAGGGATTAATCAGCTTCCGTCACTACCTAATGAAATGTTTATGTATTAAACGTAAATTTTCATAAAAGTTTTATGCTTTGATTAGGGCTTTAATTTAAACCATAAATTCCTATAACTAGTATTTTTTTTATGATAGTGAATTTTATTTTATCATCAGGGGAAAAAATTAGCAATGGAAAACCCAATACAATTCTGTATTTCTGTCACAGGTTTTGAGGAAAATCAGTAGATAATATTGACCATTGTTCTGTTAATATGATCAGTTGTAGATATAAACAAAGCATTAAGCAAACTATATGTATGTATGTATGTATGTATGTGTGTGTGTGTGTGCGCGCGCATGCGTGCGTGGCGCGCGAGAGAGAGAGAGAGAGAGAGAGCACTTCACAATCTCGTTGCAAGAATAGCTTGTGTGTCATGCATCATCGGGTTTTATCACTATCATATATACCAAACATCACAAACATCAACCGAGTGTTGCAAGGTTTGTTGAAGTGGGCGCACCTGAAAAAACCCACCCGGGTTTTTTTTTGGGTGGACCCACTTGAAAAACTCCACTTGATGTACCAAGTGGGTTCTTTCCAAAAATTTTAAACTTTTACTACTACACTATCTACCAAAAATTAATGGGGCACCCGTGAAGATAGGTAATTCAGTACATCAGTTGACTTGTGTTTCACGGCATTCGGTGTAAGACCGCTGGTGTTTGTCCATGATAGCATGAACAGAGAGGCCTATTGTAACATTCTGGATAATGAAATTCTCCCAACATTGTGGCGTGTTTACGGAATGGACCCGTGTTACTTCCAGGATGACAATGCCAGGTGCCATGTTTCAAGGGCTACTATGCAGTGGTATGCCGACAACAAGGTTCACCAATTGGATTGGCCCGCTCAGAGTACCGACCTCAATCCTATAGAACATCTTTGGGACGAATTGGATCGCCAGGTGAGGGCTCGTCAGGTGTGGCTAAAATCCATTGCTCACCTCATGGAATGGTTGCAAGAGGAATGGCGACGAATCCCTGTGGATGTCCTGCAAACACTCGTAGAGAGCATGCCAGACAGGGTGGCTGCTGTTATAGCCGCAAGAGGTGGCCCTACAAGATTCTAAAGGGGTGACAACCACCAAGCAAATATTATGGACAGGTGCCCAATTACTTTTTGGTAGATAGTGTATATAAAATATTCAGACATGTTGACTAGAATTTATTATATTCACAGTAAATGGTTTGACTCACTATATACAGGAAATAGTGAGTACATAATCTGTACTGAGCAGCAAGCAGAAAGGAATTTCCTCTTCTACATTACTGAAAGGGATTCCCCTGACTAAAGAACCAGACTGACTGAGGAGTAGTATGCACTATGGAGTTCCCCATTCCAGTTACACAAATTAATCTGATTGGTTAGGCCATGGGCGTCAAAACCAGGGGGGGGCGGGGGTGCATTGCCCTACCCATGTGTCCGACAAGGGGGGGCAAGTGTTGGTATATCTCATCCCTTGATTAAGATAATTTTTAAACACTCATAGCTGCATTTTGATCAGTTTAACCAAATACTTTTCATTTATCTGTAAGGATTCTTCTCTCATTTCTTCACATTCTATTACCCTGCAAGTAGGCAGTATTCTTCAACTGACATTACATTTCAAGGATTCAAGAGTGTGACATTAACAAAGGCAATAGTAGTACCTCACCTACCCTTATTCCTGAAAGGTATTTGTACAATGGTATTTCTACCTGCTCGTGTCCTCTGCTCCTCTCCGTGGCATTCTTTCTTGGATCTCAGCAGCCATCCATTAGTCCCCCCCCCCCCTCATTATTACACTGGCTAAGGACACCCTAATCTGTTAATACTTTGCTTACTTCGTGCTTGGCCAGCAAGAAATTTTGTGAGTTAGTATTCCATCAGGACCCATACTGGAGTGAAGTCGTTGTACAAATTAAATAGTGTTTCTTAGTACTCGGCTAGCAATGAGACATACAGGTTAATTTAAGAGTGCAGCAAGAAGGTTCCAGAATATTTCATCATTACTTCAGGAATGTGAAGATATAAATAGTAAGCATGCCAATTAAGAATCTTAAGCATATTATAAATGTGAGCGTTTGTATGTTTGTTTGTTACTCAATCACGTCATAATGGATCGACGGATTTGGATGAAATTTGGTACAGGGGTAGATTATATTCTGTATTAGCACATAGGGTACTTTTTATCCTGGAAAAATGAACAGTTTCTTAAGCAATTTATCAAATATGCAACCAATCGTTTGAGTAGGCACTGGTTAGTGGTTTCTTTTTTATTCCGGGATGAAAGTACTATATGTGCTAATTCAGAATATTAAAGTAATAAAGAATAACAATTAAGATAGAGCACCTGGTCATTATAATTAAGGTTTTAATTTTGCATGCGGATGGAGCCGCGGGTAACAGCTAGTATGTTTATATATTATCATATTTTATTAACAGAACTTGAAAAACAAATGTGTCTTTGAATTATGAATGTATAAATTTTTGGTGCTTGGTCTAAGTATTACGAAACAATAATTTTAATAAATATAATGGCAATAGATTATGGTAACTATGTTTTATGAGCTTATATTGGCTATGGCTATCATAATGAAAATTCACATTCAGCGAAAAGAATAGTACTAACAGTACTCAATTATGTTTTCTGTACAGTATTAAGGTAAAATTTTCTCTTAAAACATGGGGTCAACTAGTACTTTCAATTTTGTACACTGCAATGTACATTACAGTTTGCATCGTCTTTCATAAATGTGTGCTATTTTTAGACTTAGCAATCAGTAATCATGTCGTGTTAACAAGCTTGCTTATTGGTGTTGGCACTATTGATTCAACAAACTAAATTAAAAATAATGTAATTGTAATTGTAAAAGACTTTTTAACATCCCCCGGTTTTATGCTGGAAACTTAGCAGGGGACGGCTTACAGACTAACTTATAATCTAACTTAAATTAACACCCATGCCATGCCTGGGGTTTGAACCCAGAGCCTTCCGCACCCTAGATTGGTGGCGCACCAACCGACTGCACCACGGGAGGTCGGCTAAAAATAATGTAAATTCATATGTTGGCACCCAGACAAATAGTTTTACTTACAACACCGCTTGTATTAAAATGTGTTGTAACCCTTTTCTGTATTTAACACAGTTATAAGTATGAATTTAAAAAATACGCCTTAATTAAGATACAGTATACGTGACGAGAAACAGAATCCACGAAGCATTAATTTAAGGATGTCATGGACATTCTTAAACAAAGCATTATTACCTCTATTCCATTAGGAACTGTAAATGTTTTTTCATACCACAGACAGCCAGAGAGGAGAAATGCTTTAAGCTATGAGACAGTGGTTTTTGTGATAAAAAGTAAGAGGCTAAATTCAATGCATATTGCAGTACAGTAGGTGCTCAGACTGCAGTACAGATTGTGTGCGCTGTTACCAGGCTCTCTACCCTATTACGACGTTTAGAAGATCTCTTAGTTGAAATTCTGTGTGTAACTAAAACATTTTAAGAAATTTAAAACCTTGTATTATCATAAATTTACGAATTTGAATGAATACTCAATTACATTTGTATGCATCTCTTATAAATCATACAACACACACACACACATATTTGTATGTATAAATATACTTATATATATATATATACATATACATATATATATATATATATTATATATATATATATATATATATATAATATATATATATATATATATAATAATGACCCCACAGTCGACAAGACACTAATTCCTACGTACATCTTATATTGAACTAGTGTTGCCCCCCCCCCCCCCCCCCTTCTCTTCCAACTGAAGTTGTCACAGTTTGACGCCCATGGGTTAGGCAGTTAGTCTCAAGTTATCTGGTTAGATACACAGTAATGTGGCAGCTATCTACAAACTGTTTTCTACTGAAGTGTCAAAATAGTTGATACAGGTATTGAAAGTTTCAATGTTGCTATATAATAGATAGTTCAGATTATTACAAGGAATTATCATTACCTGAATGGGAAGTGTAGTGGTGTTACCTTGTAACTGAAAATGTTTACAGTCCTTTGAGTAAATTAAAACTCATATTATAATTGGAATTAATATATCAAGTGTGGTGTGCATATGGATAGCAACATTTTGGAAAATGTAGTAAAAGACATTTTAAAATATCTGAGATTCTAGGATCACACCAAATAAAAATGTGAAAAGTGCATGTGAGTGGAAAGAAATAACAAAAATTGATGGTGATTCAAAATGTAGATGTAAACATTTGTAGATTGACTTCAAGTTGCAAGATAGAAAATATAAGGACTCAACTACAGAAATGTTCAGTTAGAAATGTACAGGAGAGTGAAAGTGAAGAAAATCTGGAACATCAACTGCTAGCAGCAGCACAGCCTTCCTTTACTGAATAGAGTAGATTCTTTTCCAAAAATGTTTGTGCATCAGTCTGTCCAAGTCCAGTACCTAGCACTTCCTCATCCACTATCAGAAAGCAACATTTAATCAGTGATTATGTTCTTAAGATAACTGAAGAGCAAAACAGAAACCTGGACAGGGTAATGTCAATGTTTTTCTATGCTGCGAATGTACCTTTTAATGTTGCTGAACTTGATAACTTCAAGGAGATGATCCACATATAAAGACCTGGATACAAAGCATCACCAGCAAAAGATATCGGTGGGAAGATTTTGGATGATGTTGAACAACTAAGAGAATTACACCTAGTAGAAAAAGTACAGAATTGCTGTTTAACAGGACATTGGATGTATGGTCAAGTGTTAACAATGCCCTAATTCAAGTCGCCATAATCCATACAGGTACAGAACCATACAGGTACCTTCTTAAAGTCTGATGCAAAAAAAAAAGTCTGAGCAGTGTGCAGCAATTATAGAGTCAGTAATGAAAGAATGTCAAGAAAACTTACACATTAGCATCTTTGTAGTAGTTATTGACAATGAGAATAAAATGGGCAAAATGTGGGAAATTTTGAAAGAAAAACATCCATATCTAGTTATCTATGGCTGTTCAGCAAATCTTTTGAATTTAGCTGAGAAAGATGTATCTCCTAAAACAGTAATGGGTCATATTGTGGAAGTACAAAAGTATTTTTGAAATGTTTATTGAGCACATGGCTGACTTCTGAAGAAAGATTGTGTGATGCCACAGTTGCCAAATGAAACACAATGGAACTCTCTTCCTGAATGTATAAAATCATTTGTGACAAATTATCATTGGTACAGGGAAATTGCCCTTGAACATGCCCTAGACGTTCATCCAAATCAAATGTTGCAAACATCTTAAACAACCTGGGAATTTACTACAAAGCAGTCTATCTTGAGAAACAGTTAATACACTGGACAAGTTTCAGAAAGAAACAGTTGAGGCAGTTGGAAATATGGCTCAGAATCTTACCATCACCACTTCAAGAAAATATTTCAAAAGGCAATCCAATCACCACAAATTCTCGCAAACCTTATGGATTCAAAATTCAGAAGGCAACATTTAGGTGAAGAAAAAGAACACTCCACAGAAATGTGGTTAGCTGAACACCATCCTAAATTCCTGCCTGGCATCATGGTCTTCAAGATTAGTGTTCCTGACTATTATCCTGCTTCTATAATGCATGCTAATGTTGTACAAGATTTTTCCTCACAAAAATGGTGGCAGATCATTGGCAATAAAAAAAATTAAAGATACTCTTTAAATTTCCCTTTGGGTTTTGTCAGTATTTCTTCTGCTTGCATCTAGCACCAGCTTCTTTTGCTTCAATTGAGAGATACTTCTCTACATTTGGACTGGTTTGGAGCAAGTTACGCAATTGTTTAGGAATTGATAAGCAACAAAACTAGTTAAAGAGTATCGTCATATACAAGCAAATCTTCCACTGTCAGAAGGTTAGATTGCCTGAATTGTTCATGTGTAATATTCATTTTGTCTATGTATGGCATGCAACTGACTAATACTGGAATACCATTAAAAAATAAGCTAAAGAAAGTAGACGTACACTTGCTGATATATGTGAGAATGAGACTGATGCCATATGAATTTCTGGCACTTGCAAAAGTTTAGCAGTTATTTTTATATCTTCCTTTTATTTGGCTGATGTGTTACAGTGATGAGGAATAATTTTTTGTTTCTATGGGGAAAACATCTATTCTTCTTACTTCCTCGTAGCACGTTCATAATGATTTATACTTGTAATCTTTAGTAAAAAGAAATTTGTACAAAACAAATAAACGTCAAGTCTTTGTATGCACAGATATTCTATTTACACTTCTTATGAAAAGAGTTTTTCAAAAACAAAACACATTTGCAGGTCATGGTGACATTTAACTTTATAAAAAACATGGTATTTGTTATATAAATTGTTACAACAGAACATAGTGCACATGTTGTGTATGACACTATCTACCTTATGTTAACTGTTATAATATCAGTTTTTTCCTTCACACAATATTTAGCATAAACTAAAAAAAAAACATTTCCTTTATTGAATGAAGTAAAATATGTGTCCAGGAAAACAAACCTAAAACTATTATTTAGAATATACATGTTTATATTTAGCCTGGGTTTTTCAATAAAATAATTTTTCTTCTTCTTCTTCTTTCTTTCTTCAAAGTTTGGGTCAACACATTTAGCAGAGTTTGTTTTCATTCCAATGCAACTTTATTAATTAAGCAATGTAAAATAATTTATTACTTTGACACAAAAGGTGATTGTTATGTGGGAATAATTGTTTGTTAAAACCCAAAAGCACTGTGACTCAAATTGCATGTTCAGTAGCTCGATGTCTGGTAGTAAAAAAAAAACTCTATTAGAATGATGAATTAATCCTTAACTCGATTTTATGAGTCTCTGCCAACCACTAAGATTTTAATTTTATAGATAAATGTTTTAATTATACGAAAAGTGGTCCATGGTACACTAGATATATACTTACCGGTACTACTTAAATAAATACCTGTGATAGATGTTTAAGCTGTTTTAATTTAGTATAACAAGAGTGTAAGAAAATTTTTACATTTTTACTATAAAAAATTTTAAGTAATTATTACTGTGAAATTGTCTGTTATCAGTCAAGTGTTATGTCTAAATTATGTTACTTTTTTTTTTTTTTTTTTTTTTTTTTTTTTCAGAATGTCAACTTCCGAAAAGAGTCATTTATACTTCCTCCTACAATCCATTCTTTGAAGATTACAAAATGCCAGCAAGTTACTGCTGTTATTGATTTTATCTCTGTGGATGAAAACTACAGTCTAAATGCATTAATAATATCGCACATATCTAGTCTCACTTTTATAGAAAATCATAAGACTGCATCACCTCCGAGGAGTATAATTCTTGAAGATGTAGGTGTAATACCATATTTACCATCGCACATATTTGTGCTATCAAGTGGATTGTGGGACTCAATTTTGTTCCGGAATGTTTCTATTAGTAAAGTGGCCTCAGAAGCATTTGTAAATTTGACACTTACTACAATTTTCATGTGGGACAATGTTCATGTTGATATCATGAATAGCTCTGCTTTGAACAATCTTACACTGCCTGATGGTGATGTAATATTCCTTGAGTGTTCATTTGGGAAATTGGAACCATATGCCCTTCAGGTTTATGCACCAAATGTAAGTAGGTCTGATCTTATTTTTTCGCATCATCCAAATCTTAATTATATTTTTGCAAGGTAATTATTATTGGCTTGTAAATATTTACTTTAATAACAAATATTATTCAAAAAATTAATTTACAGTTAATAAAGTTAGTACAGTACCTAATAATGTAGTCTAGTATGTAATGGTGATTAAGTTTTGCTGTTCTTACAGCTTTACAACTTGATCATTATTTATAAATCAGGTTTTCATAAGACATTCTTTAGAAGCCATTCCAAAAACATTTCAGAACTCTTACAAACATTCATTGCGAACAAGTTTCTTAATCACTTGTTTTACACATGTTTTTTTGCTTCTCTCGGCAGCAGGCCTTGATTTTGAACCTAGCCAGTAACTCCAGGTCTCTAAATGCGAAAATCTTTGGATATTCCCGTATCTTTTCTTTTCAAGAATGACCAGATGGCATCCCAGTCGAGAGGTTATTCCTTATTCTGAAAGGCTTTCAGTATTATGGTGTTATTTTCCTTATTTTGTAACTTAGGTTTTACAATTCTCCACAGCTGTTTTCAGGATATTTGGCAGATGACTTACTATTGCAACCACTAGTATTGGCAAAGCATGCATCTATGTGACTGCTCTACTTGGTTTTGTTTTTTACTGTCATCAGCTCCAAACATTAATCATCAACAATACAAATAAGAGCACTATGGTTAATGACTCCAGCCTGAAAGTGATGTACCGTAGCGAGTAGTTACATATACTGCGTACAGTGTGCCATTCATAACATGCTAAATCCGTAACATTTTTTGTATTGTAGCGATTTTATACACTGTTTTTACTTTTACATAAACAGTGAAACTAGATGTTTTATACCCAAAAAAGTGATAAGCCACTATATATAACTGCAACATTATTTATTTCAATGAATAGCTGTTTCTCACTCAAAATTGACATTATTTTTTGTTTGCAAAGTTTTAAACTATAAAACATGTGTGAAAAATAATTGATTTATTTTTTGACATTTAATATCACACTTAACACTTGGCAAGTATATGTCAACATAGGTTTCAAATGGTTTATTTATGGAATATTTTCAATTGAGGTGTTGTTCTGTACTATTATCATGTTTCATTGCATAATAGAGATATGGGCATGCATGAAAATTTATCAAATCTCCATCTTCTGTTTAACATAAATGTTCATTAATGCATCATATTCTTGACATGATAAATGTGATGTCACTAATTTTGCCAAATACGTATTTTAACAGCAAAATTGTGCACACATATACCATTTTTGGGTTTAAAGTAAGGTATTGTGAGACATACAATCTTTATAAAAACTGTAAATTATGAAGACTTAGTGGTGATAAACTTAGTGTACTTTTGTGTATTTTTATGGATATTTGTAATTCATGATGAATTGTGTAGTATATGATATACATTTATACAATTATAAAACTTAAATGCTCAATTATTTATGAACAAGTTATCATTATCTATATAAAAATTAACTTCTTCACTATAAATGACATGGGGATGTGATGGTGTAGTGATTAGACAACTCATTGTATACCAAAGCAGCCCGGGTTTAATTGCTGGTGGGCCCAGTGCCATATATTTCACATGTGGAAAATATTGTTAACTTTGCAGTTAGCCAGTGGCCTTTCTCTGAGAACTCCATGTTTCTCCCCACCATTATTATATTCCATTGCTGCTCCATCTCCACCTTGGTTTACTCTTATTAGCGCTAAAGACCGTGGCTACTGAACACAAGCCAAAGTTCTTATCATTACTTCATGAATGACTGCAGCCACATTTTTATTTCTGTATAATGTTGTTTCACAATCAGCATAAATACTAATTTTAGAAATGAGATTAACTTTGTAATATCTCTGTGAAAATAATTTACATTTATTTCTGTTTTGGTGTACCCAAAGCAAGCCTATGCTAACATGAGCTACAAAACTGCACGTTTATGAGATATGTTCAGCTATATCACCATCCTGTTCTACTCATAGTATATATAACAAAACACCGCATGTCTTGGTACTGCAGTATAGTGCCGATAAACATGTGTGATTGAAACATAACATTCAGCAAAAATTCATGAATCTGGGCATTTAAAATATTTAATCTGTAATAATAAAATCTTTAAAGTACTCATTTCCTGATAATAGTGAATCTAGACATTGCTAAACTTTATACGAAGCAACGACATAATGTAGCTAACAATCCGAAAACCAAAAATATAGTAATACTTTCCTATTCTGGCACTAGTAATATTGAAACGCAAGAAATTTTGTGTACAGACCTGAAACATTTTCTATACAAATTCAGACATAGTATGTGAATTCGAAAAGAAAATTTTTACAAACCTGTCATGTATGTACATTTCCAAACATTTATGAAAGCAACAGATGTATCGCTATAAACACTACCAGCATTAACATTGATATTCAGTAATTGGGTGGAATATGGAGGAAATACACAAGTTTTTTTGCCAATATTGTATAAATCATCGCTTCTGAGCAGTTCAGTACATCACTGGTTACCTGAGACGACACAGTCAACTTCATGTTGTTTCAAAGGAAAGTAATACCTCAGCTACAAACAGTAAACAGATTTTCAGTCCCGTAGTGCTGGTATTTGCAGTTAGTAAAACTGACATCTGAAAGTTAATTGCTATTATGGAGAAGAAGAATGTGATAGTACACTATTCATTATAGCGCTGTTTACACGTTATTTATGCACCACCTTAATCTGCATTACATTGATGGATCAAAAATGTACCACCAGATGCCTTGGTAGCTTAATATGCAAGAGCAGGAGAAGGGAAGGGTAAGGGCACCGTCATTGATTTTACCCTGTATGCTGGTTTTCTACCCATCAATGTACACAATTTATAGAACAATAATCCTACACATTTTTCTCTTTCAGAAGCAAACAAGTTTATAGAACTGATAGTGGAAATGTTCATGTAATACCAAAGAAAATATTTGATGAATTTACATTTTGCTATTTTTTTTTTTTTTGCTTAAGTAATGCTTACAATAAATAAAATAAAAAATTACGAATATAACATTTATATTAATCATAATAAACTACAATTTTCTGTCTCAATGTATTTACTTTGTGTTACCAATGACTGCTCATAATTTTCAAAAACCAGTGTTGCAAAAAATTTTATTTTTAATGCAAATTTGCATTCACTCAGCATGTAGTAACCCTAGGCTTTTCTAAATATATACCCAAATTTTTACAAAAATTTGTTTGTATGAAGTCATTATGAGCATCTAACATTGCACATATTTTGAATGACACAAACATCTAAGAAAAATGTGAAAATGTGAGCAATAATTTCAGATATAAAGACATGTAAATCCTGTCACACTAGCAAATTTTGCCTTGAAATACAATCGACAACAAAATTAGATGAAGAATGTTTGACTGAATATGGCGACCAAATTTTTCCATTAAAGAAAGTTGGCTATACAGTTGGATCGTGGTTGAATGAGACCTCTTTAGTTCCCAAAAATGGCATCACACAAAATCACTGCAGGTAGATTCTGGTACAAAAATGAGTTTGACGCATGATGTCCTATGGGTAGTAAAGGTGTCGCAGCACCAAGGGTTTTGGTGGGTGTGAGGGCAGACACACCCGGGGTGAGATTAACTCTCTCTTAGTCGCTGCATTGAACTGGAACCTAACCTGTGTAGAACGTGGGTTGTGTCGTTTTCTGGCAGGGCAGGAAATCTAGGGTAGCTAGTGCGATCTTGTGTTTAAGCAGGACCACTGTCACGGAATACCTGGGCGACGTGCAACTTGTGATGGCTGCCAGGCCTGCGGTGGTTCAGACAAGGAAGCGCTAGGATGAGTACGGGAACTTTGAGTGGAGGCGGACAGGTGGTCGTTGATATCGGCTGATGCTGGAGTTGGTGCGGCCCCCAAAACAGTGGGTAAGCTATCCCATGTGACTTGTCCTGACCACTCAGGTATGCAGTGAACACAGGTGAGTGTCACCATTGAGCTTGGTGGTGATTCTGGCAAGGTTGGCCTCTCTAAGTGGCAGCTGGCTTGAACTCTATCCCGATGACTGAGGGGCGCGAGTGCGGTGTGGAATGGGCTAAGCTCTTGCTGGTACTTAGAGATAGTATCTGACTTTTTAGTCTTCTTACAGGTACCACTGTGGAAAATGGACACGGGGACAAGAATTCATTAATATCTGGCCTGCTGAGGTGGTCCTTACTCAGGTGTATTTCCACGTATTGTGTCCGCCAAATCAATTGCAGTCTCCCTATCTCAGTACCCGGCACAAGGAGTGCGGTGGATATTGAGAGTCAGGTAGCACTGGCTGACTGTCCCAATATGTGGATGTGTCCCTTGGAGGTCCTGCCTCCTCAGACCCAGGGAAGTACTCCCTCTGGCACCAGAAAAGCGGTGAAAAGAGCAAATTCCAGACTGACAGACTAACCATAAAGAGAATGAGTGGTGATGGGTTCTACCATTCTAAACATCGAGGTGCATAGAAAGGGTCAACCGTTTACTATAGGCATGGGTGTCTATTAGCGAATTCAGTGGTCAGTGTAAAATTCCCGGTCACCTGCTGTCCCTCGACGGGTCAGATGTATACAGGCAGGGTTCTATGACTACGGTAAAGATACCCTTTAAGAGGAATAAAATCTTGTTTATTTTGATAAGGAAATAAACAAAGTGGTACTGCACTGCTTATCAACTAGAGCTTACGGAAGGCAACCTGATCCTAGGCTAACTGGGGTACGTAGACGAAGTGCTATGAAAATAACTTTAACTTGGACTACGCTACGGTGATTGCCCTGAAGGGGTCAAAAGTGTCTAAGTTTTTGATGACATTAGACAGCGGGATCTTCTGCACCAGGAGTGCAGTGAATAACTGGCGGGGTAGGAATTTTTGGCACCAGGAGTGTAGTGAAGACAGGTTAGAGGAGAGTCTTCGGCTCCAGGGGTACAGTGAAGACCAGGGAGCTGATGGTATCTTCGGCACCAGGAGTACGGTGAAGGAACAGAACATACTGGCGTTCCAAGGGCCAGACACCAGTATTTATGCACATACTGGCTCGCCCTTGGTCAGGTGTGGAGGGGGTGACAGCTGTAGCAGGATTGGATCCTCTGGACGTGATGTCACAGCCCAGCTCTGGATCCAGGTACTGTATGTCTCTGTGCTTCATACTAGTTGTGCTATCACTCGGCATGCATACTACTACGTGGCCTTGATGCATAGTCTTAGTGGTTTGGCCTGTGAACAATACAATTTTTCAGGCATGGAGTATGGGTCTTTTGCAGTGGGTAAACAGTACAAGTTTTTGGCTGCACGTGGGTTGTACTGCCAATCAAACTCCGTTGAAGTGTGCAGCAGCTGAGTGGCTTACATTGATGAGTAGAAGTCGAGTTAATAATAGTAGGAAAGACATCACACGTCAATTCCCCCCCCTCCCCTGTTGCGATGTAGACTCATCTGGGCGAAGGAACAGGAAAAGAAAAACATTGCTTGTGAGAACGTAGAATTGTCACCTCAAGAAGAATTGTTTTCTCTTTATCAGCTTCTGTTACTGTATCTGGTCTGTGTGCTCTGCACTCGAGGCTTCGGAGCAGCATGCTGGAAGAAGCGCAGGCAGGAAGTGATGGGCGGTTTTTCTGTCTCTTTCTGAGCAGTTGGGCAGGCTAGACAAATTCTGTCTCTCTCTGACTCGCAGTGGGCAGGTGATGTTTCTTTTAGTGCTGCAGCTCCACCGGGTGACAAGCAGATAACTGCGTCTCCTCTTACATGTGTGGTGTGTGTGGTGTGTGTGTTGCATGGGGAATCTGGTGATGTGATATGCAGCCTTCATTTTAAGTGTGCCGCACTACATTTAACAGCTGATGGCTGTGGGTGTATAAAGTATGCGGTTTTTAGATTTTAACCTGTGGATAGAAATGCAATACATGGAGATGGCACAAAAAAAAATCGACCCTTGGGAATAAAATGCCAAAAGCCTCACTCGTGAAGGGGTGTGTGTGTGTGTTAGATAGTTATCCTGCTGTGGCTGCACGGGATGGATAATACAATGACCTCTACCTGTGTTTGTCCTATGTGTCTCCATTGTGAAGAAACTACCCATAAAATCTGGTTATATAAAATTCATCTAGCATTCAAAGTCAACAAAGTCCTCAACAAGATGTCAAAACTGTTGTTCATTCACCAAAGTTACCCAGATGTTCATATATTTTAATTATTTTTCTGAAATTAACTGTTATGTATTCAATACAAGCACATAGAATATTTAGAGCAGAAAAATATCAGAAGTACACACAAAAATAAAAACCATAACTGAAAATAGCACATTTAGTAACACACTAGTTCAGCCAGCCTGCAGTGGATTTACAAAAACCAATGAAGATGCAATGGAGAGTGTGCTGAGTCTGGCCACGGCAGCTATCGGAGAGTAATAAACCAAATATATATGTGAACTAGACAGATGTGGCTTGATGTTAAACATGTTTTTATTACTGTAAAATTTATACTTTTCATTTTAAAACTAGTATAAGAAGTTGTTTATTTTGGACCCAAAAATGTCAAACAAAAAATATTTAATTTTTCGGAAATGGCTACTCTTCTGACAGTGAAAATTTGTAATATTACTAACATATTCATTTACAAATAAATAAAAAATAGTCATGTATAAAGAATATACTTATTCTACTTTCATTTTGTATATCATAATTTCAAAATGATTTAATATCAATAAATGTAATAACTATTATTTTTTATATTTTGCAAGATCTTGCTACTATCAGGTAACAGTGCTCGTCACACAGCGTAACTTACATACTAAATTTAAAACAAAATTTCTTTCCCATTTGAACAGCCTTAAGGCACTTATGCCAACGAAATCTGCAACTTATTCAAGTGAAAATTGCCCTTTCTAAAACATTTGTTAGAAAATGTATTCAGTTGTGTACTAAGAACGATACAGATTTAGGATAGTGTCAGTTTCAGAATGTACATTAAACTCGCATGGTTGAGATAACATGGGCATAGCCAGGATCTGAGTTATTAAGGGAGCAAAATTAATCTTAAAAAAAAAACTTATTAATATAAACTGATTCATTTGATTAATGTGTTCATCATTTTTTTCAGCAGTAACACAAACGTTTACTGTTTTTGTGACATCCACAGTATACAAAACCTGGTAAATTTCAGAAATATGATTTTTGTAATGAGATATTCTGGGTGGCATAAAGATAGGAAGAAAATTATCTTTTCATGCCTCCATCCTGGCTGTTCCCATGACAGGAAACTGGATATTTTCTATGTAAAATACAATAGCTGCTTGACTGTCTTTTGTTTCCTGTGTGTGGTGCAAATATACTAATTTTAACTTTTATTTTATTGTAGGTTACTATAAATAACAGCTACATTGGTGAAATATCAGTACATGGAATCACTATAATAGCTGACAAATTCACGTTTGCCTTTAACTCAGGTTTAGAGCTGGTAAAGTTTCAAGCATTTGATGTCCAAGCAAGAGAGACTGTTTTATTTAGAAACAACTTTCGATATCTTCAAGTTAAAGCTTTAGAAGCAATAGGTCCATTCTTGTGGTATGAGGACGATGATGCTCAGCAGAATGTAATGTACATATTCCGAGAGAACAATGTCGCAATGGCAGACCCTGGAGCCCTTCACGTCAACTTACTGGCGTACATCGCAATAAGAGGTGAAGTGTATGTGGACGACAACATCTTCAACTGTTCGTGCGAGCACCTGGGGTGGCTGGGACTGCTGGCAGCTCCCGGCACCCATCACCAGGTGCTCCAGGACTTTCACCAGACCATCCTGAAAGAAGAGTCGCACAACCTGTGCATCTCCAACTGCAGCCTCCCTGTCAAAGTACTGGAGCACCTGGTTGCCATCCCAGAGCTGTGCGCAGCCAACATGACGTATGATCAGTTGTGTGCTCTCTATCTTGACATGACAGAGTCCCACACTAATGCTGTCGACCACTGTGGTGGCCACTTCATGCGACTTCTTGTTACAGTGTTGATAACTGAGATAACTATAATGCTTATGAACATTTGAACACTTAATGGTTGAAGTTCGAAGATTCATGAGAGTAAGTGTATCAAGTCATTAGGAGTTATGTTCATACCATGTATACTTTAAATAAGAACTTCCATTATTTAATAGGTGTACAACTCAGGCTATAAAAGCTGCTTGGTATTTATTTATATTTATTTGCACATGAAATTTAAAGACACAAAAGCATTTTAGTTTTAAATTCTGAGGTGTGCACTCGGAAATATGTAATAAATATTTCATATCTTTTTTGTCAGCGTTATTTTTGGAAGAGATAAATTTTCCGCTGTGCTTAACCATCATGCAGTGGATTTTAAAAATTTGTACAATACGAAAGAGTGTGAAAATTAGTAATAGCCTTGTTTCTTTTTTTGGGGACATTATGAAATTTTACTTAAGTTATTTATGTGAGTTATCCGAGATGTGTTTTTTTATTAAAAATTTTGTTTTTTGCATGACATTTTTAAAAATTATGATTGTACTTCGTGTATAACATAGTAAAACAAAACCTGGGTTAACTTGGCAACCCTGCTGTCACTGGAGCATGTAGCATAATTCCGAAAGTGCTGATGTAGAAACAAAGGTGTAGAAAGCATATTTTCCCAGTGGCGGTCCATCTTTAAAATAAACTTTATTACCATAACTTCACCCACGCCTATCAGCAAGCGGAGGCTTCCCTGGGAAATATTTTATTTCAAATTTATTTAAATTTTTTTTATTTTGTTAGGAAACAGTAATTTTATTGATTCCCAAAATTATTTGTGTTAGTCTGCTGATATTTTAATTTTACCTACAGTAATAAATATGGAATAATTAACAATTACCTGTCACCAATTGTACAGTATCAGTATTAAAAACACTCAATTATGATTTGTTTTGAAATTTTTCTGAAAATTTAAATTAAATTGGACTAGTTAAGGATTTTAATTAATGAATCACTATTTCAGTGAACATAAAAATTTAATCAATATTAACTACATCAGATTTACAATATCAAATGTAAGGTATGCAGTGTTACTTTACCTAATTCTTCATGCATCGCTTGGCTACCACTTATTGTTCTCATCATGTTGGCAGTTATAGGCTGTTCACAGTACACTGAGCACTTTTGAAAGCCCTGCTTAAGACTTACTTGTATACATGTTGTGTATTCTTCTGTCTTATGTAAGATCAACATTGCCATGGTCCTCAACACTTTATTCAAGCATCAGTTATGTAAAACTGTGAAATTATTAGAAATGTATATATATTTTACAAATAAGCTAATTCTTTACACTTTGATGAATTAAAAAACATAAAGCGAAAGAAACAATTAATCAGAAATGGTTACCTAATATGTTTTATTCAACATCAAGATATGGAATTACTTTCCCCTTCATCGTTGCCAACTTTACTGGATGCATGTCACTCAGTGTGCCCATTGAAATATATGCAGGTAGGAGCAGTTAATTTTTTTACTGTGGTTGATTTCAAAAGTATTCACTTTGTCGTGAACAACCTTTAAGAAGATGTAGTCTGCATTGTCTTACGATGGTAGAATCACCCGGAAGGCATCTCTTTAAATATGTCCCATACTAAGTAGAAGTAATAATATAAAATAAAATAAACTGCTATTTTAAGATAATATGAAAGTTACAGTAAACAAGGAAATCCAGTATAAATACAATTTGGGTGTTTATGGGCATCAATCGTAATTACTGTGGGGGGTCTGCACAACCATGGATTCTATGCCTATGTGCAGAAAGAAACTTTTCAAGTGCCACTTGAGAATTTTACTTAGCTGTTTGTGAGTTTGCAGTTCCCCTCTCTCATCATTGCATGGTATTAGCTGGAGATGACTGGGTGGTTCAACAGCTCTCACTTTACTCATTCGCATTTTCTATAGGCTTGATAGAAAGTGCATGTATTTTAATAAAATATTTTCTTTGTATTACAGCCAGTTAGGAGTCCATTTCCAAACCAGACTAGGGCATCCACTTGTAAAGATTTCTTATCCAAATTCTTGCATAAATGCTTAAAATGTAATCACCCTAAGCAGTGCAGATGCTCTGTGTGTGCATGTAGGGTGACCAGACATCCTCTTTTTCCTAGGACATGCCCTCCTATTTACTATAATGTCTGACGAAGAGGGGACCAGGGGGTATATCGGTCAAAACATTTGTTTTATTATTATTATTATTATTATATAATCTGGTACAGCGAGCCATTGCAGCTTGTAACAGCACAGAGCACGGAGTTCAACCATTGCTCAACAGATGTTGCATCCTACCACATCTGCTCCTACACAAAAGTTACACAATATAAATGCTTTTCTGGATGGATGGTCCATGATGTTATAGTTTTCTTGTGAGGCATTTGACAGTGTTGTATGTAAACATAATATGTTCACGGTCGTAATGGTTTCGATTAACGAGTGCTTTATTTGTTCAACTCGAGGCAAAACAAAATGATGAAAAGAAAATGCAATTTTAACGAGACACGCTGAAAAAAAAAATACTCTTCAGTCAAACCAGGAATAAACTAGTTTGAACTCAAATTTTTTTTAGTTTGTCCACCTGGAACTCGTATATCTGTTGCAAACAAAGGTAGGCCCCTTGTTAATTAATTTATATGTAATGTATACAAGCATGCCTGTCCGTAATTTCCACAAGTTTTATAATTGATTTCTGTATATGTTGTTTGGTTCAGTAAACTCGTTTCCATACTACGAGTTAGTCAATAAAGACAGTTATTGTTTTTTTTACAAGACTGGCCTTGACATCGCTTTATAGTTATCAGCACAATGCATACATTTACTCAAAATTTTTGACAAATTAGGAAAGTAAAATTTACATTTACTATCATTTGTTAAAATGTAAAAGATATAATTTTTTTAGGATGTCAAGATTTGGAGTGCCATATTGCATCCGAAAAACAAAGTAAATATACAGATCTGAAGTAGCACAAACACATGAGATACCATCTTTCGTCAGCCAAAGTTGAAACCTGCCCAAGATGTTAATGCTGCTGAAGGAGCACTAGTATTTTACACTGCTAAATCTTTATCTAGTGAAAAATGTGCAAAGGTTTTCAACAGCACTGTCTTGGAATGCCATTCTGAACTGCTAAAACTTGTAGAATATTTCTTGTGATCATTGAATGAATATATAATGAATATATGAATTGGGGTGAATGACTATATGGAGATTTTTGGACATTCGCCATTGCAATGCAGATGTCTGTCATGGAAAGAACAAGACTGAGCATTAAAAAAACGTATAAAAATGACAAGCAACCTATGGACAAGAATATAAATATATGTATACAACACTGGAAAATTCCAAAAGGGAAGCGAGTCAAAAAACAGAACAGCAACTAATGACGAAAAATATATGTATATATACATGACCAAAAGATGACACAGAAACCAACACAAGCAAGAAACCTGCTTGAAAAAATTCGGACAACACTGACAAAATACGTAAGAAAAAATAGCACACCACCACAAAGAAATGCACTAAAACACAGCAGCGTTTCTTTGTTGTGTTGTCCTATTTTGTTCTTACTTATTTTGTCAGTGTTGTCCTAACTTTTTCAAGCAGGTTTTTGGCCTGTGTTGGTTTCCAAGTGTCCTCTGTTGGTCATGTATACTATGTATATACGTACATTTTTTGTTATTAGTTGCTGTTCTGTTTTTTGACTCTATTCCCTCTTAGAATTTTTCAGTGTTGTGTATACATATATTTATTTTCTCGTCCATAGGTTGCTTGTCATTTTTAAGTATTTAATTCGTGCTCAGTCTTGTTCATTCAATGACACATATCTGCATCGCAATGACGAATGTTCAAAAATCTCCATCTAGAATATTTCTTGTTTTAAATACATATCTCCATATATAATAATTCAGACACTAAAATACCTTGTCCTCTTTTTTTTTTCCTTACCCTACATTTTTCACCGTGTGTGTGTGTGCATGTGCGCGTGCGTGTTTTTTTTGCAGCTATGTTAGCAGTGGTATCACTGCCTCCAACCACCTCCAACTCTTTGCAGTAGCAGGAGACCTGCTGCGGTGTCATGTACAGCCTAAACTAACCATCAGGCACGGTCCTGCCTCCAGTACCAGACATGCCACCCTGCATGGTAGACATCTTCAAAACATCCAACTCTGGTAACCATCATGCCAAGATCTAAGCAGACAGCATGGGAAACGACAAGAGAGCGAGTGACAGAGACTTAACCGTTGGTACTTCAAGTATTCTTACTACTAGCACAAAGTATTTGTTGCAAACTTGCAGACGTACCTAATTATATTTTTACAAGTACAGTAACTATAGTATAGATATCTTTACAAAAAAATTTTACACGACTGTTAGCATTTATTTATGTGCTGAAGGTAAGGTATTCTCAGACTAGTTCCTAGGTTCAGGTTGGTTCAGAAACTGAGGTGTCTCGCCTGTGATTTGATTAGTCTTGAGCTAAGATAATTTCCAGCAGAAGAATGCTCGTTTTTCTCCCTTGCAGGCATTCCACTGACACCCATATCTCATTTTCACCCACTGGTTTGTTGTTAGTCACTGGTGGTTTTATACCGTATATACAATCATTTGTCACTTTCAAGCTTTAGAATATTGGTTATAATGCAACTGGTTATAATGCAATGCAAGAAATTTATATTTTCCCTCCATCACGTAAATTTTCTGTTGCTCATTTGCTCCCTTTTCACCTGTGCCTATGCCTTAAAACTGCCATGGTATTAGTGCTGTTGGTCCAAGCATAGTGTGGAACAATTATGCTCTCTGCTAACAAATTTGGAGTTCAGACGCTGAAGTGCATGGCTTGAGTTGTCAATTGTGTTATACTTAAAGATATCCATATTAGCTGCAAGATTGTGCTACTGTGCAGACTTTACCAAGACATTGTTTTTATACTGAATAACCAGTTGTAAATAAATTTAACGTGGACTTTTCGTATTTACTCTATTCCAAGCCACACATGTTTTCTGAAAATACTTCTGAAAACCAAGCGTGTATGTATTAGACCTACCTACCATCCATTTTTTAGCCCAAAGAAAATTTTAGTGTAACTGTACTACTTTTTTTAATTATTATTTTTAGTTGTTAGGGCTATGCCATTAATAGTATAATAAATAAAAATATCAATTTTTTAGTTTTTAAAACAAAGTATGCAAGTTTTAAAAAAATTCTGTGAAGCTTCAGAAGAAAATGATTCAAGTAAAGTGTAAGTACGTGAAATTGGTCTCAAAAGTTACTTTGTTTTGCAGGCAGAATAGTATGCAAAATATGAAAAATGTTTTTCTGCTGTAATTTTGTAATTAAAGGCTCAGCTACAATGACCGTAAAAAATAATAATAAAAAATTGAACCCACACTTCTATATGGGACCAGCTATAACACAACATAATGGCATGATAGTGGCCTGCTCGCGGTAGCGTTGCAAAGAGGATTGAAAAGTTTCAATTCTCTTACGTAGAGTTCTATGTTGGCCTATCATGAAGCAACATTACCAACCATGAGAGTCAGTGCAGTGCAAGCTTATCACAAGAACATACAGTAGAACCTCTCTATTACAACTACTCACAGTTCCCGAGAATAGGGTCGTAATAAAAAATTTGGAAAATTTTGGGCCGATTTTGATCTGACCCTAACCCCTATGCCATCAAACTTGCCATTTTTTGCATGAAGTTCATGTTCAATTGTATCTAGCGCATAAAAAAACTACTTTTTAAATTAAATATAAATACATATGTATATTTTAATAGCTGGACGTCTCCTGATTAATTTGATACCCAAGAAAGGAATATTGGACCACCCCTTGTCCTAAAAACGAAGGCCAAACACAGTATGACATGGCCATTGAAAGTGTGTGAAAAGATTATGTATTATTAAAATATAAAGTTATTATTCAAGATCTACTACGCAGGTCTCTTGGATCATACATTACTATGAGGCACGTAGCCATCAAAAAGTTTAGGTGGCGATGCGCAAAACGTGTGCGCGTGCCGTGCTCTCGCTTTGGTCTGGCAGTTTCATTGCTAGAAAATTGGACGTATTATGCACAAAGCGGCAACTAAAAACACTGTTGGAGACGCCTTACGTTTGAAATAAAAGACCGCACTTTATTTATTGATAATAAATATGAAGATATATTATTTAGATTAAATCACTGGTGTGCTGCAACTAGCAGTGAATACATTGTCATGTGTACGTAGCTGGGTGTAGATCCTCTGCAGCGTGGCCGGGTGCAACAGCTTACTGCTGTCGCTCGGGCCTAGATCCTCTGGCTGGGCTGTCAAGTAGGCGGCCCTGGCACGAGCCTCACGCTCATGCCAGGCCGCCCGAATGCAGCTCAGCTGTTGCTCGTACCGGGTCCGACTGCCTCGCGCAGCTGTCGATCGATTGCTACAAGATTACTCGAGGGCGGCATCTAGCCAGCTCCACTGCCGTCGTTACTGCTGGTGTTGGGAAAACATGCTGATAGATGCTATTAACGTCAATGTGTTGAATTTCTACGAAATTTAGGTGGCGTGTTGGCCTCTGTACTGGTACAATGCGACTCAGACAGGAATACAAAATTTTTGTGCAGCCCACTTGAAATATTAATTAACATGAATTTTTCATGAAACAATTCTGACCTGGCATACACACACACTACCTAACTAGCCAAAATAAATTGCTCACCATAAAAAGTTATCGCCTTACATAGGTATGGGCGGAGGAGTGTTGACAGAAATAAAAAATGAGTGGGAGGGGTAAGGCAGAGGCAGCGGTATGGTACAGTGATTAGACAAAGAATTCTCAACCCCCACCCAAATACAACAGTCCCCTTTCGACTTGAAGTAATTTATTGCTTCACACTACTCGGAACAACAATTATTGTCAAAGTTTTGAGAAATGGGTAACCGCTAACATCAGTAAAGGCCAGTTTTCCATAGACTGAAAATCACGAATAGAAAATTTTACCGCGGTTGAAGAATAGGTCTACAAAAACAAATCCGTGCATAACTGAAACAGCGTTTGAAAATACTGCATTTGGCGAGGGAGTACTGTATCTATTTTTAGACGTGCTGTAAATTTTCAACTTTTTTGACCCAAACTTTTCACGGTTCCTCGGAATTGGGTCGTAATAAAGAGGTGTTCATAATAAATTGGGTTGTAATAGAGGAATTTTACTGTATTTATGAAATGAACTTTGCAGGACAGTTCAGATTTCCATTTATTTAAATAGTCAAGGCAATTATTAACACGTATACTAGAGATGGGTAACACAGCGCCGCGCTGCGCAATTGCACTAACTCGGTTCATTGTGCATGCTGCGCCAACTCACTTTCTTCAAAATATGTAACTCACCATTCAGTGGCGCAGTGGGCTAGTAAAGTAAATATAGGAAAAATAACGATATCAGTTTTATTGATTATATTTAAAGTATCGTTTTACAAAACTATGTATACAGTAAAAAATGTTGCAACTAACTAAAATGTGAAATAAGTTCATAGCACCCTGCATTACTTATATGCACTTGCAATTGTTTTGTTTCTAAAAATAGCATTGTTGCATGTAGTCATTGCATTGCATGAAAAATATGGTACAAGAAAAGGTTTTAACTCAAGACACTGCAAGAGTAGGTACCACAAATTTAACAATGGATAATAAGCCTTTGTTTTATTAATTTCATTTTACTAAGTTTTCCAATCTACTTTTCTATTCATCAAATTATATTTCATAACAGTTATTTACATCTATCAACAACAATGAGCAAGAAGCCAAAGAAAAGACAACATTTTTAATAATATTAGAAATACGTGTTTATTTATAAACAGTTATAAAATACAGTTGATCATGGAATTTTGATTTTAATGGTCTCACCTAACACACAACATACACGGGCATACACTCAGTATACAACATACAGCAAAACAAAATGTACATAAAACCACGCGACAAGACCTTGATAAACTGCAACGACTGGCAAAATGCAGTCAAATATGGATGCTGTGCCGGGCGTAAATACTGATGCTGCACCATAGAATAGTAGTGGCGCACTGTGCTGCTACAGTGCTGGACGGGTACACTCTAAGCCAGCACTACGTTATGCTTGTTGCAAGGCACAGTCACTGCATCATGGCGCAATTGAGTTGACACACTACACCAGTGTTAGTACGTCAACACCAGAAATTTCCATGAGATACCCATGACTAATGTATGCCATACTTCATTAATCCCGAAACACGATTTTCGCCATTGTTGCCATGTCTTTTGGGAAGAATTATTGTTTTCATGGCAAAATATTATAGTTTCCTGAAGAAATGGAACGTTTACTATCATACCAATTTGTTTTAAAACCACTGAAATGTTCATAAAATGTGTATTACGTAACAACTTGGATACTAAATAAATAAAAAAATCACATAAATTTGACACACAAAACTAAACTGTACAAAATCTGTATAAATAGGTATGGTACTTAATTATATAACTCATCTATTGGATGAAAAGCTGCAGTTTCTGGTAAACATGTTAACTATTTCATTCCTGGATGTCTGAACATGTATACACGACACACACAATGTTAGACTTAGGCTGTTTCTGAATTCTCAAAAAATGCATACTTGTGCGTACTTGTCCCCGGAAGTGACATCACCATGTTCAAATTCCCAGTAAAGTACACACAGGATCTCTACTTGGTAAGTATTTTAAATTGTACACTTGTTGGGCATACTTTCGTACTTACGTGTATGTTTTGTGGTTATAAAGCTCGCAACTTTGAAAAGTTAATAAGTAGTATTTACAAAATGTTGTTCTGTTGTATGTGTAAATAATTGTCAGTTTAATAAATGTTCTTCCAACTATGAATCAAATCCTATGCATTTTGCATATGTCTGCACCATATTTCCAAAGTGTATGCTTACAAATAATATTACAAATTCAATCCACATTTCCAAGATATTGCAAACCGCCTAGAATTGTATTCATCTTTCTTTTGTTATGAATGTGTATATTTTTGAGAATGGGATGTGTAAATAATTGTCAGGTTAATAAATGTGCACAGAAATATGAAAAACATTCAGAGTGTTTTATAGACTTCTGCAGCATATTTCCGACATATTTGTACACAAATAATATTAAAATTGCATTCTGCATTTTCAATTTAGTACTAACCTCATTGCATTGTATTTATCTTTCTTTTGGTATCAGGTTTCTGTGGTATCAGGGGAAGAGGAAAGGATGCCAGTGTCTGTGTAATGCCCCTTTATATACGATAAATGTAAAAAATCCCATAACCACTGCTCCAATTAGTTTACAATCTTCTAATGACATGATAAAGTAATATCACAAGGCTGTTGGTGTGGTATGATTTTTTGTGAAATCAACAGAAGCTGAACAGATAAACATAACCTCAGGATAACAAGGTCCAAGAATTTCTACATTCCTGCTGTTAGGTTGTATATTTATAATAAACAGCATCTTAACATGTGTGACCAACATAAGCCTAATGTTGCCAGGTTATTGTTTATTTTCACTCTAGGTGATCCACTGCAGTGTCTCTTGGCCCTATGTGGTTGCATATGTACATTTTCATACGACAGATGGTACATGTCCTAAAAGTTAGAATAAAATAGTGGTAACTGTGTGTAGAGTAAAAAAAATTAATTCGTAATTACCAGCATTGAGTGCAGTGTTCAAATATGTAAACTGTGTATGTTGTGAAAAATAATGGAAAAGGGGGTTTAAGACATTGTAGAGAAAAAGCATTTCATGTTAAATTGAGTTTAATAGAGCATTGATATACCTTGTGACTGTAACAATACTGGATGTTCACCCTCAGCGAAAAGTCAGTGAATTACATGTGATGGGGAAAAGTCAGGGATATATTGGAGAATTGTCACTTGGGTCAGGGAAAATGTAAATAGTTGCTTCTCTGCAAAAAGTGTTAGTTGTCTGAAAACACAATAATGTAATTATGAGCATACACATTGTAAGATTTCAATTTTCCAGTGTGTGACCAGTCAATAATGCATAGACCCTATTTGCCATGTGTTTTTCCCTTCGCCAAACCTTCGGGCACATCAGGGAACGGGGCACTCCAAAGCCTGCCGAAATCGCCTTACCTTTGAACAGTGTGTTGTGTAATTCTTTCAATCATGAAATAAGTCAGCAGTTCAGAAGGTGTGTGGGTCAGTCTTCAATAGGCCTTCCATTTAGTAAGCACTGCAAATAATAAATGTGAGGGGTGATGCTGTTCCTGAGAACATCAAGAGTCTACAGCTCTAAAACAACCTCGACACTGCCACATGTCGGGTCAGGTGCCTAGTCGGGTAACAAATACCTCTACACCATTTCCCAACCTTAACCTCACCACCCATCAATACATCTTGCACCCTCAACCAAGCCACCACACTACATCAGCCTACATATATGTGCAAAGTAATGTATTTGTGTGATTGTAACGGTCACTCAGGTGAAGTCAATAGCGTGTATCGCAAGGAATATTGATGGGCTGAGTAAAATACCCAGTCCTACTTACTTGGCCTGTTGCAGTGTAATTTAATGCAACTTCACTGATGTCATTTTGTTTTGTCAACTATGACAAAATACAGTACCATGTTTCGGTATTACCAAAAATATATTTCAGGAAAAATGTTAAGATACTGCCTGGTACATAAGGAAAAGTAAGGGAATTCCAAAATGGAAATTCAGTGGACACTCTGCAGTACTTTCTTGTACATACAAATGCACAGTGAAGTAGGTGCAACTCTTTGCTTGGTATTCTTTCATCATGCTGACGCGTGCCCTACCTCGTGAGGCAGCGGTTAGGCCGCTGACTACCCTCTCTGAACTTTAAGTATGCCTACTGTGGCGTAAATGGTTAACATCCTGGGCCTGGCGGGTTGTGGAAGGGTTAAATGTCGTAGGTGGCAGCTTGAAAGCTACGGTATCATCGGGAACAAGGGAAGTCAAACCCAGAGTGAGATGGATGAACATAGATTCCCAACCAGGGAATTCTACCCTCCTCACTATCAGAGTTGCCAATAAGCAGGATGCTAGCTGTCCCAGGGATATGACGTGGTGATGCAGTAATGCAATTGTAGGGGTGGAGGCGTATGATCTGGCCGAGATGATTCGTACGGGACGAGTGAGTCGACATGCGGGGATGAAAACTGAAGGGGATGGTGCCGCACGTGACTTGGGGACTGCCTTAGGCAGGAGTCAAACCTGTACTGTTTTCCCTAACATTAGCTTGATGATGCAAAAGTAGGGTAGCTCTACTTCTGCCAGGTGTTGAACCCAGATGAGCTTACCGGATGCGAGTAATAATGCTGGACATCTTAGCGGCTTGACTAGGACAGTGTCCTCAGGAGTAGCGTGGGCAGTAGGCGGTGGTTGCTCTACTGGGGCGATATATTCTCCTGTAGGGTACCCAGGCCAACAGGTGCCTAGATGTTCGTCCAATTGCAACTCGTGTTCAATAAGGATATAAGGCTAGATCGCCCGGGGAACGGCTGGAATTTGACTGGGTCACATACAATGGTATCTGCTAGCTCGGCTCCCACTAGTGCGCTGCGTTCCTTACGCTTTTGCCTACTCTGCACTCCACCTTGTCTACTATACATCGTGTCCCTGGTACTCGCACACAGTTTCTCTCCAATGTGTGAAGTGTCCTGACACAAAGTAAATAACATAGACTCTAGGACAATGGAGAAACTAACTACAAATGATGGTACACGGACAGTTAGGTTTGACGTAAAGTTTATTACATGTGAAAGAGAAACTTGAAAGTCCCGGCTAAAATCAAATTACAATTTCAATTAGCTGACTGGCTAAACAATAATAATGATATTCAATTTATATGGATGAAAAAGGCAAAGGTGAGCCTGGAAAATAATTATATTTAAAAATTTCCCAAATTTGTATCAGGCAAATTAATGCACTATTACAGCGTAAACAAATATATCAGAATTTATCCTAGGGAGGCAATCTAAGACACAGCAGATTGTTACCACGGAGTCGGGGAAGTTGACTTGGGGAAAGCGTTACCGGTGTGTGACGTAGGATTACTTTGGATGCGGAAGTTGCTGTCCTTATTGTCAACACGTGTAGTTGAGGAAAAGCTGATTGCAAGCTGCCAAAGAGGCTGCAGTCTTCACATTCTGCGGGGTAAGGCCGTCTTGCAGGTCGTGTAGAGGAAGGAGAGTCTTTGCAGACTGAGGAGTCTTTTCTCAGACTACGGAGGGCTCGCGATCCTAATCAGCCGGCAAGCCCGGCGTATCTGCCGGTGCTGGATGATGGACCTTTATTTATACTCTAAAATCTCATCATCGGCGAATCTTGGGGTGCGGGGGTGTGGGGTAGTGTAGCCTCCCATCACAGGGGTATGTTATCTGGGGTGCTGGAGCGCCACTCATTTCTTGTCCCGCTTGGAAGTGAAGTCACAAGGCCACAGGGGTGCTGCCATCTCTGGGGGTTGTAGGAACTTTTTCGAGGGCTAAGCGGTGAGTAGCAGAATATCACAAATATTTATTTTATTCCCGGGGGTGACTCTTTCATGCAGGTTTCCAGGCAGGCAATGCAAATTGTAATTTGGTGAGTGAATTACAATTACATATTCGGCAGTTCAGGCTTGTGGAATCTCCTTACTCGATACTACTCTATTATGCCACTGTTATGACTTCCCCCTGTGCTTGGGTCACCCGTAGAGTGCGCATTTGCCCAGCGCAGAATGTTGGCATGCATCAATGCTAATCCACAAAACAGGGCAATGCTGTTGGTGGGTTTTCGCAGTGTGCTTCCATTGTCTGTGCCTTTGCATTCCATCATAATTCCAGGCCTCTCTCATATCAACACACTAATCCTTACGGCTGGCTGACAATAACAAATTTGGTCCTCCTGTAGGGCAGCATGTTCCACTTGGCACTATCTCCTCTCCGCTCATCACATCCATTGACCCTGCCTGAGGTGGGAACAAAATTGGATCATTATTATTGTAATGCACAATTACATTTTGCCACAGATTAGCTACATTACGTAGTGATCTACCATTTTGTTCATGAAATGTGGAATGTTGTTAAACTAGAGAAATGTTAAATGTACAGTAACATATTCATGGTTTCAAATAATTATACAGCATGGCATATTAATTGCATGCAGTAAAATGCTCGAGACGTGGCACTGAGGGTTAAAGCAAATGTCTGAAAAATAATCCTTTATATTCTCTCTGTGCTCATTATAGCAATAAACATTCTGAACATAAACAATTAAGAGTTTGGTGCACATTGTTGAGGCCTGTCCTGAGGCGATCAGGTCACATGCTTATTAGGGGGATAGTAGTAGCTAGAGGAAAGAGCACTCTGTTATACGAAACTCTACTTTTATTCAAATCACAATTCTTGTACAACAATTACAAAGATTGCCCGATGGCGTTACTCCAAGGAACTAATATCAATGCTATAAGTCTCAATACGGTAAGTGTTAGCTTAAGGCTTAGTAGGGTGCTCTGACTCAGAAGGAGTCCAATTAATGCCAGTGTCTATCCCTGCGGCTCCGCAACCTGTTGCGCCCTAACAGGAGTTATAATTACCCTGGATTGTCTCATCGTCGGCAATGGGAAGACCCCTCAATGGTGGCTGCGGGCTGGCGTCGATTCCAGACCACAGCCTGGTGGTCCTCCTTCAGTGACGTCGCTCGGGCAGCTGGATCAAAGATGGCTGCGAGCCGCCATTGTACTAGTCATGATACCCTTCCCCCAGGAGAATGTTTCCATAACAGCTGGGCTGGCTCGTCAAGGTCGCACAGCCTCGCAAGCTAACATGTCTCCTGCCAGCCCCAGGTGCTGGTTATCACACCAGCATGCAACAATACCCAGCATTTTATTTCACATTAAATTAAAACAAGTACTGTAATAGTTCATTCCCAACTGGAAGCAACTTATGAAAATCAACCTTTGAAAAAACACTCTAGGGATAACATGTCAACCTGTTTTTTCAATAACATATATTCCACATATATATAACACTGTGGTTAACTTTAGAGTACTGTATTATCGAATTAATTAAACTTTACCTTAATATCTCCTATAACTTGTAATATTTATTTCTTTTTGAAATATGAATTAACAACAGCAAGTGCAGCGACGTGTTGGCAACGACCAGTAAGAAATAGTTCACAGTTAAAATATTATTTTAGTATACTATTTGTAAATTGAAAGGTGCCTATTTAAAAATTTGGGTACCCCAATAGCAACATATCACATTTCTACAGTTTCAAAAACAGCGGAAAATATTGTGAATAGGCCGTAATAGTACGGTGTTGTTTTATCGAGCGAGAGCAGCTTTGAAGCAACTGTCTGCTGAGCAAAGCCTGGCGCTCTCTCTCTGTCTGTCTCTCTTTCACACTCGGGAAGTTTCACTTCGCTAGTATTCGGCCAAATTGTACATGTTTTCAATCATAGCATATTTCATACCTACTACAGAAAAATAATGATTTTTGAATTTGTCATTCACAACTGAAAAGAGATTTTAATGTTTGAATACTTATTTTAATATATTTAGATACGATGGCGGGGCAGAAACAAAGTGAAGTTGGCAGATGGAGCGAGCCATGACATAGTTTTTTTTTACCAAATGAAGCGTAAATTAAATTATACTTACTCTGAAAAATACTTCAAATTACCACATCATGTCTATAGACGTTTTTTTAAACCTACCTAAGCAAATTACGAGGTTGTGATAAATCTTTTTTTTTCTACTGCAGTAATAAATAGCGTGGTGTGGCTGTTTGGTGATAGTTACGCGGGATCTGTGCGCATGATTTGAAATATTAGATATGAACTATTTATACGTTGTAAATGTGAACTGTTTTTGTAACAAAGTTATTTATTTACATCCACGTATGTTTATTTATCACAATGTTGCACGTTTACCCTGGTGGGTGTTTGAAAAACAGTATTATAACGTGATTTACCACCAATCCCAACAAAATATCCAAGCCCAGCCCCAATAAATTTCAACAAACTTAATACACGGTAAGTAATAATACATATAAATATGAACTGAATAAAAGTTACGGTAGATTTATTTGTGTGCGTGTTCACTGCTATATTTTAAGTTTGTATAACAAAAAATTAGTGACACGGGTTGCGTGCTGATTTTAATGTAGCTTTTTTGTTGGACTCTATTACTTCGTTATTCGAACTGAGGCCATCCTTTTAAAGAAATAACAAAAAATTACATACTACAGTTCATTACCCCGCAGTTGTAACAGTGTTTAACACAGTCGCGACAAAATATTAACGTGCATTACGTGTAATGTGGTATGTCGTGAAAAACAAATATGTTATTGCAATGTAACCATAAGAACTATCATTAACTGAGGCATTTTTTAGAATGTCATAAGGCTGACCTAAATAATGTTATCGGCCTAAAATGTGAATATTGGTACGAAATTGTTTTTGAAATAGATTTAAGACTGAATTCTTTGAAAAGCTGTAAACAGTAAACAACACATTTGACATGTATAAAGGTAGAAGTCACATTTAAATGCCTATTTTTAGGTGTAGCAAAAGTATACGAACACATGTACACACACAAATGCATGTAAACATTGATTATGACAGATGCTACATGCCAGTCACATGGCAATGTTTGTTTACATTTGGCGGAAGGATACAAAACGGGCCTGCAAGTAGATATTTAGCAGGGCTCCTAATAAGTTGATTCCAATGGGGAATGAACTAAATATATATGGGCACCCAGAAAGGGTTTTGTGTGACATTTTGAGAGCTAAAGTATTAGTTCCTGAAGGACCGAGATCCTGGCACCCCTTTTGACAGCTCAGCCCCATCCGCAGCAACACCATTTCATTAGGGCTGATTTGTGTGATACCAAACTGGCAACTTGATAGTCATATTTCTTGGATATGATGTTAGAATACAGTAACAAACAATTACCAAACATTCCATTAGTACAGATATTAATTTTTGGCATTCTTAATTGGCACTTAAAAATATGTTTGCAGAAAAGAAACACTGCATTATCATTATGGAGAAATAAAACAATATAGTAAACCCAATACCTGTAGTAGTACGCTGGTGAAGTAAGAGCATTCAAGTTTAAGGTATGAATATTAATCTGCAACTCTTGCAGTTTTCTATGTTGTGTACATGAAACAATAACAAATGTATTTCTAGGAGCCTATAATTGAAATGTTAAAACTTAAAAGTGTTACTGCAAAGGTGTTCATTTTTTTTTTAGCAACTGACTGCTTATAATTGAGATATACTAGTTACAGGATTTGTTCTACAACATGATAGCAAAGCATAAATGTTTCTTGAATGGAAAAAATGTTTAAGTGTATGTAAGTAACAATATGTGTGTATAACATATCTGCAGTACAAACTTGACAATACTTCGCCATTTCCAGATGTATAGGTATCAGGCTGATACATTAGTATAAGTTGTAGACAATTAAGTCAGGTTATTACCTTCTTTTGGCAAAAATTAGCATATTTTGGTGTGTATACAGTAAAACCTCGTTAATTTTAAGTAGATAAATTCCAAATCATATATAATTCGAAGTGTATATTCACCCCCAAATGGAATAGGATTTTATATGATCGTGCCAGATTTTTCACTTCTGTTGACTGGCTTTCGTCACCTCTACCGCCCGCTGAAGAGGTGAAAAGATGCGACAGTGCCACTCACTGCATGAAATTTGGGTGAGTGGGACAAAGAAAATTCTGGGCAGCCTGTTGATGAAAACAGAGAAGTAGTGTAGCGGTGTGGGTGTGACTGGAGGATGAAAGGAGGAAGGAAGCGAAGCGGTGTGGGCGGCGTGGCTAATCAGAGGAATGACGGACAGCCGGTGGGGGAAGACTGCTAAAGGAGGGGAGTTCGGGGGACAAAGAAAATGAAGGGAGTGAGCAAGCTTTTCAAAGGCCAGATCCAGTTTAGTGAGGGGCTGCTTGACACAAATATGTCGGCCAGGTAGCGTGAGATTGAGACAACATTCGCCGAAAGTTTATTCGTAGAGGGAGCGAGAGGGTTCTGGCTACCACAACTGCAGTTTTAAACCAAACTTTATCCTTTTTTTTTTTTTTTTTTTAATATATTTTGATGTAGCAATTAGGCCTAAAGGCAAAAATTACAACACCTATATTTTCCTGTATGTTAATGACCAAGATAAATGAAACAATCTTATTTTTTGGGCTATTTCCTCCAAAATTTTTTTTCCTTTTTTCAACCAAAAATGTTATGGTTCCCCAAAACTGGGTTATAACTTCCAAAGGATAGTTATTCCCGGGCCCATAATTGTGTGTACTTTGGAAAGGGAAAATGTGCATTTCTTAAGAAGTTATATTCTTTATTTGAATGAGTCTAGGACAAATTTTTTTACTGTATTGTTAACAGTAATACTTTTTCTAAAATTCAGTGCAAAGGGCATTGGTATCTGCAATGGTATCGGGGTATCGGAACAACTCCAAACTGTTACATAATCCAGCTTCACATACATGGCAGTGTGTGGCTGGAATGATTATGTTACACACAGTTACAAACAAACAAATGAAACATAACTTCATTATGCATGATATGTAAATGATACGCACTCACTGTTGGTCCATTTAAAGCCATGTTTCCATGCCTGTTTGTTTACTTTATCAAAAACAATACAAGATGTCATAATGTATTTATAATACCATGCATTGAATTTTCTGTTTTCACATAGTCAACAATATTCCCGGCAGAATGCACAACCAGTCATCTGATGAGGTGATTACAAGTCCGAATAGTTTCAACAAGTACACGACTAGTACACATTACTGTTAGTACACAAATGTATATACTTAACAAGTATATACTGAGAATTCGGAAACAGCCTAAGCCCAGCCCAATAAATTGCAATAAACATAATAAACAGTAAGTAGCAATACAGTAGAAACTAGTTGTAGCGAGCATGGTAACTGCGAGAACATGGGTATAACAAGGTATTTTTGAAGAACCGTGCGGCGTGAACACGCGAAGCAGGTTTACGGGGGACTCGTAACTGTATAGCACGCTTTTGTTATCTGTATTCCGTAACTCCCTTGCCCTGCAAAAATATTCCATAGAAAATTATTTTACGAGTTGAAACATGTACAGAAAGATTGTGTGAAACAGGCTTGCAGCGGGACTCATGACCACGTGAAGAGCACTGTTGTTAGCTGTATGCTGTAACTCCATTCCCTAACCCGACACCTCGTTTCTGTAAGTACCTTGTCCCACTCTCCCAAAGCTCATTGTTCTATAAATAGAATCCCACCCTTTCTACCTTGACACCATTTTCATGAGCCAGTTCTGCTTTTCTGTAGTCGTTCACTGTCATTGTGCTGTCAACTGTATTTGGTTTCAAACAACTTGGCATATGTGCATCAAACATTATTAAATGAAAACAAATTTCATTATAACATAACAGTCCAAGCGATAGCTGGAATCAAATACAGCTACATATTAACAGATTTCCCCCTGTTTTTTTTCCATACTGTGACATACCAATTAAAGATAGGGATACAATGACTACTGAATTTTATAGCTATACTATAACGAACTTAATTTTAATCCATTTTTATAAAGTTTTCTTGAACTTTTGCTGGTTTTGAGTAAGTCTCGCACCATGCAGATTTTGTTAGTTGAAAACATATAATTTCCCAGTGACTACCGTATTTACTGATATAATTCTCATACTGGCAAAATTCACCCCCCCCCATTTCAATTATGCCGAATTAGGTAAAAAAACTATTACTTTCATATTTCTCTCAACAGAGCATGTAATGCTAACAGGACCATGCCAGGTTGCTGACACTTCAAGGTTGCTGGTCCCCTTATCAATTTCTCGCTGCCGCGAAACATGTAAACAAAATCAGTCACCGAGTTTATTTGTATGCGGGTGGTTTTTTTTAATGCAAAGGGAATAGTTTACATTTACATTAATTTTTGTTCAGTACGAATGCATAATGGGTAAATATGCCCGTCAAACAGCAACATTTAAACTTACGGTAATTTTGTATGCAGAGGAACACTGCAATAGAGAAGTGGGCTGAAAACTTATTGTTTCTGAGTTTAACGTGCATGTCATGTTTCTCCACGCCGGGCTGCTGTTAGGAAGTGAACCAGACATGTAACGATGGCAGTGGCGGGAGGCGTAACGCCGTCACCCGTCAGAGAAATCGTGTAGCAACCAACTGAAGCCTGCCCGCCCTAGGATCTATCTAGAGCCAAGCGAAGTGACAGCGGCAAGCTGCAGCACCCGGTCATGCTCTTGAGGATCTAGGCGCTCGCCCGATGCCCAGCTATATGCACACTGCAATGTTTTCGCTGTTAACCTCAGCACACGAGTGATTTAATTTTGAATATGTACCTTTGTATATATTATGAATAAATGAAGTGCTGTTTTTTTAAAAAAACGTATCTCTCATGGTTGGCGAGGGATTATTTACAGTAGACACCATTTTAATGTTTACATGCACGTGTCTTGACTATTCTTTGTATAATTGACACACACTAATTTTTTGCATAAAAATCCTGTAAAATAGGTGCGATGTCCGTAAATACAGGTATTTCATTTGAGGCGGTGGTCTGGTGGAGCTGTGACGGGCAAATTATTGCTTGCAGGGCAGTGCTTCAGCGGCAAAGTGATAGCGGGAAATGCTGCGTAGGCCGGGCAACTGATTGCAGGGCAATGGTGAGTAGGCCAAGCAACTGATTGCAGGCCGAACAGCAATATGTGGCACGGTCAGATTTTCTGCTCATTTTCACACAATTAGTTTTTACATAACAGGATATTTTTACGTTACGGTGATTTGATCCAATTAAAAAGCAATTTTTAAGTAGTAAGCCCTACAGGGGATCAAAATAGGCCTAATTCGGGCAAGCGAGGACATTCTTATAGCGAGGATTGAACCTGTAACCATGACGTCTTCCTATAACGGGACTCTACTGTACATGAACTATGAGCAGAATAGGCGTTATTAGGCTTATTTGTGTGCATGTTCACCACTATCTTTTAAGTTTGTATGACTAAAATAAACTACAAGAGTTGCATACTTGAATTTAATGTGTTTTTCGTTGGACTGGTTGTTCCTTCATTTTAATATTTATTCCAACTGAGGCCATCATTCTAAAGAAATAACCCAACAAATTTCAATAACAAAAGATTAAATACTACAGTTCTTTACCCACAGTTGTATCAGTGTTAGACACAGTCACGGCAAAATATTAATGTGCATTATGTGTAATGTGCTATATAATGGAAAATGTCAATTCAACATAACTTTAAGAACTATCTACAATTCAGGCATTTTTAAAAAGTCATAAAGCTGACATAAATAATGTTATAGGCCTAAACTGTGAATATTCGTACAGAATGGTTTTTGGAATACGACAGAATTCTTTGAAAAGCTGTAAACAGTAAACAACACATTTGAGAGGTATAAAAGTAGAAGTCACAATTCAGTGTTCATGTTTAGGTGTAGCAATGTTTATGTTTAGGTATAGCACAAGTATACAAACACATGTACATACAAACCCACAATGGAATGTAACATTGATTTTGACAGATGCTACATGATGGTCACATGGCAATATTTGTTTACATTCGGCGGAAGGGTACGAAACGGATTTGCAAGTAGACATTTAGCTGGGCTCCGAGTAAGTCTCTTCCTGTGGGGAATGGCTTATACATTCCTACTACAGATGAAACACTAAAGTTATAATTTTCACGAACTAAGACTATCACCCTGCAGCTACTTGCTGCTGGCTACTAGCTCTCTCTGCTCTGTGATATTTAGAACCACTCCAAAATCCTTGTACATAAAAAAAACTGGTACTTTTTACAAGAAATCTGGCACATCAGATTCACACAACAAAAAGAGACAAACAATTTTTTCCTGTATCTATTTCGGGTCACAATAATTTCACAGGGTTTTTAACACTGTCCAACAGAATACAAAAAGTTGCGCAAATCAAAATGGAACTAAGGATGCACCAAAACGCCACGTGCAGAAAATGAGAACTGTGCAAGATAATTACTTAAACCTACGTACCACAATGGAAGGTTCCTTGGAATATTACATGCAAACATAAGCCGGTTCTGTGGATGGTTCCATGGAAAATTTTGCCTTCTGCTGGCCATTTCATGGACGTTTTCATAATTGGCCAGGTGCAGTTTTTGATGGAAAGTTTCTTACAAGGTTGAAATTTTTGCCAATCAGAGTGTGTGGTGCAATGTGGTACTGACAATAGTTGTAATTTTATTTATTTTGTTTAGAAAAACTCCACTAAAAACATTAAAGAAGAATAAATAGTAAATGAAAAAACCACAATAATAATTACTGGTGCTGTATTACAATTGCATGAGAATTATGCTAAACTTTTGTTTAACACAAAAGTTTCAGTTATCACAACAAAATGATTAGATTCTGTGCACAAGTTGAAGAAAAATCATTTAAAATATACTTGCAACTTGTGTGGCAGCACGTATCGTTGGACAAGTTACTCCATAGAACCCTCCATACCTGCTTGCTTGCAGGCTCAGATAGCAGGTCTCGTGGAAGCTCCCACCCGAGCTTGTATGGAAAATTTTTAATTTTATCATGACATAACAGAATTTGCATAGTTGATGCCATAATCTTAGTATCTTCGTGCACAAGTACAAAAAAATTCTAGTATGTGGTAGGACATCCTGAAATCTAGGCCCAATATTTGTACCAAGAAATTGGTGTCTAACAGTACTGTGGCCCTACTTACAAAAGTCTGGTGCAAAATGCAATGGTGTATAGCCCAATACACTACCTGTTTACAAAAAAAAAACTAGACGCAAAGATTTTATTTGCAGGGGTGCCAACCATTTGCAAAAGCTATCAGTAGTATTTTTTTTATATGTAGTTTTATTCATTTCAATAGTGACAATACTCGCTATTATGTTCTCAACAAAATTGCATACAAATTTACAGCACTAGAAAAAAAGTAAATGCAAACTGAAAATGTTTAGTGTCATTTACTACATCTGCAGTTTTTATCCTTTCAATTCTGAATTATTTTTGAATTGGTACAAATGGCTTCAATAACAGATTGATTTGCTACAGGCTCCAGCCAGCAGTAGGTCTATGAAAGTAAAATTTCCAATTTAATCACTACCCTTTTCGACAACTGTCTCGGACTGTGGAAAATTAAGTACACATTTTTATACCGAGACAGACTACATTTGAAACAATTTGACGGTAATTGACACACGTGAAAAGAAATAAGTTTCATATTAGAATGAATTCAATTGTATTTGCCAACATAAAATCCCGATATGAAGAGACATAATTTTCATAGTCGTCAATTTCACAGTTATTTGCCGCCAATAATGAAAACTTCTTATTTACGCAATGTTGTATGTCATTCACTGTGATTAGTAAATGCAAAGTTATTGCCAGCCATTTGTACCTATAGTAAATATATTCTGTGTATCATATCCTATAAAAATATCTCGCACATTACATGTTATAAGTAGAGACCTGAAAAATTAACAAACGTGATAAAGCAAAAATTACGTGAATTTTAAAATAACTAAAAATAGCGATTTTTGAGAATTTCAGCTGTAATTCACGAATTGTACAAAATCCTGTAGTATTTTCGCGAATTATTATTGTTTTGTCACATAGTTGCTTCTTAAGACATATTTTACGTGTTTTTGGATATTCAAATACAAATGCATGTATAAGTTGGCCAGTAGATTTCTTAGATTTATCACCATAAACAAAATCATGTTTACTTTCCATCACATGTATTTACGACCATAGATAAAATGAGTGCAAGTGATGATGCGTCACTTTGAGTGAACATTCTACTGCACAACCCTGCAAAAGTTTATTCATTCATTAGAAAAACATGCAGTTGTAGTGTTCATGTCCACCAAGCACATTATCTATGGAATTCATGCCATGTTTACATTCGTAGCAGCGTCACGTTTTAACCAACAATTCTCTATTTCTTACAAAGCGAACGATGCAGCAGAGGTAAAAAATGTGTTTATATGCATTTACTTACGTAAAATATATTTCTAAATCAATTTATCACATATTTTAAAACTTGTATTTGTCCAG
Organism: Dryococelus australis; assembly: GCA_029891345.1. Lineage (NCBI taxonomy): Eukaryota > Metazoa > Arthropoda > Insecta > Phasmatodea > Phasmatidae > Dryococelus > Dryococelus australis. The sequence continues at coordinate 178,076,278 of CM056994.1, read as the reverse complement.
TTAACTGTATTTTTATCATACACATTATATATGCGGAGTTTTGTCAGCGTGGGCCTAACAAATATACCTGTTGTTGAAAGTTTTGATAGTTCAAAAACGTATAGGCAGACTTCTATATATTTTTTATTTTCATACAAGGCACTTTTACTATTTTTTTTTTAGCTGTGATTTTATAGTTGTGTATAAATTGTTTGCATTATTATTTTCATGAATCAGTACGCCCTTGCCAGTGCATTGCGAGTATTTGTTGTTCCAGGTGTGGGGCAGAATACAAAATCTTAAGTAAAATCTGAAATTGTTTTCAATGTTTCCTGTTGATAAAGGAAACTAGTGTTTTTGTCTTAAAACCGTAGTGTAAATTTCTCTGCAAGTTAGGAGTTTTCGCAAGGAAATAATTGATTTAAAAAACACAGCTATCAATATGAATAACATTGCCAATTTCAGGTTTTATGAATAAAGTGTCATTTCTCAAATTAGGTATGTCTTTATAAAGAGCACATTAAAAATTGGAGCAATTCTCATCCAGAAACCTGCATTTTTGCAGCAAGAAAATAACAGCTATTTTTGACAAAAATAACATTAAAAAAAAAAAAAAAAACATTTTTTTTTAAATATAACACCTGCATTTTCAGGTCTGTACTTATAAGTCACATTTAAATCTTAGGTGTGAATTATGGTGTCCTACGAGAACTCAAAATTTCATTATAAATTAATTCATTAGCAAACAGGCAGTGGAAAAAAAAAAAAAAAAAACTGCCATTTTAACGTCTCGACTCTCTGTAAACGTCTCATTCATTACTCTCAAATCTCGTTTGTCAAAAATCAATTCAGTTGCAACTACTGCAATAGATTTCTCCAAACAAAGATATTTCCACTATGCACTAGGTTAAATATTATGTTTATTTACGAGAAATTATGCTAATATTTACAATTTTTCATACTGCCAAGAATCTGATAATTTGTTTAACTGCTATCATTATAGCAATTATTGAAAGGCCTTATACCATGCAAAAAAATAAGTCATTGAAAAACTTGTACAGCAATTAAGGGCTTTTTAAGGACTTCTAAGCGCCATACAAACCCTGATCCAATGCCATTCGTAAAGACACCACACAAGTTTCTAGTTTCTTGAAGCTAGCAGCAATGAAGCCAAAATTGTTCTGAATGTATGCCAATGCGCATTCTATTTGTGGTTCATTGAATGCAATTTGCGCCTCACGTACTGAAACGGCTCATTCTCCAGGAAATGACTCAACTGCAGAGTTAATGCTTTGGAAATGTTCATTGTAAAAGCTGACCGCTTCAAGCCATGTACCCCACCTCATTAATACTGGTTCAGGGGGCAATAGTTCTCGATAATGCAACACACAATACGGAGCTTACAGAAACACTTTCTTGAAACAATTTTATTCACTTGCGGATGGCTACTACATACTTCGGTGATACGTTGAAGTCCATGGGCCATACACGTGAAATGTATCATATTAGGATAAAACACACGTAGAGCAGTTGCCGCCTTCAGCATATAGGAAGCAGCATCGGAATAGAGCACAAGAACTTCTTCCTCTTGAATGCCATCAGGCCACAGCACCTTCAAACCATCATTCACAAAATGAGCCACTGTTACATGATTGGTGCGCCCCAACATTTTTGAACAAATCAGAAATGGTTGAGGGTTCTTCTGCGTCAAGTTCACCAACAACAAAATTTGCAATGTAATGTCTAGTTACATCCGTAGTTTTGTCCACTGCGATCCATGTGTGGTAATTGCCTACATAATGCCACACACTTGACAGAGCATCTTGGTAACACAAATCCAGATAGTTTTTTCTCAGTGTGGATTCGTCCGGAAACTGTTGCCACAATACTTTCGTAGAAACGTGTGGTATTCAGGCACCTGAAGCTTGCATCATGGTATGTTTGCAGCAACCATAACTCGACAAGTCTTGGAAAAAATTAATTAATTCTACTTGAAGATCGGTGCATTTGAGTTAGAAGCGCTTGCCTTTTAGATGACTGCAATGTTTTGTTCTTAGTGTGCATTGCACTGGCCACGTGCTGATCGAGTTGCAACTTCATAGAGCACCCAAACTTTTTATTGCATACTTGGCACGTTGGCACTGTAGTGAAAGCGTCATCAATTGAAACCCACAATTGTAACTTTGCTGCTAATGTTGATGCTACAGATCCATCTTGTAAAAACTGAGAAAACCAGCAGAAACTAACTGCAGGCGAAACAGTGCAGTTGGCAAGAAACTTATTCTTTCTGCTGTAGTATCCAGGAACAGAGTTGAATAGTTCGAAGGGAAGGAGTACAAAATATCCACACCCTTCTTCAATGCCTCAGCAAAATCTTAGAATGCTGGGATTACCAACTCATGTTCTGCATTCCTGCCTCCACAAATACCTTCCCACATCCCATCACCGTCTCTTACACCCTCCCTCTTATCCACACAAAAGGTCTTTGGAATTCTACCTGTGACTGCAGCTAATGGCCTGTGAATCATGTAAGCTCCCTATATGGTCGAGAACAAATGTATTTCCATGAGATTATGTGAAATCCGGGGAAAGATTACTTTCTCTTTAGCATTAGAAGCCAAAAGTTTAGTGAATCTACATTTTAAAACAGTTTTATGTAATACAGATGCTAATTATATTAAATATGTCATATTGGATGAAATGTGTAAAAATATGTAATATACAACTCAATTATAATGACCCTTTTGATGTAAATCGTGAATATTTGTTTTTTTCACAAATCTACATATCAAGGGAAAAATATGTACATAATTACATATGATCCTAGCTCTACTGTATCTTGTCCCTTTTGCTTGGATATCCTCTGTTCTATGAATGTAGCTCTGCCTGGTAACAGGATAATAGATAACATGAGAGCTGTGAAGAGGCAGTAGGATATTGAAGGGGAAGAAAGAGACTATAAGATCAGATACATACCTAGCCTTCCATCATCTGTACGAAGAATAGAAAATCATAACATTCTTTGAGCACTCCAAGTGACGCGTTTGAAGGACAAAAAATAAAACGTTTGCATGTTTTCGAACTTGGAGGAGTAATGCTGCAGTATGCAAGAACTGAAATAAGCACTAGTTTTAAAATGTTTCTATTAGCCTTGTATATGTCAAAACACGACTGTGTGTAAACAAATTATCACTACAGCAGAGTTCCGTAATAGCAAGATGTCACAGTTCCAGGTTCGATCCTCGCTGTCCCCAAATTAGGCCGATTTTGATCTCCAGTAGAGCTTACTACTAAAAAATTGCTTTCTAACTGTGTTCAAACCGCCATAATGTACAAATATCCTGTTATATGAAAAATAAAAGTGTGAAAATGAGCAGAAAATCTGACCGCACCACGTAAGTATTGCAGTTCTGCCTGCAATCAGTTGCTCGGCCTACTCAGCATTGCCCCACAATCAATTGCCCAGCCTACGCATTATTTCCAGCTATCACTTGGCCACCGAAGCACTGCCCTGCAAGCGATAACTCACCCATCACAGCTTCACATGACCGCCTCAAACCAAATGGCCGTATTTACTGGCATAATTCTCGTACCTATTTTACGGGGTTTTAGTGCAGAAAATTAAGGTCCGTGAATTACACAAGAAATAGCCCAGACACGTACATGTAAACATTAAAATGGGGTCTACTGTAACTACTCCCTTGCCAACCGCAGGGGATACGTTTTTTTTTTAAACACAGCACTTCATTTATTGATAATAAATATGAAGATACATATTCAAAATTAAATCACTTGTGTGCTGGGGCTAGCAGCAAAAACATTGCCGTGTGCACATAGCTGGGCGAGTGCCTAGATCCTCTGCAGCGTGGCCACGCTCGGCTGCTTGCCACTGTCACTCGGCCCTAGATCCACGGGCAGGACAGCTGTCTGTCGGTCAGTAGCTACACGATTAATCTGGCCGCATAAAAACGGGGGCGTGAATTATGCCAGTGGGAGAATTATACCAGTAAATATGGTAGTCAGTGGAAAATTATACGTTTTCAACTAACAAAACCTGCATGAAGAGAGACTTACTCAAAACAAGCAAAAATTCAAGAAAACTTTATAAAAAAATGAATTAAAATTAAGTTTGTTATAGCACAATGATAAAATTTAGCAGTAGTTGTGTCCCTATCTTTAACTGATAAGCCACAACATGGGGAAAAAAAAACCAGGGGAAAATCTGTGAATATGTAGCTGCATTCGATTCGAGCTATCGCTTCCACTCTTTCTGTTTAAATGAAATTTGTTTTCAATTAACAATAACGCTCTACGCACATACGCCAAACACAGTTGACAGTGAATGACTACGGAAAAGCAGAAATGGTCCATGAAAATAATGTTAAGGTAGAAAGGGCAGAATTCTATTTATAGAACAATGAGCTTGGGAAGAGCAGGACAATGTAGTTACGGAAACAAGGTGTCTGGCGAGGGAGTGGAGTTACAGCATACAGATAACAAAAGCACGCTTCACGCGGTTACGAGTCCCGCCGCAAGCCTGCTTCACACGATCTCGCCACACAGTTTCAACTCGTAAAATTACAATTTTTCATGTAATATTTTTACAGTTCCTTAAAAAGACATCATATCCGTGTTCTCCGCAGTTACCGTGCTCGCTACAATGGGATTCTACTGTATATTGAATGTGTCATATCCCACAATCCATATGCTGCAGTTCCACTGTACATAAATTCTAACAAAAGACATCTTTTCGTAAGGGTGCCCTTCAAAACTTCTAATAACCAAAACACATGCAGTTTGTATTTTGTATTAAAAAATATATGCTTGCTTCCTTATGCAACTTAAATTATTCTTTTCTCACAATTTTGTTAAGAGTCTATACTACTTTTTTAATTAACTCTGCATGTTGTGTAGATGTGTGCGGTACTTCATTGTGAGCCCCCTACTTCTCTTTCACAAAAGACTAGCAACATGTAAAAATATTAGAAAAATGTGTTTTTGTACAAAATTGTAGTTTTCTGCATATACTGAGAAATTCTCCCAAAATTTTACTTTTTTTTTTATTTATCTTATGTATCCAGCATTGCTTTCTTTTTCTTTCATGAAACACAGCTATTAACAAACTGAGATCTTCCTTAACTGTATTGAACATGATAACACTTTGCAAAATATATTGCCAGAATCATAACTTTTCACACACTGACCTTTGTAGTTTACTGAGCAATACTGTATTTGTTGGCATAATTCTCGCATCTTTATTACAGGATATTAGTACAAAAAAATAAGATGCGTAAATTATGCAATAAATTGCCAAGACACATACGTGCATGTAAACATTAAAATGAGATCTACAGTACCTACGTATTGTGGCAGATTGCTCGCTGCTTCCTCTACGTCATCAATTGAAATAATTACAGGAACAAATTAAGAAATAAAGGGCAATCATTAGTATTACTGCACATTGATTTTATAATTGAACGTGCAGCTAACATAGAAAAAGGCATATGTAAACAACTGTAATAGCAAAAACTGATTTTAACATGGCACCTTAGTAAGAAAAACAAAAATATTTAGGTTACGTACATTTCAAAACATCCCACAAGACCAAAAGGTGATAAATATATTGGTGTTCATACTGATGTGAGAAATGCACAGTGTAAACATTATTAGCAAATTTAGTTTCACAAGTAAAAATAGTTACGATTTTCAATTAAATGAACTAGGGTTTAAAAAAGACATTTTTAAAGGCCACATTCTAATTTCAATTCATCTACCAATAGTTTCGAAAAACATTATTTACTATAAAACAGTACCGCACGTTAAACTCTGACACAGTGAATTTTGACCCCACTTCTCTATTGCCGCGTTCATCTACATAGGCAATATCCTTCTGTGCAAATACAGCAGTATAACTGGTATGTTTACCCATAATGCATTTGTACTAAAAAAAAATCAATATAAATGTAAAATATTCCCTTTGCACTATACACAACCACCCACAATACAAATCCACTCAGTGACAAACTGAATTTGTTTACATGATTGCAGCGCAACAGCTATAAATTGATAATAGGATCAGTGACCTTGGAGTGTCGACGACCTGGCACAGCCAAACAAAGCACAACTGCACGCAGGCACATGTGCACTAGATGCCTTGCCAAGAGACATATGTCCTAAGAAATTGTGGAAAAGAAAGGTTACAACAAACATGTCAGCAACACAGTTGACATTTCATGAAATTAAAAATACAAAATTTATAATTTTTTGCCATATTAACATATTTTTGGCAAACTTTTTCCAACTGGTACTGCGTCTTGTAACATTGCAAATTGATACCACCAACATGGTTGTTAATTTTAACAGATTTATTTATACAAATTGTTTACAATATAAGAGTTGCAGAACATTGTCAGGCCATAGGACGTGACTGACCAATTTACTTCTTCTTAGACACACCAACAGTTCTTCCTCTGCGACCTGTTGTCTTCGTGTGCTGGCCACGAACACGCAAGCTGTTGAAATTCAAAAAGGTAATGATATAAACAGTTCAACAACACTAACTTCAAGGATTATCATGCAACTATGAAATAAAAATTTCCAAACCATCAAATTAATCTTTCAGTCTTAACACACACTTCCTCAAACATGCATGTGCACAATCTCACCACACAGAAAGAAACTACTGCCACATGCAATAGGATAATGGAAAAAAGAGGGTCACGTTTTATCACCCTCTACAATCCAAATTTGAGAAAAAGTCTCACAATTTTCCTACATAAAGTGTGTTAAAGTGGTTGGGATGTAATATCAGTGCAAATTACATATTTATAATATCTCTTCCCCAACCTCCTCCCCCTGGCATTTTTCTAACAAAGAATGTATTGCAGGAGACAGACCACACAAAATTTCCGCCCTAGTCCAAATACCAAAAAAAATTTTCCAGAAGTTTTACAATCCACCTGAAACTGCATCGACGAATATCTAATTTGATACAAAGACTGGCAATAAAACAATATAATCCCAAACAAGGTGACACATGGAAGTTTTTACTAGGAATGTAAAAATATCAATTTTTCTCTATTCCGATTCTAGATTCCAACAGCAAAACCTTTCACTTGATTCCACCTTGATTCTGATACCATACATTTAGATATAGTGATTATCAACATATTCCTAGTCAATGAATCTTTTTGAAATTTTGTTTTATAGGTCAAATTAGACAGACACAAATATGAAGACAATTACACAAAAGACTTTCTGATTTGCTAAGTGAAGGAAATTTCCTATATTTATGTAACATTCAGACATATCTAATTAGGCCTAACAAGTTCATATTAGTATTTTTGATAAATAATTTTTTTTTAATTTGAAATGAATATAGACACAATATTATACAAAAAAGTTGAACAAAAGTTCTCAACTTCTCAATACAATATTTTAGGTCAACTTATGAAGCTAACCAATATGTACACAAATATTGATGCTATTCAGTAATGAAACTGAAATACAAGAAACCTTTCATTTAGCACTGCTAAATGAAAATGCTTCTACTAGACATTTTAAGTTGAAGGGACACTGGCTGACTTGCTGCTACATGCATATTTGCCCAAAAGATCTTCTGAATCATAATTATTGGCAAATTTTTTGTAGTCATCGTGTTTTCTCATATTACTAGTTGTGCTACTAACCCCACCTCGTGAAATTTTTGCCGAACACAAACTGCAAAATGAGTAATTTGCAACATTTAAATCAACTGAAAAATAATTCCACACATTGTTTGACATTTTCTTCATGTCTATGTAAATAAAATCCTCAGTACATTGAAAACTTTAACATTACCTAAAAAAAAGAATGATATTTTTGGTAAAGGTAAACACGAAAAAAAATTGCTTTCAATTTCGACTACATCAAAAACGAAAATGTCACAAACAGGAAATATGTACAGTGCAAAAAATACACTGTTAAATAATAGGTGAACAAAATCAAAACTCGAAAAAATAATACCAAGAAACCTGGTATTATTAAGGACCCTGGTCCAGGATCCTTTTGCTCCCACTACTAATAACTATCCCGAAACAGACTAAAAGCGAATGCATGTTTCGCGTCAGCGACCCATAACTTTAGGAGCTTGCCTAGCGAGGGTTATTATCTACAAACTACATCTGGTTGCAGACAGATGCCTAGTTCCAGCACACATCTTATCAACTAACGTTGATCGCAACACTTACGTACAACAAAGTGCTACCTCCAACAGAATCTGCGTGTGCGGTGGTGGCCTTTCATCCGTGACTGCCTGTTTTAGTGTTTTGTCTACGTGGACATGAAACGTCACATCAACATCCTGACGTAAGATTGTGCTGTTGACCGAGCCAGCAAAGCCGGCCGCATAGTCACAGATAATTCGAAGAAACTCCAGGAGAGTGTCCCACCGGTACTAGAGGATGATCTTGCTGCATCAGCATTCTACAATTCTGGACCCCCATGGTCAAGGTTATCACCCCTGAACCCCTTACAGGCACAAGATAAGATTAGTATAAAAGGACTGGTGCATCCAGTAAAAGACAGTCTCTGCTCCTCCATTGCTCACGATTGGGCCAGAGGAAGCCAGCGGTGGTTCAAACTTACTGGTACACCTCGCAGATTGCACTGCTCTCTTCAAGGCCGGATCTACCTACCAGTGAAGACAAAAAACCCCTCCAGAAGACTTCTGCGCACGTTGTACACGACAGCTCCTGGAAGACTGAACCATTTCAGTTGCTCCTGAAGATGCCGGCTTCTTCCTAACCACCCCCTGTTCCTTCAGAACAACAGATAGTCAGTTGAGTAGGGCTGGACAGATACAGATACATCAGCCGATTATCCCAAAATCGGTATCGGTTACAATCGGCCATGGTCCAACCAAACCATTCCATCAACCCAAATGATTTAATCATCATGGAAATTAGAGCACTTGGTTATCATGCAGGACATGTTTATACAAACAAAGAATTTAATTTTTACAACTAAAAACCTTTTTTCTTCATTTTATTTTTATATTTAAGTACAGGTGAATTCAAATTAAATGGAAACTAATATGGCTGGTTTTTGGTGTTGCTACATATGTAACTCTATATAAGCAGTACCTGGTGAAATTCGAAAAATAAAATGTAATTACTCTTATAATACTGGTATCTGCTTTTGAGGTAGTTAAAATTCAATTGAAAAAAAAAAAAAAAAAAAAAAAAAAAACCTTTTACAGCTATAACATTCATTGTCGTATATTTTCAATTACATAAACGTCAACTTTATATTGATATTCAGCTCCTACATCGTATATCAATATTTTGTTCGCAGCATGACGAGATTCATAAATTGATTAGTAGCAAGTTCAAATGGCTATAATTTAATGTACAAATCAGATTCAATATATACTGAGCCGAAAGCGCTATGGCGGTGGTGCTCATTAATGGGCAAAATCATAACTACGTGTATCTTATTTATTAACGGTCATATCTAGCCAAAAATCATGCTGGAGTTCGAACAACTCTGAATGATCCAAGGATATTCTGGCCTTAGGGTCATTCCACGCTAAGTAGTCTAATATTGAAATAAGTCCGCACCAATGTATATCGGATTTGTTCATAATTTACAACAGAATGACCAAAGTAATTTAAGAAATTTCCAAACATTTTAGACCCCTGGTTAGTATAGTTTCTGATCTATCCTCCTTTGACTAAAGGGAGGTCAGCAATACAATTCATTATGATGAACTACATGGCATTTTTAACTTGTGATAAAATTAATAATATTGCGTACAATGTTCTTAATTGAGGCATTCTTGCTCAACTTTTTGCACAGATTACAGATATGCTAGATTTAAGATGATAGATACTAAATTCTGCTCAAAAATTTGACTCAAAGTGGGCTGAAAAATTCATCAGTGTGTGTTTCAATGTATTTTGATCAGTTTTCTGGCTGTAACAGCTCCCAAAATAAAAGAGATACATGCCTAAAAATTTTGCCACATATTATCTATGCATGTAAGAGTAAATTATCAAATTTATAGCACTATATGAATAATAGATTTTTCACAATGTTCTTTCAAATATGAGACTTACGATACAGTGTATCAAATTGGCCCATATCCAATGCCAGTTATAAAAAAAGAGTCTGCCCGAAACAGATGTTATGGCCCATAGTTTTAAAGGGCAAGTTTTAATGTACAAGATTCATGCACTGTTTCTTGCAATGCAATTATATAATTTTTAATCAAATTTAAATTGAGCAGTATTTGTGTGCGTAGTCTATAAGTACAAATGTATGAAATTATGAAATATGCACCTAACCAACCTGTTTTATAAAGTGTTTCATGGTAGATTTACCATTGCTGGTTATAAATTACCTAATATGTCCCACTCTATCACCATCTGATAACCACTAAACACACCCTAGTTGGATTCCTTTAGTATTTAACTTGATTATAGGTCTTTTTATAAATATCATGACTCAGTTCTCTGAAACTACTTGAACTTTCTTGAAGTTTCACTTATTTGGCACTTCATAGTTTCAGGCAAACAATATTGACGACCAGAAGATGTCACTGATGGAGCTGGGATAACGTTAGTGATATACTGCTCCGGAATCCAACAAGTGTCACTTCTTGGAGGCCAGTGAAATGAACGAGCTGGGCCATGAAGATGTATGAAACTTAATAAAGCATCTTCTGTTCAATAGACACTGTGCACACTTTCCAACCCACCACTCATTATCATAAATACACGCAACATATTGCCCTAGCTGGAGGTCTGCTGCTAAAACTACAGTTATGTCACCACCTCTAATTTTGGCTAAGAATGATGTTCCGTCATTTGAAACTCTACTCTAAATGTTGTTTCACAAATGGGCCCAAAGTGATGATTTTCTCTTGCTGCTAAAGTGTGTCCATGCTGGAACCGCTCTTCTTGCAAGACCTTTTCTTGTTCAATTTGTTCTTTGCTGACAAAAGCAAATTTCATTTCATTAATATTTTCATTGCAGAAATCATAAAGATCTTTAAGTGTGAGAATTTGTTTTTCAAGTGGATGCTAAAGGCTTGCTCTAGCTACCAGTCATTTCATCGTACCCCCAGTACCGTCACATGGTGACCTGCCGTGGCTTGTTGTGCAAAAAAGTCCATTCAGCAATCATCCCAAAATACTTTTTGAGGTGGCACAAAATTATAAAATTCTTTAAATTTTTACACTGAGCACTAGAACCATCACTGAAGTAGTGGATATGGTGTAATTGAGCAAATTTTGTCTTTAAGTATTTGATTAACTCTCTGATGAAAATGTGCACAGTAATTGTATCATGTCGCAGACTGTCACTAATAACACAGAAATTTGTGAACTGCACTTCTTTATTTTTGCAAAAATAGACCACAAATGGATGGAGGGTGGCCTGACTGTTTTCCCAGTGGCAACCTTGCACAGTCTTGAACAACAAATGAATAATTCTCAGCAAAGTCCATCAGTACTATAAGTTTGTCTTCCTTAAGACAATTTTTCAAATGTAAACTTTGATGTTGTGCTATGGAGTGACGGCATGATAAATTCCAAATTTTGGTGACAGCTTCTTGAATAAATTCTTCTGTGGGCAGCTGCTTGTTTTCTAGTGTATCTCTTATCAGTATGATCCCACTGTTTGTACTCTATCAATTCTTCTGGATCACAGTATTCAACACAGCTAACAATTGCCGGTATTACGCCTTCTGGTCCAGGGCATTGCTCACAGCGATGAATCATACATTCCTTGGCCTTCAAACTGCAAACCTCCTAGCTAAAAAATTCTTTACATCCCTGACTGCTATTGCATTGAACATAAGTTTATGTTCTGATGTATTGTGCAAACACAAACTGCATGCATTCCAGCAGATCCGACACCTATGCACCTCTTTGGTCCGAGTTCACAGAATTTTGAAAATAAAATTTCAGGACCATTTTGATTGCGATAGTGTACGTACATTTCCCGCAAATTGCAAAGCAGCAACCTCTTTTGTTTGTAAGTTTTTATTCCTGAAATTCTCACAGGGCACAATTTACTGAATTCATCATCTTCAGAAAAGTTTTGCACCTTAATACACACTTCTGCTGAGTTTTCTTCCTTTTCAATTTGCAGGGTGAGCTACAATTCCTTTCTCTGCCTTCAACTTCCGAGCATGCTTCACAATTCATTCCGAAACATAAAACTCTGCAGCTGTTTTTGTAATAGTCCAGTTTTGAGAGATTAAGGTTAATAATTGAATCTTTTCTTTCTGATTGGATTCTTTTATTTTACCTTTTGGATTCTAGGAAATACTTGAAGTCATCACTATTTTCACACCGTTTGCTTGAACTAGGGTGTTCGGTTTTCAAATGAACACCCATGACAGTGGCAATTTTATTTTTGATTACATTGTGAGCTTTTGTAATCTTATGTTTTACATAGCTTTTCTCATCTCTAACACTTAATTTTCTTTTCAGTGGTGAGATGCTAATTGACGATAAGCTGCTGTTAACCTCTTCAACTGTGACAAATTCTTTGTCAGATTCAGACAATGATTTTTGTTCCAACTATAATTTAATGCAGTCATGCAGGAAGGGCACATCTTCTGGCCTGGTTTTACATCATTAACAATTTTTTCTTAACTAAGGAACAAACTTTGTCAGATGTTTCTGCATCAATAGCTCTAATTCTTGTCTTGCCAAAGGGATTAGAATATTTATTTTGCAAAGTCTCATATTTTGTGAGGAAAACTGCCTCATGATGTAGGCAAATTCTGCAATGGTGACCCAGCTTAGCTCCTGAGTGTCTGGCAAGTAGTTTCTGTTCAGTCTGTGAATTCTTCATACATTTTTAATGCCACCTTTTTTACATGGAAAATGATATGGCATATAGATGCATTAAGAATTAGTCCAATTGAACAGGGTGGTAAAAGTTTATCCACTTTAGAGTCAGACATCTGTAATTTAAAAACCACAGAATCTCAATCTATCTTTTTAAAATGTTAGAACTCTTTGATACATTAGATACACAGTCAAATTAGACAAGAAATAGCTTTGTGGTTAGGATATACACAGGTATAGGTTGGACAAAATCTTTATCAAATGTCAGTCAAATTCACATGTAAAAAAAGCAATGTAAATACCTGGAAAATAGAAATTGCAGTAACTACCCAATAAACTTGCACTGCATTCACTGAACAATACGCAGAAGACTAAACACAACATCTAAGTTCAACTGATTTTCCAACACTAGAAAATGTAACACAATTCAAGAGTACCCTGAAACAAAAGCATGTAAGGTAAGCAAACAATTTGATGAATGTGGTTAAAATTGGCATGGTTGCCTTTTCTCATTGAAATTCATAATGAGTTAACATTCATTAGGTCCAACAAAAAAGTCGTATGAAAGAAAAATGTCAGGATATTAAAAAATTAATATGCATTATTGTGATGCTTTGATAAAAAAATGTTTGAGGTTAGGTAGTCCACACCACTACCATTAAGTACTTCAATATCTGTAACAATGGAAATTTGACTGTAAACAAGATCAGAATGGCCCACAAAATATTTCATTCTAAAAACCTTTTTATTACTTGTATGGCCAAAAACATACAAATTTTTTTATGTAACATGTTTGGAAATGCTACACCTAACAAATATGTCATCATTTTAGGTCTGTTTAGAACCCTGTAATGGAAGCATTACAAACAAATAATAAATCTTAAAAAGAAAAATTTCCTCTTTTCAAATGATGAGGAATGACATCTGTTTTGGACAGACTTTTTTTTTATAACTGGCATTGAAAATGGGTCAACTTAAACTGTGTCACAGATCTCACATTTGAAGCAACATTGTGAAAAAACTATTAGTCACAGAGTGCTCTAATTTATATGGCTTCTTGTGCAAATTATGTCTAATACATAAACTTCCAGGCATGTATCTCTTTTTGATTGGGAGCTGCTACAGCGAAAAAAAAAAAAACTGATCAAAATACAACCAAACACACTATGATGAACTTTGCAGCCAACTTTGAGTCACATTGTTGAGCAGAATTTTGCATCTGTCATAATGAAACTAGCATATCTGTAATATGTGCAAAACATTGTGCTGGAATGCTTAAACTAAGCACTACCTGTCAAATATCTTTAATTTTATCACTTGATAAAAATGCTGCATAATTCACCATAATGGATATTATTGCTAACCTCCCTTTACCCACCTGAGTCTAGATCAGAAACTAAACAAATTAGGGATCTAAAATCTTGGGAAATTGACTCTAATAACTAACAACTGTTTCATTCTGTCTGCAAAATTTTAATGAATTCTGAAACTTGATGGTGGGGAACATTAGACCATTTAGCGTGGAAGGACCCCTTATTCAGACTGAGAATATAACTTATTCCAGCCTTATTCAAGCTGAGGAATAATCCAAGGACACTCGACTCGCCTGTGCATTTCAGTAGGAGTTTGGGAGTAAACAAAAGTTGGAAGTTAAAACGTGGCCTTGTACAGTATACTTAAGTGTTGCCTAGAGTGCACTTCCAGGGCAACAGGCAATAACCGGTCTCCTGGTCCGTCCTTAATACAAGCTGGGACCGAGACAGACAATGAACAGCCTAGAGTACTGAGGGGTGAATCCCACAGGCGGTCAGATGACCTGGAATGAGCCACGGATGTTCTGGCCTTATTCAGACTGAGAATGTAACTTATTCCTACCTTATTCAGGCTGCGAATAATCCAAGAACGTTCGACTCACCCACACCTAACAGGAGGAGATGCAAATACAAAACTGGTATTTAATGAAAATAACTATTATAGAGCTTGTTTGAAATACTAATAATTAATACTAATTAATCATGATCCAAGGGGGTAGCAAAAATACATATTCTTAGTTATGGTTAAGAGGTTTTATAGGTAATCAGCAGTATAGTTTGCTGAAAGTAATTACGATGTTCAAGGTAAGAATTTAACTTCTACCTTGTAATTAACGAAAATATTTTCCAATTCTTGAGTCACTTTTTCTTTCTTAAATTTACGTTTTGACACTAACATGGCAGTCCTGGTAAAGAAGTGGAACTAACCTAGGCAGCGTTTAACAGCACTCACTCCGTGCTTTACCTTTCTGTCTCTGGCAGATGCCTTACAATTATAGTGTCCTAACCTATGCCCAGTGATGCATTGTTAGTAGGGATGTCTAAGTCAATTCCTCGATACCTCGATTACAGCTATCAAAGAATTGAGAATTGAACGGTTAATGGTTATAAATCCTCATCCACATTCAAATGAATTTTTGAGGTTATGTTGCACAGCAACAGGTCTTTGGTTTTCCTAATAGGGTGAACTTGTACTGAATTTGCATGTGTTGACCGGAATTAATGTACACTTTTCCCGGTCCCAGCAAAATTCCTATTTATTAAAGTTGAAAATGTACGCTATCGATTATTGAATATTTTTCTATTATCAGTCTTAAAAATTATTTACTACCCTCACTACAAATTGCATTCAATGATGGCTCAACTATGAAAGAATTAAGATAATACAGTAGAACCTCAATTATCCACGATAATGCAGAGAAAGAGATAGTCGGATAATTGAAACTCACCGTTAAACGAGTTGTTTTTATCATGATGACTGCCATGTGCGAGATGGCTATTATCAGCATTTTACTGCCTCACTTCAGTCCGTCACTATGTGCAGTGTGGTGTAGCTTTAAGGAGAAAACGGCACTTTTTCTTTTTTGTGCACTTTTTGACATGATTCAGTACTATGCGTATACTGTTGCAAGAATGCTACAAACGCACGTGGAAATCTACCGCACAATATCTAAACCAGTAAATATCCGCATAGACAAAACACTAAAACATACTGGCAGTCACGGATGAAAGACCACCGCCGCACACGTGGGTACTGTTGGAAATAGCACTTTGTTGCGTGTAAGTGTTGCAATAAGAGTTAGTTGATAAGCAGTAGACTGCAACTAGAGTTATGGGTCGCTGAAGCGGAACATGTATTGGCTTTTAATCTGTTGCGCAATAGTTATCAGTAGTGGCAGCATAAGGAACCTGGTATTATTTTTCAGATTTTTTATTTTGTTTGCCTATTATTTAACTGTATATTAGATAAAGGACAAGCAAATTTTTGTGCCATACATATTTCATGTTTGTGACATTTTCATTGTTGAGGTAGTCTAGATTGAAAGCAATTTCTTTACATGCTTACCTTTACCAAAAATGTTTTTTTTTTCTTCTAAAAGTGGGTAGTGTTAAAGTTTTCAATGTACTGAAGATTTCACTGGCTAAGACATGGGGGTGAGGGGTGTGGGGAGAGGGAAGAGGGGGGGAGGGGGGAGAGAGAGAGAGAGAGAGACAGTTAAGGTGTTGATGTGTCATGGGTTGTGGAGAAGTGAATGAAAGAGTTGACCCGACACAAGTGTTACCTCCTTTTGGTATTTGGGGGTTAGAAGAGTACGTCTGCCAAAATGGTGAAGAGCTGAGCGAGAGAGCAAGCTACTGAGGGCTTATAAACCCATTGTTGTAAGTATATGATGATGTGATTTGATATGTTTCCTAGATGCTTCATAAGGAACCTCAAGAGGTGGTTAGCAGCAAAAAGACGACAGATGTAAGATGTTGAAGTTGCTATAAATGTAAGATGTTAACTATAGTTATTAAGGTGTTGTCGATTAAGTTGTCAACAGTGTTTGTTGCGGTGTGAAGGACCCCCTCCAAAGGAAAAGTTACATGAATGAGATGAGATATGTACTGTATCGAATAATTTCAAGTTAAGGGTTAATCTAGCATGTTAGGTTTTGTATGACTTTTTGATGCTAAAAAGAGGGTCCAGTTTAATGTTTGATAGATGGGATGGAATAGAAGATGGCCGTCCTGTCTCTCCTTAGCCCACCCCTTTCCCCCTTCCTTCCCTTAGTGGTTGAAGAGAGGGACATCTAATGGTACAAGTGGTGCAGGAGAGAGAAATGGGGACTCTTGGAAAAGTAATTGTGAAGATGTGACAGAAATGGGACTCTTGGAAAAGTGTTTGAGAAGATGTGACATTTTGCGCACTCAAGGTGAGTGTCCGTTGTGTGTGTTTGGGAGACTCCGCAGTTGCAGTTGTGCTACAAAGGACTGGTTGATGCTATAGCCATTGTCATCGAGGTGTGTGACTCCTGGTCATTTCAGGGGGTTCCACCAAGTCCCCCCCCCCCCCCCCCAAAATCAACTTCATGACCAGTTGAGTCCCTTTGCCAAGGTGGACGACCCAGCCACCAGCTCCTGTGGGTGGTCATCGACAGTGTGGCTTAGATTCCTGGCCATTCCAGCAAAGAGGGCTTGTCCTGAATGCCCCCCCCCCCCCTTTGCCAGATGATGTGACTAGATAGTGGAATCAGCCACCAATAGGTCAAGCCCAAGAAGTAGGAGCGCTGAAGAAAGAATACTTAATGGCCAAGGCACCAAGCGTGTGGATGAACTGTTGAATACAAGGTGTTTGCTGGCCACAAGCTCTTCATATGGACAGTATCCCCCTCCCTCCCACCTTTTTCAAAGTTGATCCTTCTTTTAGTCACTAAATACCCAACATCTGAAAAGTTCATTGATTCCTAATTGTTAAGGCTTGCAGTTAGCAATAAGTTCTTTTATGGGAGGTTATTTTGTGTATAGTCACGTTAATTTTAGGAGGACCTGAAATACAATGTCTTAATTCTTTTACATCTTTTCACACATAGATTTGATGTTTTATTTTCTTTAAAGAGAAATTTTTTTTATGTCATGCTGGAATAAAAGTAGTTATGTTTTAAATTCAAAGGACAACTATGCATGGGTGTTCAGACTTGCCAACTTTTAAAGTTTTCAATCAGTACCATGGATAAAAACTATTAAACACGTGTAAACTGCCCACTGCAATTTCACATACACTAATTTTCTTATCACACACGTAATTTCCAACAATAAAGTTTCCATAATTTCACAATGAAAATTTAATAAAATCTGACATTTGTTCAGTGTTTTAGACCAGAAACTATGATTTCTCCTACATAAGATTTATACATCAACAAAATGTATTTGCTTAGTATGACATGCAAAACAAAAATATACTCATTCCTTGCCTTGGCTGAAATATACATTAATTTAAGATAACTTTCATGCCATATTTATTTTCCAATTTATAGTATTAATACACTTACAATAAAAGTATAGAGAATTCACTTTGTAATACACAAAATCAATATTCTGCAATGATTTAAATTTAAAAATTACATTGAAAACAAACTTGTATATAAAAAATGTGCATATTCTCACATGTCAATTTTCAAACTAAGAAAGCTTACAAATAATTAGTAAGAAAACAAGCATTCCTTTTTTTTCTGGATTAAGTCAGATGGAGGAAATGTGAAGATTGTTTATCGCCGGATGAAAACAATAGCAATTCTACCGCTACCTGAAGTAAGATCTATTATTTTGTTTGTTGTTTTCACATATTGTACACACAAAACATGTAAAATAAATATGAAATACTGGCTGTGAACACAAATGGAACGTAAAAAATTGAAATATGTACTTGCATTCAGAATACAGAACACAAGAACACTAAATTTTGACAATTTTAGAAACATAGCGCGGCCGCAATGTATCCTTGTTAAACAGCTGCTCTGTCTACGAAGAAAGCAATGAGTGTAAACAAATGCTGTGATCAATGTAGGTTACCATTACAACCTACTTTGTTTCTGTTACGGTAAAGTCATACTGCTGGGACTCTGTTAATTTTATTGACAGCAATTGGATGGGGTTGGGAGATACTTTAGTTTAACGTCTTTCATGAGACGTCGTCATTTTGCACCTCTTCTTACGAGACTATCATTTTTAATTACACATTGTTTGAATGGAACAGTCGAAAATTTGCGTTATTTTGTAAATTTGATTTGGTCTGCATCAACTGTGACGTCGACAGTCACTTGTTTGTGCTAAATGCATTATTACATTTAAAAGTGAAATACATTTTTATCTAAATTTAATGCTTTAATTGGACGTAATATTTCTACAATTATCACTGTAATGCTACGAATGAGAAATGAGGAAATAAAAAAATTGCAATGACTTTAAAAATGTAGCTGCGGAATATATAAACAAAGCACAACACTTACTTGCTTTTGAAAACATGCCTAGTGTATTTTATGTACAGTTAGGCCTAGGCCTATTTGTTTTTAAAAAATCATTTTATTTACAAATTCACATGTTTTTAACATAAAGACACACACGGCACTGATTTTTGTCATTTTGTATTTTTGCTCACATCCGCTGAATACAAAATACCAAATACGTCACCATTTTTGTATACGAAATCGGGTT
Organism: Dryococelus australis; assembly: GCA_029891345.1. NCBI lineage: Eukaryota > Metazoa > Arthropoda > Insecta > Phasmatodea > Phasmatidae > Dryococelus > Dryococelus australis. Next base: position 178,056,951 of record CM056994.1, on the reverse strand, counting down.
ATGTGATCATTTTGTCAACAAAATCTGCTTCGGACACTGCCTCAAATTATTATATAACTGTCAAGTTTTAACCTTACCAAAAAAAAGTGATAGATATGTAGTTACAATTTGAATATTAAACACGCTTGAGACATAAATATTATGGCCAAGTTAGTTTTCCATACCATAAACGTGTTAGGCCTACTTTTACGCTGCAAAACAGAACTGAAATAATAGTTCTCTAGGCCACATACATTTCAAACATCTTAATAACTGTTTCAAAATTCGTTATTTACAATACACACGGGCTTACTGTTTGTAATTCCTATTTGCAGCTCCTGTATATATGTCGCTCTGTTACAATTCTTACTACATGTTTCTCTGCCATTGATGCAACTTAATTAGCTGATTCATTAAATAAATATTACATTTCACCAGCTTAATGGCAAGTTTGGGGGCATAAGTGTTAGTTTGTTACGACCCCTCCTCCATTACAACCCTATTCTCGGGAACCGTGAGCGGTCGTAATAGAGAGGTTCTACTGTAGTTATATCCTAGAAAACTTACCCCCAATAATGCCGCATGCCACGATGAGCCCTGATCTTCTTCAGCCTTTCCAAATCTTCACGGAGCTTGCTGTCCAGGTAGCTCGAAGTTAACTAAAGGTAAGAAAAACACTGCATGAGAACGAGCAAACGTCACCAGTGACACACACATTAAACCCAGGATACACACATCTAGAGGATAACTTACACTGAAGAACAAACACGATTTTGGAAATACTACTGGTCTCCAACAATTCCTAAGACTTGGGTGGCTACACAAATATAAAACTAAATTCCCTGACTTTTCCAGGTTTTCCCTGTCCATCACATCTTTTCCCCCTGACCTATACCAATGAAATAACATCACATTTTTCAGAAGTTACATCTAACTGAAGCCTTGTACACAAAATATAAATGTTTACGAACTTGCACACTTGCAGCTATCCATTTAATGAGAGGAATTGAATTGTGTAATATATTGACACGAAACAAAAGGTGACTGATGACTATATTAAGTTTGGGCAATGTTTTAGTATGTGTCAGAGTCACGGGAGATATGACTGGGCTGACTTTATTGGCTGCTAACCGGACCCCAGCTGGTATTGAGGTGTGTGGCTTGATGGCACGGCACGAAGTCTGGTGTGAACTTAACGGTCTTCCGCAACACTGGTTTACACACAGCAGCTTGTTTAGCAGTAGTGGATGTAGCTCCTGACTCAGCCACTGTTGCTGGTAGGAGCCCGCAGAAGACTGTTGGTCCTGCTGGGCCGGAACGACTGGTTTGGTATACCCAGTGCTACATGGAGTCCCTGGCGGAAGTCGACAACAACTGGATACGGCTTGCCGGTGATCTTGCAGGGAGGTTAAAATAGGGAGCGTGGAGGGACTGGTAGGTGAGGCCTCGCCAGTTATCGGGCAGCTTGAGCTTGTTCCCGGGAGAATGGACTCGTAGGCAGTAGCTGCCTTCCTAGCTCGTCCCTTTGCAAAACTCCTGCAGGTGTATGGGATAAGGAAGTTACTAAAGCCAGCCACACTACGGAAGAGCCATTTGTGACAGAGCTAACCAGAGTCGTACCCGATTACTCCAACTAAGTCTGCAAACATTCATGTCTTATGAAATATTATACTTCTGTGGCACCTCATAAGGAGCCTTTCAAAGGCTACAAACGCTGATGATCCAAATTACCAGCCGGCACTCAACATATGTCGCTTCCACAACACCACCTAATGTAGAAAAATCAAACATTTTTGCACAGGAGAATTAAAAATAATCTAAACATTTCAATTAAGAGATGTTCCAATACCACTACTAAGTAACTGCATCGGCAGATATTCTACCAATTTTCAATGTATCGGTATTGGGTATGGTATCTGGCCAATTCATTAGTATCTATTATAGACAATGAAATCAGGTAATTACTTTGTTTAGACACAAAAATTACCGTATTTCGGTGTGCATGGGCTGCACATTTTTGCGAAAATTATAATAATAATAATAACCTTTCACTTGTTCAATTATTTGTTCACTCGCATTCATAAACAAAATAACCATCCTTCACAAGTAAAATGTAAACATGTTGGAGTTCGGCCATAAAAGCCCAACACGAGAAAATAATTTTGCTGCTACACAGGAGAAAGATATCTTACGTAGTTTGCACGTCTGCCGCCACGCTACAAGTGCACCTTGATAGATGCCATTTTCTGTACAGATATCTTGCATAGTTCGCAAGCCCGCCACCACGCTACAAGTGCACATTGATAGACGCCATTTTGTGTAACATGTTACCGTAGTTTTTCTTTATCAAGTGATGTTATCATTTATGAAATATAAATTGCAAAACATATTTTGTAAACATTGCAACATAATACAAATTTTCCATCAAAAATGTTTTGTAGGGGAGAAATTTAGTTGGAATTTATTATGTTTGTACGGAATCATTACTTAAATAATATTTACAGGAATACAAAAGTCCAGTGCGAAGGGCATTAGTATCGAGGTATCGGTATCTGTAGCGGAAAACATGGTGTAGGAACAACTCTAATTTCAATGTGTACATAAATTAACTGATTCTCAGAAAATTCTCTGACTTTTCCCTGTTTTCCAGGTTTTCCCTGTCTGTAGTCACCCTGATTGTAACTGTGTTTACACAGTAATTAAAATTTTTACTGTATTTGATAAGTTGTAATGCAGTGCTGTATCTGGGAAGCAGGAAAAGTTAATGTACATGTGTGAATTTATAAACATATTGAAAAGTATATACTGTATATGAACAATCTTAGTCTTATCTAGATACAGTAAGCATTTCTGAAATCAACCCCTGAACATTATCATTGCCCAGCATTGCATATAGTTAGGGTCTCACTTTTAAGGTAAATAAAATGAGCTGGTTTTGTCATTAAAATTTCACCATTTCATCAAAAAATTTCTTTCATTTCACCAAATAAATTTTATAGTAAAGAAATTGCACACATTATTATACGAACATGAATCTGTTGTTTTTGCAACTATTTCACTCAAAATAAATGGGATTTGTTATTCATTAATCAGTAGATATCAAAAATATGTAACGATAAGGATGAACGAACAACCTTACAAGATCACACTTATAATGTAACACGTATTATCACATCACATTAATTTTTGTGAGATAAATCTTGTACTTTAACGAGACATTTAAAACTGTCCAAGAACATTTTCTAGTGTATGAGTTTCACAAGATTTTTACTCGCCAACATAAGAGCTTTTTCTCATTTGTAGATAATGTTTTAATGAAATCCAGCTCAGTTCAATATCACTTCCAACACAAATCCACAACCTAACTACAAAATACTAGTAAATATTTTATTATTGATAAAATAAAAATACTCTTAAAGTAAAAATGTTTTTACAATGCAGTGTCAGACACCTTTTTGTCTTCTTAGCAATATGAGAATTACATAAATTTGTTTCTAATGCAGTTTCCTTTTATTTTATCTGTCCACTATCACCAAATCACTGTGTATACGGCACAGCAGTGTTTAAGAACATGTTTTTTTCCTGCCCACTCAATGTTTATATACTAGTTTTGCTCTTTGGTCAGATCATAAAAAAAGTTCACTTTCAAACTCCCAGGCACAATCTGAAACTGTAACTATTTTCAGCATTCTTAACCGATTTTGTGACTTAAGCAGCTGACTACAATCACCACACTCACTCAATAGGGTGCAAATTATGTAATTGCTGGTTGTCAAGAACGTAACCACAAAGTACAGAATATTAAAATCGGCAGTGCTTACAAATACTGCACGAATGTTAACGTTTGCAAATAAATTACATGTAGGCGTGGTTCTACAAGTGAACAAGCTCCACATCATAGTAAATCAGCTCGCCAATGTTGAATAATACTGCAGTGATAATCTTTCTACCTTGATACCAATCTATTTATAAATTGTTCTTGGCACAAAAATTTTAATACAGTTTTTATAGTCCACAACATGATCACCACACAAACAGTTTCGTTATCTCCACCTATGTGAAGTAAATGAAAGTTAATGCAGTATAACAAATGGAAAATTGTAAAAATTATTGTTTGGAAGAGTTTTCATGATACAAAAAGCTCTCACTGTGGTTTTAGATATACTTAAATAAGCAATTTCATCAAAGTTTAGTGAATACTGGGATTATTACAGAATTCCAAGAATTAACATAATTTCTCACTATTTTCCATTATTTCGCGATTCACTAATATTACTAGACCCTACATATACCTAGTTCAACACCGACATTGGTTGTTTCACTGGCTGTAGAGTTGGCAGTGAATAACTAAATGGAGTTCAACATACTTAGGTTTCTAACAACTCAAAAATTTTATTTGGCCACGCATTCACAAAGTGAAACAGTTTGTTTGAAGTTCAAATCTCCACCAACAGACAAAAAATAATGCTGTTTACTTTGGAGCGAACATACACTCACGTTAACTTTTTCAGTCAACTGAGTTTAAACGCACTCATAACTACTAAAACTGATCCTTTATGAAGATCACTGGCAAAGAGACTTGCAAAATAATACCATTTTCCAGTGTACTGTCATGGTTTAAAAATTGCTATTCTTTGTATTCTGAATTATTTTCTGGCCATGACAAAATATTTCTTGATGTGAACATGTTTGCTCTTGCCTGTATACAAGTTAAAGTTAAAAAAAATACATTTATAAAAATTTGATGTAACTCGAAGAAACTATGGTAAAGCCTATCATAAACGAAATGGTAAAGCCTCTCATAAACGAAACCTGTATGTCACTAATTTTGCAAGGATTTTTTAAAACTGCATGAAAGTGCTGTTAAATTTCATATTTCAAAGTGTGATTATAATATCCTGAATGTTTATTCCATCCATTATTGAACATGATGTTTCAAAAAGAGAAATATAATTTCAAAAGGATAATATCTTTTAAACTAAGGAACAGAGAAGCATGCAGTAAATAAAATTGTATTACATACGTGACAGTTTTGTTTAAAAGTTTTACAAATGCTCAATAGTCCTCCCCCCTCCAAAGAGCTCTGAATTCTGAATCACTTTGTGCTCAATTATGCCATGCCGGGGATTATTAAGTGGTACCACTGTATTACCTCTAATAGTTTCAGCCATATTTTTTCCTTTGTCAAGGATGAAAACTTACTCATAAGACAATATTACCTACTGCCTTAGAAGAGCGAATATGATTAATATTTGAGACAGAAAAATAAAACTTATCATTTTCTGAAAATGCACTCACTTTCTCAGATGTTGCACTCCCAATTACCAAATCATTTTCCTGCCGCTGATTTTCAGTGAAATGGTAATTTACTTCCAGTAATGCATAGATTTTAAGAACATCTGGCTTCACAAATCTCACCATCAATTCTTCCAATAAATCACTCATTAATTGATGAAGCAAATGGATTTGTGAGGCTGACAACTGCAAAATAACATTAAATTTGTCGAACACTGCAATAATGTTCAGTAAAAACAAGCAAAGAGCCTTGTTGAGCAGATATGAGTAACTCATAAATAACATCTCTTCTCAACTAGCTCCACTCTACATGCATTCTTTGATTTAAGTTCCTTTCCCATCATGTAACAAAAGTTTCTTGCTGCTTGAAGATGGTTCACCATCTGAAAGAAATTGTCTCTATTTTGAAATCCTACATGTGGTTTCCTTCTCTGAACTGTTTTGATGTTTACTATCAGAATATGTGGAACATTGTACCAGTTCATGAGTGGTAGTCTTACCTTCAGATCTGGAGCTTTTGTTAACCAATTTCTTTAGAATTGTAAATGCAGACAATCCTGATGGCTGTTGGTGTTTTTGTGTAAGTACCTGTTCTGTGAAAAAACTTACTAATGGACCCCACATTTCAACTAGTCTTTTTAAACTTTTACCTAGGGATAGCCACCTTTCTAGCTTCTTCTCAGTGCAAGGTTTGAAATTTTTTAAAGCTATCTTTGCGCTTGGCACTCATTTTAAGGTAGTAATATGAGTCAGTCAGAATTTCATCAATTTTGATTGGTAGGCAAGCAGATCCCTTTTCAGCAGCCAAATTAATAAGATAACACCAACAACCTATTCCTACTAGTTTCTCTTGTTTTTCCTTCAAAACTGCTATCACTCCATTTTATTACCCATCATTACTGGTGCATTGTCTGCAGAAAATGCTATCATATGACTGACTGGTAGTTTTAAAAGTTCCAGTTCGCCGAGAACTAACTCACCAATATTTCGACATGTTGCATTGCCTTCAAGTTCTGGTAATGATAGCACAGATGAGACCATTGTATGTGTTTCTTTATTGAAATATGTTATAACCAGCGGATAAATCTTAGAATCTGAATCGTTGTATCCATCGGTAGCCAAGGAATAAGGTCCAGTTTACAAATTTTTCACAATGCCTTCCCTGGTCGTTTCTGCCATTTCTCTAATTGCTGTTGTTTTCGTCCTACCACATCCATATTGCTTCGCCTCTTTAGAATTCGGGAACATTTTACGAAATAATGGTCCAGCATTGTCGGCTACACTAAGAGGAATGTTGTGCTCTAGCAAAAAACTTATGACTAAGTCTTATGACATTATCAGTGCTAGTGTTACTAAAAAAACAACCAATTTTTCTATTATCTTCCACACTTTTCAAGTTATTAGAATGTTTGATTGACTTCACATGAGTTGATAAGTCGGTTTTCCTGCCAAGCGCAATTTAGGTCACACCTACACACACTACAGAAAGCACAACGCTTCCCTTTTCCAGACTTTATTACACACAGAAATTCCTTTGAATATTACTTACAAAAACATTGTGAATACTGTCTCCTCTTTATCGTACTTATTTTGGTACCCTACTATTTTTCTAAGTGTTCAAAATTCACGTAAATACATGACGACCACCCGTTGCTGTCACACGGCTGTGGGGTGAGCATCCCCTATAGCCTGGCTGGGTGTGACATCTAACAAGGTCGGCGGCGGGCGGCGGCAGTCGCGGAGTATACGTGACTATGGCACAGTGCCATATCTACAATCTACCAGTACCGTTTCCCATATGCAGCTGTATTCAAATCACAGAAATCTTATCTAAAATACCACCGCTTAAAACAGTTTTAAGATCCACGAATTTTAAATAAAATTTTCTGAGCAAATATTTTTTTACTTGAAAACCTAAAACAAAAAGTTAGCCACAGAGAAGACAATTTCTAAAAAAGACAACTTTTATCAGATGCTGTTGCTGTTCATCTAAACTCTTGACACATCCGCGCGCCATGCCACTTTCACAAACAGTTTGAAAATGAGGGGGACACAGAACAGAAGAAGCAAAGCAGGTGCTAGAAGAAGGGAAGACCGACCAGGCAGTTATTCCCGGTAGAGGAGTTGACGTCTGTTTTGTAGCCCCTGGATATCTACATAAATAAATCATTCAAAGACTCTCTTAAAAAGCTTTACACAGACTGCGCTCTTTCCGAGAACCAATAGAAAAAATATAGTAATGAGGTACTCCTATGTCATGTGTTATTAATTATTACTCATTACAATTTTTTTTACAGCCGTAGTGCTATTCTTGCAAAATTGATATTAATAAAATTAATATTTACTCATTACAATTATTTTACAGTAGTACTGTTTTTCTTGCAAATTAATATTAAAATTAAAAAAACAAAAAACCATAGCAGTGTACAGCATCTGGTGTTAGGAAGCAATATAAATAAGTAAATTTTTAAGTGAGATAATTAGATGTAATGGTTAAATACTTTGAGAAAGTACTTTCATGGTGTAAACAACATCAACTGCATTCCTTTATTCCTTTTCATTACGCATCAGTTTCCCGCCCCGCTCTGCTCGAACCCACGCACAAACTTCATTATTTCCCTACTGCTGGCCTCTCCCTTCTACTTCTTCCTCTCTCTCTACCTCTAGCCCTCCCATCCTTCCACCCCTTAGCCACGCCCACACCATACTGCCAGCCACTCCGACACCACTCCAAGAACCCCTCCTTATCTCACTCCCTCATCTTTTTTCATCCTCCCCAGCCCTGAAGTAAGCAGGCACAGAACAAAGCACTTTCATCCTCTTGCTCCTACCCCCCTTCCCTGGTCACCCGCCTCTTTGGCACCACCCCTCATTCAACTGCCGGACATCGCAGTACAGTTAATACAAATTTTTTTTTACGCACAATAAAGATACAGAAATCCTGAATATATTTACGCCTACTATAAAATCGTACAGTAGGGTCAATTCGTACATCTTCCGGGAAAATCGTACAAGTTGGCAAGTATGCATACAGCATGAAATGGCTGAACACAAACACGCCAGTCTACACCAGACCATACAGGATGTCTCCTAGAGGACACTGTCTTATCATAGAGTAGCTAGAGGAGATGAAACAACAAGGAATTGTTAAGCACTACGATTCCCCCTACAACTTGCATGTGGTAATGGTTCCTAAGAAGAACGGACAAATGTGATTTTGCGTTAATTACAAGGCGCTAAACGACATCACTAACCCTATTGCTCCTCCAGCCATCAACCTAGCGCACACACTGTGCAATATAGGCGAAGGTAAGGTTTTCAGTAGCCTCGACATGCAGTCGGAGTACTGGCAAATTGCAGTATACCCAGACAGAAGGAAATACTATGCATTCACCACACCAGAAGGAGAAACCCTCCAGTTTCGAGTCATGCCTTTCTGGCTAAAAAACACTATTGCAACATTCCAGCGGCTCATGTAAGTCGAGGTACTTACAAGGTGCATCGGGAAATTCTGTTTTGTGTACCTCAATGACGTGATACTCTACTCAAAACCCTGGGAGGAACACCTCAGTCCTCTACAAAGGGCACTAGAATACCTGGAACTCCACAGTATGATGGCCAAACTCTCGAAGAGCCAACCTGGGCCACATAGTTACATTCGAAAGTAACTTACCTTAAGCCAATTCGATACGAGCCATCCAGGAAGCAGAAGAGCCCACCATCAAGAAGCAACTCCGCACACTTCTTTGGCCTATGCAACTTGCTCAGAGACTTCATGCCCAACATCCCCAGTCACGTGGCATCACTAAACCCATTGTTGCAGAAGGAAACCCAGTGGCAATGGGGACCCGACCATCGCCGCCTTTCAAGTTCTCAAAACAAGATTCCAAGATATCAAGCAACTTCATCAACCACAAGGAGAAGGACTCCTAATCCTACAGACCAACACTTGTCAGAACGGCCTCAGCGCCATCCTAAACCAAGAGAACCCCAACGGCAATCACTTTGGTGATAGCTTACGCCAGAATGTGGCTCAAAGCCACGCAGCAATGCTACTAAATCAATGTGCAATAATGCCTTCCCGTCATCTGGGCCGTATGGAAATACTGATACTATTTGAAGGCACCCAATTCATTCCGAGGACAAACAGCATAACCCTACAGAGGCTAATAGAGTCCCAAAGCCCTACAGAGGCTAATAGAGTCCCAAAACAGCAAAGCCAAGCTCGGTCAGTGGGACATGTTCTTTACCGAATCCAACTTTGAAGTGCAGCACTGTCCGGGAAAGACTAACTACCTCCCAGATGCCCTCACCCGCCAGTCGGACCTTGAAGACGACATGAAAATGGATGAAGAATGGGAACGGACGACGCCACCTCAACCGCCAGACCGCAGCCCAGAAGACCAAATCAAATTACTGCAACTGCAGATCCAGACATCAAAAATCTCCTACAGAAGCATCCTCAGTGGTTTGAACTACGAGACGATGGTTTGAACTGCGAGACGACGTCTGGTCCCACAATCATCAACCCAAAGCCCAGTGGAGAAATTGGATACCCAAGGATCTACATACGGATATCTTTAGACATCATCACAACCACCCCGGCGCAGGACACGTGGGCACCCGGGAAATCCTAGCTGACATAAGCGTGTGATATATATATATATGGGATGGCATGAGCAGGAATGTCAGTCAATATGTCCACGGCCAAACCTCAACGACCACTCAACGCACATTGCTGCTGACTTGATGGGACCTTATCCCCATAGCACATGGGGAAACCGCTACCTAATAGTTGTGACAGATCTATTCTTCAGGTGGGTGGAAGCGTTCCTCTTACCAAGCCAGGAAACCCACCACATCATCGTAACGTAAAACATTGAAATTTTCCTGTGCTGGGGTTACCCACAAAGTACTCTCACGGACAATGGGACCTAATTTTCAAGCAGGAAATGTGTGACGGCCTGCATCAAATGGGGAATTGCAACCTGGACAACACCGCCCTACCACCCACAAGCCAACCCCACTGAGCAGAAGAACCATGAGCTCAAGAAAAGCCTCAGTCTTAGTGTGGGGAACGACCACAAGCACTGGAATAGATATATCCATAGAATCCTGTTCACCTTATGCAGGTGAACTAACAAGGAAACTAACTCAAGCTCCAGCAAACTTCTCCTGGGCCACACACTCCCCCACCCAGGGGATTAGCAAGGGGATAAGACGTCAACTGAAATGCCTCATCCTTAAGACACCCAGCTAGCCGCTCTGGCCTGGAAGGGCAATGCAAGCGACACTCAAGAGGCCTACATCAAGAAGAAATACCAGCCACCACATATTGGCATCTGAGCCTTTGGCATGGGCAAAATAGTCGTCCTGCGCACACACCACCTGAGCAGAAGTAACGATCAGTTCAGCGCGGGTTTAGCAGAAAAATGGGAGAGTCCATGTAAATACATAGGACATAAAGAAAATGTATACTGGGCACAGAATCACTGCGGGTCCATATGAAATGCCACAATGGGACAAATAAAGGCCCTTCACAAAAGATACCCTCGATTCAGAAGTACATACAACCTCAATCGCCGAAACGCGGACGTGGATGTACCTGCAATGACAGCCGCTCCAGAGGTTTGGCAACCACCAAATCGGTGAACATACATTCAAACTTGCATTGCTGTGTGGTACTGCTAGTACAGACTTTTGCCAACATGTCAAATTTTGGGACTCCATCTACACCTATAATGTTTTCTATTCTAGCCCACTTCACATCAATGGAGTGATCATTACTCAAACTAGACTAAATATCTTCAAGTTGAAGTGCAGTGAACAGTTGCTGCAGTTAGTAAATTACATCAACTCTATTCTCATTCTCTTTTACAGGCAAAATAAAACTGATGTTTTCAACAAAATATTTTACATCTGGAAACTAAGCATTCTCAATGTCTGTAATTTCTGCTTTAATCAAAACTTCATTTTTTTATTGGAAATTTATTTATTAGGTAGTCACAAGCATTTTCAAAATACTTCCTCATAGAAGAGAAAAATTTTGATTTCTCTGTTTCAATCAGGATTGTAACATTTGATGTTCAATTACCAATATCAATAATTTCACTATTCTGCGGCTGATTTTTAATGGAATGATTTGTCAATTTCACATATTCCAGTGACATTCTTTACTACAATTGAATTGACAAATTTAGAATTGATACACCCTGAGTCATGGGTGGGTAGGAGGTACCAGGCCTATACCTTGATACTCCTTACCGGCACTGATTCTCCCACCTCGTTAGGGTGCACCTCAATGGAGGTACAACTATCATTGGGGTGGATTGTTAGGACTACTGATTTCCCTTTCGGTGGTTATAAGGGGACCCTTCTGCGATGTAGTGGCTTCTAACAAGTGTTCTTTGGCCTGGCGGGTCAGGGTTGGTCCCACATTGAGGTTCTTGCGGGAATACCGCCTAGTGGAAGGGTTGGGTTTGAAGGGAGGGGAATCAAACCCCAGGCTGAGCTTAGATAAAAACTACTACTTCCTAGGGAGTGCGACCTTGCTCACCGTGAATATTGTCAAAATACGGGATGCCAACCATCCAAAGAATGAAATACTGCGAGTGAAGTTGGATATGATAATGGAACGGGAATGAGTCTGACTTTCCTAGGATAGTTCCTACTCTGGGTCTCGTTCACTTCCGGGACATCTGAAAGGGGCCAGCCTCGTAGGCATCCGAGAAGGAACGATGATATGCAGAGGGGAAACTATCTGTAATTTTGGTATATCTTTGGGAGGTATGGCAAGTTTAGTTACCTTCTTCTGGCTGCCGTTCGGATCATACAGGTCTTTGGTGGTGTAGTGTTGGTAACTTGAGATGGGGCAGGCGGCTTCGCAATTGGTGCAGAGTTAAACGGGCTGAAAATGAAAACGTATTCGTAGCTTGACCACGGCCAATAGATGCCTAGCTCAGAATCTAGTTCGGATTCGTATTCGCAAGTTATATAGGGCAAAATTGAACATGGTGCGGGAGCAGTGACTTCTGGTAAGTGGACGGGAGTGCAGTGTCGTGAATGGAGTCGACTGGCGGTGCACCACCAGACTGAGATAGGTCCCTCTGTAGGGCCCTTTGAGCTCGACGCTTTCTGCTAGGCAGTCCTCCCTTTATGGTCATTTAAATTTATGAAAATTAACTATACCAAACTAATGTTGTATTGTAAGGTTTCTTTCTCTCTAACTGAGGCTCTTTTCATCAATGTACTGGTTGGTCTCTTTCATCTCCCTAGCTGCCGTAGTACAACCAGCAGTTAAAGCAGACACCAGTATTACATACATTTTATTTTACGAATTTCACCAGGTATGGCTTATATAGAGTTAACTATGTAGGAATACCAAAGATAGCCTTATCAGTTTCCATTTAATTTCAAATCACCTGTTACTTAAAGATAAAAGTAAAATTAAGAAAATAGTTTTTCAACTGCAAAAATAAAATTATTTGTTTGTGAATGCATGCCCTGCAAGATAACCAAGATGAATTCTCTCCAAACAAACAAACTCCGAGAATACCAAATGTTGCAATTAATAGCAAATTAGTTATCGGAGGGAGGGATGGTTGTCCAGAGGGGACATCCGGACGGCCTGCTACCAAAGGGGTCAAAGAATAACTGAGGTAAAGTATGCAGGGTTGCGGACAATGAAGTTGCCTCTGGAGAGCCTTCACAAGCTGCCGGAGAGTCTTTGCAAGCTGGTCGATGAGCCTTCGCAGGCTGCTGGTAGAAGAAGGCTGGGCTTCTTCTGGCTGGGAGAGGTGGAGGTTTTGTCCAGACCCAGGAGAGCCCTCCAACCTTTGCGGTTGGCAGGCAGACGAACTCTGGCAAGAGTGTTTTCAGGATTCCTTATAAAGTTGAAACCTTAGCTTCGTGGTTCTCACATGGGTGCTGGGGTTGCTAGCCTTCCACCGCAGGGGGTAGATCATTTCAGGGTAGCGGGCAGCACCATGCTTTTCTTATCACCCTGGGTGGAGGCTGATGACAAGTTTACTGCCTCTTCGTGAGGCTCGGTGGCTGTGACATCACTGAGGGCAGGGGTGCAGTGATCCCGTGGCGACTCTTTCAACTTCCTTATCTGTGTCGGCTGGTTCATGGCTCATCGGGTAAAACACTCTCTGGTTGAGGGGATGTCCATGTTTTCTTGAAGGTGACTTGTCCCTTGTTCATTGCAATTTTTAGATGCGCTTCCTCTAAGCTTGGGATGCATCATGCATCAAAGCAAAAAACCTTGTTCAATGAAGCAGAAACATCAATAATTTGTCCTTACGTTGAAGGTTAGAATTTTTTATTTTTGAGTCTACACATCTAATCTGCTGGTGTCAAAGTATTAGAAACAAAGTCTTGCTGTTTAATCTGACAGTATCTTAAAACTGTCATTTTGTTCCGGTTGAGTTATGCCTGTCTCTTAGCATTTCAAGGGCTGCTTTTGCCAGAGCTAGTGCTGCAATTACATTAATTCTGTTTTGCGTGAAACCTTTCGCTTATTATGGTTTTAGAAGCTCTATGATGACCTAATTTCTCACTACTTGTACCTGGGTCACACTCACAGTGTTCTTCAAGACACCTTTGCTTTGGTATTGTATAAATAAGAGACTGCTGAAATCACCCTATGTGAAGCACATCAACCTGGTTGATTCAATTACTTGTATTCCACAAATACATAACACTGTGATTAACTCTAAGTACTGTAGTTTTGAATAAATGAAACTTTCCTTAATTTCTTCTATAACATGTAATGTGTATTTCGTATTACATATGAATTAAAAACAGTGAGAGCAGCGATGTCTTGGCAACGGCTAGTAAGAAATAGTTCTCAGTTCATATATTGTTTCAACATAGTTATATGGTGTGCTCTTTGTAAATTAAATATTGCTATTAAATGTTTCAATATTTAGGTAGCCTCGATAGAAACATATTTAATTGTTACAGTTAAATATAATAGCACAAAATAACGTACGTAGCCATAGTGACATGGTGTTTGATTTTTCGACCGACGAAACTGTTGACTGGGCGGAGCTTATTGCTCTCTCTCTGTCCCCCTCCCTCTCTGTCACTATCTCTGGGAAATTTCCCATCCCAAGTAAACAATAAATAATACATGTTTAAAATTGTAGCATATTTCATACTTATTACAGCAAAATAATATGATTATTGAATTTGGAATTTACAACTGAAATGAGATTTTATTGTTTAAATGCCTATGTTATATAGATGCGATGGTGCGATGCTTACAAATCCAGCAGGTTGGCAGAAGGCATGGAAGGAAGGATTTAGAACTTTATCACCTTCCACGTGTTTGTCCCAATGTGGAAGGCAATTATACCCAGTTTTTACATGACTTTACGACTGACAGCGATGTGACGACATGTCAATGATACAGCGTGTTTCTTAATGAAGCGTCAAGTTTGTAATCATGTTTTTCAAACATCCCAGGCAAATTACAATGTTGTGATAAATATGTGTTTCCATGGCAGAGTGAAATGTGTTATGATCGTTGTGTATGAAAGGACATGGTGGCTGCGTTGTAATCATTACGCAGGCCAGGTGTGTGTGTGTGTTGATTTCAAATATGTGCAAAATTTATACGTTTTAACAATGAACTGATGTCATGACTAAGTTAATCATTTACATTCACGTCTATTTATCAAAATGTTGTACCTTTGTGCTAGGTGTTTGAAAAACAGTTGTGTAACGAGATTACGTTTCTGTGATTTGAATGTCTGCAACAATCCCAACAAAATACTAAGCCCACCCAAATAAAATAAATAATAAAATAGACCTAACAACCAATAAGTACCAATGCATGTAAATATTAGCGGAATAAATGTTACGGTAGGCCTGTGTGTTCGCATGTTCACAGCTATCTTTTAGGTCTTCATCAATTTTGAAAGGTACAGCAACTGATGTCTTCTCTGTTGCTAGGTTAAGTAAATGACTGTTACAGCCAATCACTGCAAGAGAGTCCTGTGTCTGCTTCAGAAAAGCTGCTGCATCATTCTTTTTGCCAACCAAAACTCGAGCATTATCCACAGATAGTGCTAATAAATGTTTGACAGGAACACTCAAATGTTTTAGTTCGCTAACTACCAAATTACTGATGTTTTTCCCTGTAAAATTTCCCTTGGGTGCTGACAATGAAAGCAGCCTGGAAACTAACTATCTTCTAAAGAGACTGGTCAAAAATTGTTACCACAATCGGATATACGTAGCTTATAATCAGAGAGTCATTGCTGCCATCAGTAGCAACAGAAAATGGCATATTCTGCAGGTTACTCACCATGTTTACTCAAATGTCAACTGCCATCTCATTCATTATTGCAGTAGTTTTGGTCCTGCAACAACCATACTTCTTGGCCATTTCCTAAATGAGGAGCATGTTCTTAAGTAACGGACCGGCATGATCCGCAACACTCAATGTGATATTTCATTCTACCAAAAAATACGTAAACAAGCACTCTGCCCGTGTTACTTCATCGTGTTCTTAACCCACGAAAAATTATTTGATTTTTTTTTTTCATTGTCACTTTTCAAATTTTTTGCGTGCTTACTAATCTCTACATGATTCAAGATATCACGTTTCCCACAATGTTCAATATTTATATCACACCTAAAAACTGCACAAAAAACAAACTTTTCACCTTTTATCTGATTTCAAAACACAAGGAAATATTTATTTTATATCACGAATGATTGGAAATACAGTTTTTTTTCTTTTCTTGGACATTTCAAAATAATAGGTTATATCAATCCAAAAAAACTTGCAGCATGTTAACAGTTCTATACTTTTCACGTCTACACACAAACACTGTTACGTGACATAGAATAGCAAATGCATATTGCACAACAGAAAATATGGACAAAATATGAAACAAACACTAAAATCTTCAAAAACCAGCTTCACAACAAATTACCATCCATCACTTACCATTTGGTACCATAGCGAATGGGATGAACAACTTTCAAGCGCACAAAAAACCAATGAAAAACCAGTATAGACTGTTCACTCTAAAATGAGCACTTTTAAGGCCCTAGTTACTTTTTCCTTTCAGCAAATTTTTGTAATTTAATCACCTTTTTAAATTGACATATAACATTTCTGCATATTAGGCATGCGCATTATACTTCACAACTTCATCCCATTATCCAGCACCAGCACACATATGGCAGGTCGTACTCTCAATAGTACAATAATCATGTGCCTACAAAGTCTGTAGAATGGAGGTCATGAGCGACTAGACATATAGTTGAGAAAAATTGTACCATTCACTTAAAGCAGTAACACGGTCGTCCCAGCCAAAAGGCAGGATTTTACTGTTCAACGAGCCATCTAAAGCCTTTCCGTAGATTAGCCAGTTCCACAAATCACTGCAAGAGCGCAGTACTCATTTCACTGGAGCATCCCAGCCTCCAGCAGAGGCAATAGATATCAACACCTCCAACACAGGAGATTCTGTCACTGCTGGTCATCTCCAGAGGTATCCAAAGACGTCCCCCCGTACCCTCCTGGTAATACTCCAGCGGTGGCAGCAGGTCATGTGACGTTCCTTCTAGACCTCTATTTAAATATGATTACTGTCAGGTAATTTCGGTTTAGGTTCCTTAAGAACGTCCCCACTAAACTCTAGGCTTTCTTAGTTGGCAATGTTGATTACCAGACAGAAATGAAAACCTCACGTAGCTCTTGCGTACGTTGCCTTCACCTGCTTTTAAAAGCTAGCTTCCATTTAATAAGTAGGAGTTAGCTACGCATCACTTTGTCTTTTCAATATGAGTACTAATAAATACTTATTCTACTCAGAATTTGTGAGTTTCAATTAATTTAAGTGTATAAATTATTGTTTGCCCCGTTAATATTATTAGATTGTGTGGACTTTCTTATTAATTTTAGTTTAGCCGCAAAGTTAAACCTGGTATTCACAATAACAGCCGCAACAGCAGTGAACACACAAATTAAGAGGTAAAAACGAGATCTGCCATTAAAATTTGGTACACTGTCAGTGGTACCCAAAGCACTAGGAACTCAGCATCCAAGAGACACAACCAGAGTACTCGGTTCAATTCCAACTTCTAAAGGCCACAGGAGAACTTGCAGTGCTCAGGCCTGATTGGCCTCTTGAGGTTCACTTTCCCTGGGTTCAGCTTGATCCACTCGTCAGTCCCAGCCTGAGAAGATCAGATGGTGGGTGCTCAGGAAGTACACTAGTTAGCACAGATTTTCAAATTACCAGTTTTTCCATTTCCAAATTTGTTACGAGACAAGATTAGGTCCAGTGGTCACACCTACTCTCAGTTTGCAAAGGCCGGAGTAGAATCCAAGCATTTAGGGCTGTTCAACCTGACATACCTTCGCTCCCAGGACAGCAAGCTTCAAACTTCTTAATGTCGTAAGTTCCAGCTTACAAGGCCGGACTAGGGAACAACAGGTAACGTCCTGTGTTTTGGGGGTTCTCCTACTGCAATTATAGTTTAAAATTTCTTATCTTTCAGCTGCAGGCTCAATGCCTATGCTACTAAAAGCAGCTTAAGTAATTTCAGGAGGAAAGCATTACGGGCAGCAGCCCAAGAATTATTAGCTTTGCAAATAACAGAAAGTACAGCCTCCACTAATGAAACTCAGAGCCAGTCCCTTTATTTGGTCCACACATAAGATTTGCACCTGGTGAACAACATCTAAAGGCTGTTCTTGATAAAGTGAGCACTTATGAAATCAACCTTAGAAAAAAAAACTGCCCCTGCATGCATATATTTCAACGGGCACACTGAGTGACATGCACCAAGTAAAGTTGGTAACAAAGGATGGAAAGTAGTTCCATATCTCAACGTCTGAAAAAAAAGGTGTTAGGTAAATTTGTGATAACTTAAATTATTTCATTCGCTTTGTTTTCTTTAAATGGAGCGAGTGTAAAAATGAGCAGATGAGTAAAATATTTACTTTTATAATAATTCCACAGTTTCACTTGATCGACATACGAATAAAGTGATGAGGCCCATGGCAATGTTCATTTTACGTAAGGCAGAAGAATACACAACGTGCATACAATTAGATATTATGCAGGACTTTCGAAAGTCCTTATTTTACAGTGAATAGCCTATAGCAGAAGCAATACGTTCCAGAGGAAAATTGTTGCTTGGGTTTGCCATGGCAAAATCTAGGTCTCAGGTCACCCACTCCTAGTTTATCCACAGACATGAAACCTGTACCTCTTCGCTCTGCTCAACCCGCCTCTACGTTGCAGTCAATGTGCAGAGTACACACTGCGGCAAGGAAGATTATAAACCTACATCTGTCTAACCAAGTAACCAAATGTAAGACAGTGACACCCCACCCCTCACAACTTTGTGCCTTCTCACTTGCAAACCTGACTAAGGCAGGGTAGAACATGAGCATAAGGAGCCCATCTAGACATTCACATTTATGTTCCTCGTGAAGCTGGTTTCACGAAATTTGGCTGCCTTTCCAGTAAGACGAAAGCCTCCTATTGGGAGACCTTTCAGGTAAAACTTATCCTGGGGTTAAACTTCCCCCACAGCCAAAGATTCGTATTCTAACGTGGGAGATCCCTCAATCCAGCTGGCATCATTACTGTCTACTTAACTTTTGTAATGCTACTGGCCTTTAATTATTAATTATTTTAGGAGATGGCAAGGTTAACGGTCCCTTAATCTTTAGAAAAGGGAAGGGCAGACATGCATCAAAACAAATATTGCCATGTGAGTAAAACACATAGCATGTATATTCACCAAACTCGGAAGTTAACGTCTACGGCTAAAATAAAATATATTTATTGACTATTATTCCAAACACGACAGAATTCGAAAGTGTTCACTTTACCATGAAAAGCATATACCCAAAGAAACTAATATTTTCATTGGTTCCCTAAAACTTTTCATTACGACTACCACTGAATTATATTATTTTTATTGCACATAATGAAATATTGCCAAATTTGCTGTTTAAGTTGATGAAACTGTGCAACATAACTAAAGCCACCACGACCCGAAAAAAAAAATGTAGGAAGGCGTCAACGCCAGGAAATGTGCAAAAAATTATACCACCCGTAAAATAGTAAAACTATAATTTCGGTAAAATTTAGTAGTAAACAGTAAAGAAATATCATTAAACACCCTTGAAATTCTTGTCACTTCACCCATTAACCAATTATTGTAAAAGATATGGTTCTTTTTTATTAATTACTAACACTTCTTACACACTGTGAGCAATGGTTCTTGCGTACCAACTTTTGCTGCTTCTACCAACGAATAATGACTGACTTTTTATACAATTTACAGACTTCACCATATTCCACACATTAAAAAAATATAAAAAATTATCAACCTTTCCATTTTTTAAGAGTACTAAAGTTGTGTTTGTAATAATTTTAGAAACTGTAATAAAACATGATGCAGCATCCGTAATACCTTGTAATGCCTCTTTTAATAAATTAAACTTGGTTTCATAAAATTTGCATAATCATCCTCCATCATATGCACTTTTTCTACAACCAGTTGCTAAAAAAAAATCTGTTTTCTTTTCATATTAGAGACTCCACTGGAAAGTTCACGCAGCTGGTATCTGTTTTTAATGTGTGATGCTGCTCTATCAGAGATATACACTTATGTAGGGAATCTTTAGTACAAACATAGCTTTTCAACTTAACCTATTATTAGCATAATCGCATATAGGCTATTGAATGTGCACTATCATCACTTGTCATCAATTACCACTGCAAATTTTTTAACAGCACTTTTGATCTGTAATATGCCCTTCCTCTGAATACTTTGAATATAACTATGAGACAAACTCTTTCAAATCCATAGTCTTGCATCACATGCAAATTGATCAGCTGTAACGTCTTCCTAACCAGATCTCAGTGTTCCCAGACAGCAAACATAACATTTTCAGCCACTTGTAAACCCAGTGTTTCCACTGATATACCTTCTGCATCTCGAAAGTCTCTACACTCCTGGAACCTACAATGTTCTGCCACCTTTGCACGCAAACTCTTTTTCTCTCTCTCAAAAAAGTTCTGCTTATTCAGGTATTTTTTCCACAGAAGAGAGAAGAAATTTGGGCAACTCCTAACAGTGAGGTCTTGAGAGCTAATGAGGGTGTTGTGGTGAGTATGAAGCAGTATCAGAATGAATGGGTGGGAGAAATGGGAGATGCTGGAGAAAACCCGCCGACCAGCGGCATCGTCCGACACGATCCCCATGTGCAAAAATCCGGGACCGACCCCGCTGGGAATCAGATCTGGTTTGTCCAGGTGGGAGGCAAGTAGTCTAACCGCTACACCACACTTTTCTTTCTCCACTGAAGGTTTTCAAAGTAACACAGACTAGTTTAAGATTGCTACAATACATATATGTGCATATTTAATTAATTTGCTGACATTTACACACCATTCCCACGAATAAAAAAAATATTTTGGTTGCAACTTTGCCCGAAACAGTCCTTACTCTCAGGGGAAAAAAATAGAAAAGAGAGACTTCCTAAATCTCTGCAGGTAATAAGTGTCCTGTGTATTGATCAAGTAATTTCAAACTTACATTTTATTTTTAAATTAACAATACAGTGGAAACTCTATCCATCGAATTTCAGGGGACTGACATGAACATTTTATAGATGCGGACTACACATATCAGCAAAAAATAAATAAAAATCAACCTCATTGTTGAACACATTGATAGGCCTGGCACATTTAATAGTGTTACATTTATACATATATGCATTCGTAATTTCCATGAAAAAATATTCAAATTAAAAAATTGTGTGTGTTGACAAAGTTAAAAACTTGAGAGTGTTGACAACTTCGTATCACGAATTAATATCTCAAAAATATGGCACCACTGTTTCTTTTGGTTGCTCTGCTGGTCGTTACCAACATGGCTGACACCGTAAACATTGCAATTGCTTGCTGAATGTGTAATAAAACTCCCAAAGTACACATTTCATACACATATGTACATTATTTCCACATTTTTCAGTTCTTTTTTGTATTTCATTCGCTCGAAATACACGTGTTGTCGGAGACGTCTATTGTGACTATTTATTATTTTTTTGTTACAAAGTAAGAGTTAAGTGGGACATTGTGACAAAATCAACAACAGGATTTCGGAAGTGGTAAATTATGTAAATAGGACTAAATGCAGGGCAGTGAGAAGTATACAAAAACAATGTGTGTTGAAAATTTATTTTATTTGTTATATATATTAGTATTACTTGTACATGTGTACATAATGTACTTTATACAGATTTTGTATGCCATGGCAAGTACAGTTGATACTCATACTTTTTCATTAATACTACGTTGTTTGATGATCGGAGCATGTAATTTTCAGGGATGGTACAGAAATTTGTGTTTGATAGATGTGGTAAAGATTTCATTTTGAGTCCGGCAAAACCAGACCTCTTTTTTTGCATTATTTTAGCAGGAATTTTGTCAGTACCTTAGAAAATTTTCTGTGTACACACACTTTCAATACATCCATGCTCAATGGATGAGTTTCCACTGTATTTACAATAAGGTATATGAAGAACCTGGTAATTTTACTGTTAGTTGACTTGGGCTGAACATTGTTGCAACCAATGTAAGCAATTTAACTTTTTCATTATAATTTACAGACTTAATAGCTGTGTACCACGTTAGAAAACTAGCTCAGTAAAAGCACTGCATTCAGGTGACTCACCTTCATGTTACCGCTACAACTTTTTTACTTCTAAGTGGTATAATGTAGACTCCATTTCTACTTTTTTCCCTTTTTATGTAAAACTGCCTCCCTCCTGGCCTTACCTTTGGTAGATGTTTTAAAGTAAAGATTAACAGTTTCAAATACATTAATGCTACTATTTAAAACACTTAAAAATATCATCACTAAGGGTAAATGATTATGAATCTTCACAGGTTTCAAATACCTCACAAGCTATTTATTCAAATAGTTCTGCCTTTTTGTTATAGAATGCAATGCAGTTTTTACATAAACTGTAACTAGTTGGACCTACCATATCTTGAATGGTATGAGCTAATCACCGACACTATAAAATTTCACTCCACCTTAACTGTTGACACCTTGTAGTTTAACATCCTAGATTCTCCAAGACCATCTGACTTCTTACAATTACCACACAAAATAAATAATTTATCCCCACACCAGATTTGAAAGATAAAAGTACACAACGCTCAAATCATGCCAAATAACTGGACATGTAACTCCCTCCAACATGGCTCACTTCCACAACAAAACTTTCCAAATTCTAACATCGGAAACATCACACATGTCTAAATGCAGAAATCACTCAACAAATCACAATCCACAAAAGAAACATCATTACCAGTCTTGTAAAATGCAATGATGTCACCACTTTGAGAACAACCAACCTATTTACAAAGGCTTCCTACTCTCTGTCTCATGTAACTTAGCGAGATTTTGACAGTTTGACAAAAGTAGCACCAATGTTTACTTTTCGTTTATGTATCCTTTCGCCATCAGCTGGCGCGTCAAGTGGAGATTGTATATTTTATCAACACGCTGTCAGCTAATCCACGTGCCAGTGAACTGTAATACTAAACTAATTTGAACGTATTTTAGACTGACTATATGTCTAAAAAATTTGTAAGTTTTAAAAGTAAAAATATAAAACCTTGCAAAAAATGTAATATTTGCTAACTTTTTTAATGTGTCAGAAACCGCGAGTTTGGGTTAACATTTGCGAGACGGTAATTGTAGTTGTTATCACACTTACTGAACAATTCGAGTTGTAGATTACGTGGTGTAGAAAAACATAAGAAATGCTTAAAAACTACTCACGTGTCACACGTTCTTCATTTGCGGGAGAAAAAAAGTGTGTGTGTAATGGACATGGACGATTACTGGCCCAATATAAATTACTATTACTCAAAATTGCTGTACACAAAATACATATTACTTTAAAAATTATGCAAAGCTTGCGCACAAATAAAACTATTCCTTTGATCTTTCTGGATGGTTAGGTTCAGGATAGAGCAGACAGATGGCGTGCATGAATGGTAAAACGTGTTCTTGTGAGCTGGGCACAATAGTAACAAATAGCAGCAGATTTGCCTGCCTCTAGATCCTGCCTTTTCAAAAATTGACTTTTCTCCTGTTACTGTCTCGAAATGACACCAATTTGAAATATGCTATTTCGTCAAATAATTTGGGAAAAAAAAAAAAATCAATAATACCATGCAATATTTCTGTAGGCTTTTGGAATTAATATCAACCAGATATGGAAAGCATGGATGGAGAGTGGGGATACAACATGAAAAGATCTAAGGTTTGAAGTTGCGCTTCAGTTGGATATGGATAGTTTTATTATGCATTTCATTTTGAACACCTATTCATTACTACTTTAGTACGAAATTTAGTTTTCAACAGTTACAATGGCGGTTTTGTCACATCAAATAAAATGTATTAATTATAATTAATCTAGCAACTATTTCTTACAGCATATTTTTTGCTTTTCTGATGTGCATTGCCAGTGCACTCAGAATAGTCAATTTAATATTAACTTTTGTTAGTTTCTGCATCAGCTGATACAGGATTTTGTAAACGGCACTTTGTTTCGGTAACGTCAAGTTGCCACTCACTAATTGTCATTTTCTTGCCAAGTTATATGAGAGAGTTACTTCCAACTTTTCTGAAGTCCTGCTAAAGCAAGTCTCGAAAATTACACCAGAAGGACAATGCATCGCATTTGCGCACACTTAGTTTAATAATATATTGCATTAGAACTATTTCTCGCTAGGCATTACCAACACTTGTATTTTCTCAATGTTTTTGTCCATATTAATTATAAATGAAATATTATAATTTTTGATAAAATGTAAGTAAAAGTATAAAATGCTCGTGATTCATGACATTATTTAGGAAACAACCAAACACGTCATACATGGGGCAATTTTTCAAAAGTTTAATTCAAAAAGAGCAAAGAAATCTTGATTAGACTAAACAAAAGTGAATAGTTACCTGACTGTATTTACCATCCACAATATCCTTTTGCCTGTTAAGAAACCAATCTGGAATTTTAAACTGACGTGGGACGGACATGATGGTCACAATTTTCTCCACCTGCAATCAACAGCACCAGTTAACTTTGAGATAAACCAACTAAAAAATGTAAGAGGTTTAGAAGCATAGTTAACACAAGTGTATTGAAATCAAAGATCTCCCTGTATTGCATCCATAACAGCAGTATTATAATAACCAACCAACGCTAATGTGGAACAGCTCTTCCACTTACCAGAAAGCAGCAATTCCCTAGCCAAAAATGAAATGGAGATAGGAAATATAATTACATTTACAGATTTGTACAAATTTTATTTCACTTCAGTCTCTAATAAGTTTCTTATTATTACCTATTACCAATATCAAAGTTATTGTGGAGGGGAGCAATCAAATCAGTGTATTACATAAACAAGGAACCAAATTCAAGAAATAACCAACAAGTCTTTTTTAAAGCCACTCAATGGGCTGAAATAACGCATAATAATTTCTAGCAAATTAAAAAAATACTAAAGAAAGAGATCTGTAATGAAATTTTAAATGACAAATTCGCAGTATTTTCAGATTTTTCTGAAGCCCTGCTAAATTTCTACTATTGGTTAATGATTAAGTATCCTTCCTCTACATATATTTTTTTTAGGTTTATTTAAATTTATCTGGCTGTGCTTAGTAATATGTCGGGGATGTGGCACACATTCAAATCACAAAAACTGAAGTATATCACAAAACTGTGTTTCAAACACCTAGGGAAAAGGTACAATGTTGTGATAGCAATATGTCACTAGGGCCTACACACAATATTTTGTGCTGTTATTTAAAAATGTAGCAATTAAATATGTTTCCATTGGGGCAACCTAAATATTTCAATAGCCAGTGTTTAATTTATAAATAGCATACCAATAAACTAGGTTAAAACAATATGTATCTGTGAACTATTTCTTACTAGTCATTGCCAACACATCGCTGCTCTTGCCGTTTTTAATTTGTATTTAATACAAAATAAATATTGGAAGTAAATCACAGTGTTATATATTTGTGGAATACAAGTTACTGAAAAAAAAGGTTGGCACATTATGCCTAGGGTGAATTTTCAAAGATTTGTTTCAAAAGATTCGAAGAAACAGTGAATGGACTATATCAGCAGTTTGCAACACTGCACACATGCCTAGTACTATTTATGGTTACCAACTGTCCCATATTTTACAAGATTTTCAGTATCCTGGGACAGACAAAATTATGCCTATGGACATAGGACAGTATGTCATACATCCAATACCCCCACTTCTTCGAAAAATTCCGAATATCAATGAACACAGCATCAGTAATTTACCACTTCTCCTGCAATTACAGGTACATTCAATCTGATGCTTTAACCTGTATAGTTACAATTGATGCCAACAGGTGGCATGCCAATAAGCGAGATCATGGAAGCAGGAGTGCAGAAAATGTTGCAGGACACATATTTCCTCAGAACACAATATTCTGGTTCAAAATTTAACTAAAAACTATAGCACATTTTCATACATGTTAAGCGATAATTAAGTTCATAACTAAGAACTATCACTTAAATCTATATCTCTTAAAACATATCCCAATATTTATCATAATGAATACATAAAAAACACACATCGAATTATGGTCATTTATCGCAGAGAAACAGCCGCCTTCCCCTCTGTGAAGGTTGTTGATCATCTTTGAAGTCTTGTACAGCTTAAGATGAAATAGTGAAAAAAAAACTCTGTAAAATGATATCTTCCACCATGGTAATGCCTGTCCAAGGACTCTTGAAAACTGTGAAGCCTTGTGAACAAGAGGTCCATTCCAAGGAATGAAGACTTCATTAAAAAGGGCATTGAACTAGATGTCCCGATTGTGGAGGCGGTTGCCAATTACAGATCCAACTGATTCACAAACCGCTTCCATACAGATTTTTAAACAGTTTTCAAGCAGATAAATCATTTCAGTGAAGTGGGCATACAATTCATGGTTAGTAAATGGTTCTTTTATTACTGTTTCGCTCTGGATGCTTAATTTTGGCTTCTGATTTTCTTCAGAAGAATAAAGTTTTTTTTAATGGCGGTTTAAAAGGCTGGTTTTCGTAACATGTGAATGAAGAAAAAATAACTTCACTGTCTAACTTGCATCCTCGGTTTTAACTGACACATGTAACACGTGTTTCTAGAGATTCTTTAATTGTATGCTCAGCTGTTGTATCTGGAGGGCTCATTATTTGCTGCTGAAACATTTCTGCATATTTTCTACTATTGGAGGTTCAGTAACTCTAAGTGCAAGTTTTTCATGCAATGATACATAAATATTTTCTAATTTTTTTCTGAAATGTTTGAAACTTTTTTCATCTGTTACTTCATCCTGATGCTGGGTCTGGGAACAACTTGATCTTCGGTAGTCTTCATCAACCAATAGACAGTCTTGGTAAACGTAATTTTGTAAAGACTAAATTTCCTTAAAAACTGTTGGAAATTTTTTTTCATTTAAGCTCCCTGTTTCAGTTCCACTATCATGTCATGAAGTGTGCTTTTCATACAATCATAACAATCAAAGATTGTCCAAATACAGATGTTTACATTCTGTGAGGTACAACTGAATTTTGTAACCAACTCGTATATCAATCATCCCAAGTAGTTGATAAGTAAAAAAGAGCTTGGAATTATTTTTTAAGTTCCAATGAGTAATCCTTAGCGCATGTATGGTTGCCTTTCCGGATGCATTCAGTGCACTTCTTTTGAAAGTCAATAAAAAACTTGAAATCTTCTTGGAATGTTTGGAGTATTCTTAGTTCACTCCGAACAAAATATATTTTTTGGAATGATTCATTTAGATTCAAAACACCCGCTTGTAATTCATCTCCAAAAGCAATTAATTCTTCATAGCAATCCAATATTTGACTTGTTACAATTACCACATAAAATAAATAATTTATACCCATAACAGATTTGAAAGATAAAAGTACATAAAGCTCAAATCATACAACATAACTGTACACGTAACTCCCTCCAACATAGCTTACTTCAACAAAACTTTCCCAATTCTAAGATCGGAAACATAACATATGCTTAAATGCAGAAATCACTCAACCCCACAGTCTTTTAAGTGCAATGATGCCACCACTTTTGAGCTTGATTGTTAAGCAAAGATAATTACTGAATTTTATAAACATCATTTAAAATACACACTAACCTATGAGTAAAGTCCCACATTGGAAGTAAGAAGTCATGATCAACATTTTTACAATGGCTCCCCAATTTTTTATACACACCTAGATAAAAATATTGGCGATCTAATGCATCAGCTCCCCCTTGTCATTTCAGTATTTAAAATCTTTTACAAGCAATTGAAATCTAACATTCATGACCTAGCAACTGGCAGTGCTTCAATTTTACTCTCAAAATAAGGGTGTGCTGAAATCAAAAAATATACATATTAATAATTTTTTATTTTCTGAATATAAACAAAGTTGAATTATGCTGAGAAGTGTGATAACACAACCTTGTAAATTTAATATTTTCTGTTTGATAAGTTTAAAACAAACTGACAGATTAAAACTATATTGCTAAAGTTTTTCTGAGTACTGCTTTTATTCTCAGCTTTTGAAAAATTTATGTGAAATTAATTTACCTATTGTTTTATATGTTAAAGCATCAAATGACACTGACTAACACATTTCCATCAACTTTCCAAAATACTTTTAGTGCTGATATTTCAGTTCATTACTCATACGTCCATTATATCAGTATCGGATATCTGCTATATCATTAAGGAATTATCGGTCCGTACCGGTACAGGTAAAAATATGTATCGGCTCAGCATTGCCATTATCATAAATATTTTTCTATTGTCAAGTTCCTTGAACCCTGAGAAACTAAGCCAGCTGGTCTTCATTAGTAAAAATATTTACATCTTTAAATCTTGTAAATAAGTAATGATATGCTGTTTGGAGTGTACACGATCATTTTTACTTTTCATAGTATAAATATTTTTTTTTATTTAATTTGTTTGTAGCGCGATTAATATATATATATATAATTGATTAAAACTGCTGTTTTTTGGAGCAGTGTAATGACTAAGAAGCCTTCAAGTGTTATCTGCATACAATATATATATTTTTTAAATCGTGAAAGTATTCAAATATTCTTTTATCGCATGAAAGTCTCTTCTACTGTGGGTATCTGTACCAAGAATCTGCTTACAAGAATTAGTATCAGTGGAATTGGCAAAAAGTGGTATCAGCCCAGCCGTAGTTGTAGGTATTGAAACTGTTGCGTAAATAATACTGTTACTAGTGGCTTTGACCCGCACAAGCAAATGGAAGTCAAGGACAGAGCACAGTAGTTAGATAATTTATGGATGTGTGCGCTATCAGTTGCAACCAGAGATGCTGCAGCTTTGACTCAGGGTGTGGCAAACCTTCCAAGTCAAGATCAGCGGCTACAAAAACTGCTAAAGGACTCTGAGCTGGCAGTTGTTGATTGGATGAGTTTCAGCGATAGACTACTAGCGAGAAGAAAGTGTGTGGCCAGAAAAGTGACCAGCAGGAGGAAAATCTGCTACTGCGAGCATCGGCACAGAGAATAGTGCGACTGGCAGGCTGGCCTGTACTGGGTGTGCGAGTGAAAAACATTCAAAAAATGGCAACAGAATGACTGTGTTAATTGACTATAACCGAACAAAGGCATTAAGGACTTTTTAGCTAAGGGTTTAAAAAATAAACAAATATTGCGCTCGCTGAGAAATAAAAGGAGCAATAGTGGAGATAGATACTATAACGGTGTAAATAATAGCTGTGTGAATATATTAGAACTCAAATTTAGTGCTTTTATTTTTATTAAGACCTCCATCCCTCACAAACCCAGATACGCCACACAGGATTTCAAGTAATGTAAAACAAAAAGCGGACAGTGTAAATGAAAGAATGGACAGTATTAAGGATGAAAATTAACAGAAGATCAATGCAGTAGAGAGGCAATTGCATAAATTAATTCAGCAACAGAGTTCCAATAACATCACACTGGCAGCCAAGAAGAGCGAGGATGCAGTGCTGTTCGTAAACAAGACAGCAACATTGGAGGATAGTCAGCAGCTCTGCAGCCTTGGTGTCATGCAGACTGCAGCGGGGAAGGGGACCACAATTCGATGGCCAGACTTCCTGGAGGGAGTACTAACTCCAGTTTGAAACAGTCACCACCCTGAATGGCCGGTCAGCCGAACAGCGGGCTTACTAACTCGTGGTTGTACTGAGAGGCCACACACTGAGCATACTATAATCTCTGCCAGAGCAATATCGACTGAAGTACCCCACACTGGTGTTGATCTTAAAGCTACATTTCGGCAACCGATAACTGCGATGCCACATCCAGCCACCAGAGGAGCCATTGTGTGACTCTCCCACATCTCTAGAAATGTGCCTTCGCCAACAGAGGTACAGCAAGCAGTATGCCTGGCTGCATCTCGCAACATGCAGGATGTCCTGGCATGAGCACTGGAGGTGTAGACAACAAGAGGAGCATGCAACAAGACGTCCAGTATGCACAATGACACTGAACAAAAATGAAGACAGGATATCTAAGACAATGAAGGAGCTGCAACCGGCTTTGAGAGACATTGCATCCAGGGTCATGCTACAGAGCTTCGCTGCCCCCCACACAACGGAGGGAGTGTTGGTCATGCAGACAGGAGGGGCACCTGAGAGCCTATTGCCCACAGCAGCAGCATAAAGAGAAGCAGCAGTGGGCAGCACGATGAACAAATGGCTTCAATAAGCGCATGCAAGCACTTGTGTGAAGAAATTTGTGAGCTTCGTGCATATGCCCAACAACTGAGAAACTGCATCGACAAGCTGATATAGCAAGCTGCCCACTTCACACTGCACTACTAATATCGAGATGCCTTGTGCACATCGTGCCACATAGCAGCAACAGAAGTCCATGGCAGGGAGCGAATGATGTGATTGTCCCTCTCAGTAGTGGCTCTGATGACAGTAGCCCCATGAAGGAAGTGGTTCAGGGGGCAAATAACTTGTGTGTGATCTCGATAAAGGGAGTGAGGCAGTAGACAGGAGCTACCAGTGCTTCAGGGTACATTGAACAAGGATCCAACCACAACCTGTAGCATTCACCGCAAGTGCCAGCCTTTTCAGATTGGCAGACATGGTCTAAAAGATGCAAGGGGAAATTCTATATTTGCTTCATCTTTTCAAACCGCTAATTAAAGGATTAGTCTTTCTGTAAGGCACAAACAACCATATAGTGACAGGATGAAGACCCAATATGAGGAGAATGTCGGGCGAGGTATTTCAAGGACAACTGGTGTGACTGTACAACCCAGAGAGACAAAAAGAGGACTTGAATATACATAAATATTGGGAAGCTC
This sequence comes from Dryococelus australis, assembly GCA_029891345.1. Lineage (NCBI taxonomy): Eukaryota > Metazoa > Arthropoda > Insecta > Phasmatodea > Phasmatidae > Dryococelus > Dryococelus australis. The sequence continues at coordinate 178,026,231 of CM056994.1, read as the reverse complement.
TTACAGGATTCTGAAGATCAATGATGTGATCTTTCTGATATGACATCAAAGCTCTCGGGCGGAGGCAAAGGTAGCCCACACTGACCAACTGTCACTCTACAAGGTCCTGATATTGCAGTCTGGGACAAGCAGACTTTAGCAGGGGGCATTAAACCTTTGAGCAGTAAAAAGTACATGTACTTGCATTCACAGTGTACCATAAAGAGTATGGTCGTATATAAACTTATTTAAATTTAAATAAATTTGGGAAAGAGTAGCCATACCCCAGTGCAGTGCATGTGCTGCTAGCTGTACCCAATTTCTTACTGTGTTATGAATTGTATTTCCCATTTTGATTTTGCATTTCTACTGCAGAAATTTTTTAACAATGAAACCTTAACCCATAATAGCACACGTTTTACAAGAAATATTTATTTTCAGTATTTTCTGGTCATCAAGTTTTGGCCTGCAGAACAAGTATTATTACCACAAGTACCGGTTAATTTCCTGTACAAATAAATTTGATCTCCACAATTGAACGAGGTTTTGATAATGTGAACATAGAGCCTTCTGCTTTGTTTTGATGAAATTTGGTTTACGTAAGTAAAATATTTAAGTAAAAACTACGGCAGGACAAAGAAGAAACAATAACTAACATTTTTATTGCTGCCGCACAATGCAGTGGCCGAAAATGACAAACGTCCTTTCATTATAAGTATAAAATTGGTCGTTTAAAAAGCAATTCTCTTCAGATTTCAGTACATTCTCTAGTCAATGCAGTGCTGCTTCAAAAGATTGCAGCAGTGAGTCTTGGAACTTCTTCCAGGAGTGGGAAATGGGCAAGGGGAATGAGGAAGGAAACCACTTAACAGCAGCTCATTATCTCTCCTTCCGATCAGCTTACTGTCTAAAAGCGAATGTTTCCTACCTGTTTGTGGGTTTCTGCTGCTCGACTATTTTGGGAGCCAGACTGATGCTGGAGTCACAATAATGCAACAGATACGATGCTGAGGGCGCGTTAAAGTTAAAGATTTTACCGCCTCGCGATTAACATTTTAAAATATTTTTTTATTAAACTGTTTCTTTTACGATGGTCATTAATGTTTCCATTATTTTCTTATTTTGCAATCCTTTAAAAAAAAATCTTTCCATGTCCCCTGGTACTTTGAGTGTGAAAATATGGCTGTAATTACATCTAAGCATTAAAATGCATTGCTTTTATTAATACGGTAAATAGAGAACATAAAACTTTAGCACCAAAAATATGGCAGGTTAGACAGACAAATTTACAGACCTGTTACGAAAGCGACACAAATAAATCAGAACTATTTTGTATTCTGAAATCCTGTCACGCGGGCCATTTTCATTGTGTTGGCGTCACAGAAGTCTCAATCCTGATTTGCTGGAAAATTATTTCATCCGCATCGCATCTGTCACACTACTGCACTACTGTGATTCCAGCATGACACACTGTGTTCTACCTACTAAAAATGAGCAGTCACTGTACTCTGTTTTGCTAGACTTGGATCATTTACATGAGCTTGCAATATGATAAAGTACTACAAAATGTTTTTTTATGAAAATGTACATTGCGCATTTCATTTTAAAGAGCTGAGGTAATTTTATTTGTTTTTCAAAATATACAAACACAAATCCGTGCATGTTATCTTCTTAGCCTTTTTTTTTTGCTATGGAAGCACATATTTAGTAAAAGGACTCTCACAACATTGAGATTTACATCCCCTGGTTACGTAAAGGTTAGCTAAAATTGGCAGAACGTCGTGATTTTAATAATTTTAGTACAAACCAAATCACTTATTTGCCAATCATTTGATAGGCACGAGTCACCCCGGTAGTAGGTTCCCAGCCATCACACATTCCTACTAGAGCTATAATTACAGACTGGAAAATTCTGCACATTCAATATCCAATATGATAGACCCAACAACCCTCATTGCAGTTGTGTAACTGTCTTTATAAGAAGCCCGTTTTGGGTTGCAGAAAAATTAGTTTGTAATATTATTCCTAAATCAGCACAGAATAACAGCACTTATATAAAATTATTAGCAGCTCAATCGCAAAACTTACTTTAAAATGTAAATGTTAGAAGCCTAGCGTGTCACCAAAATAATTTATGAATATTCCAAACTATATGTGCATATTTATACCATCACGGTACACCTGTTGAATGATTGTGAACCACAAGCTAGTTGTGAAGTAAAATTAATTTTTTTTTCTATCTGTGCAAGAAACTATTTCTTCCTGAAATATAGTATGTTTTGTTCGTTATTGGCTGTCCCAAACACGTAACATTTGGTTGGTGCAAATGAAGATTTTTATGGGTGTCCATAAACTACAGATTCGGTCATAAATTTAAGATCCAACAGGACAGGGATCCAAACCTATATTACAAGTGAAAAATTACAATTGATTTCTCGAGCTGTAAATTCAAAGGTTATCAAATGACTTGTTGCATTACAGCCAACCAAATAAATGTCAGTACTGCACTAAACTGATTTTGTTGTTGCAAAAACTTCTATAACAATGAACACATCTGATTGTTAGCTAACCGTAAACTTATTAATTTTAAAGAAAATATTTGATTACCATGATATTTATAATTTTGAGGGTAACAAAACTAATTACCTGAATGTACATGTAAAATAGTAGTGTATGTATCCATAAATGTGTTTAAATGATGTTGGGACGGACAGTCGTATAATTATTCTACTCAACAAGTTATTTATGTTTAAATGTTTCACTTGGTTAAAGGGAATAAATTCACATGTTTGGAGAAACATCAGACTGTCCAAGAGAACAAAATATTGTTCAGTGTAAAATAGTTTTCAAGCAAATTTATTACAACCTGCAAATAAACCTTTTAATCGGCGGATGCTTGTATTGTATTGCAAAGGGCTTTTTAACATCCCCTGGTTTTATGCTTCAAAGCTTAGCAGGGGATGGCTTACAGACAAACTTATAACCTAAAGTAAATTAATACCAATGCTTTACCTGGAATTTGAACCTAGAGCATCCCGCACCACAGATCGGCGGCGCACCAACTGACTGCGCCACGGGAGGTCAACACAGATGCTTGTATAAATTCATACAGTGGCTTTTTTAAGAGATAGAAATTTAATTTCTTTTGTCTTTCTAAGTGTAGAATTTTTTTGTTGCTATGTGTTTTTTGTCAGAACAGTTTATTGTGTGCTGTAGTGATCAGTCAATGCCACAGTTAATTTTGATTAGAAACTATACGTCCTTATTACTCCGCATGATAGCACTTATGGCAGTCACATAATTAATATACACCCATCTTTAATAATACATGATTCCCACAGTAACTCATATGTTCAAATAATCGTACGTATGTATCTGTGAGTATAAAGTGTTCTTTAGTAACACAATCACTTTATGATAAAAAATTATGATTCAGGATTTTGTCAAAAATATTGTATTAAACATAAATTATTTTATGTGAATATCTAGCATATTCATCAAAAATTGAGCTAAAGAACATAAATTGTTTTCTGTATTTTTTGGCATCATGTAAAAACTACTGAACGGATTTTCCAAAAACGCTGTGAGTGTGGTAAGTCTTAAAGTGATACTTAGGCATGTATCATCCTATATCAAAAGAAAGATGAGAAGTAAAAATTTTATTTTTTTGCATAAAGTTTTGCTTCCCAGCACAAATTTTTATGTCTTTAGTGTATTAGCTTATTGTTACATTGCTATTTCGTTATGTTAATGGATTAAAGGCAAAGTGTAAATAATCATACAATGTCAGAAATGAACTCAGCAGTGTGAGTTAGCCCACTATGTTTTTGGTTAATACCAGATTGCTGTATATAACTTGATGTGGTAATCACAGTTATTCCGACGAGCAAAGCCATGGTTTATTTATTTATTCATTTACATTTATTTTCATTAATTAGTTTATTTATTTATGTTAATTTATTTTTTCTTTATTAATTTGAATTTTAAATTTTTTTTCACTTCACTCTATTTATTTCCGTTATGTCAAAAACCAAACAAATACATGAGGGGCTTGGTTTTGGGTAAAAGCTGTATTTATTTCCGAGTGGGCAATGTTGTGGGTAAGAAATTTATTTTCTATCTTCCGAATGCCAACATCTATAGATACCTGATTTCCGCAGAGTTCCAAGCAGCCTATGTTTAGATGAGCTACGTGTACACCAAAATTTTCTTTGGTTACTGACCTCGTGTCCTTGAGAGAATATTTTGCGGAATGTGACTTATCCAATCTGAATTTGGTTACTCTGTTTCTATACATCTGTGGTTCGCAGGCACGCACCCAAGACATGAAACTGATAAAACCATCCAGTGGGGAATGTTGTTCAGAGTTAAAATGTTTTAAAATACATATGGCAAAAATTCTTTTTGCAAAATTAAAGTGCCCGTACCAATATCAACGGCATATTTATTTTTGATGCGGGCAAAGTGGTGGACGAAGACTTTGTTTTATTTGATTCTGCACCACACTAATCCAATGAAAATTTTTAATTCCAAGCGTGCGAATCCATAGTTAAAAACTGCCAATAAAAAAAAAAAAAACATTTTCCCATTGTACTAACTTGTAGCCTTGAATAGTAAAGAGAGAGTTGTCAGTTTTCACTAAGGCCTCAAAGGTAGTTAAATTTCCTCAGCTGAAACCTCCAAGAATACGTGGATGTACCTATTGGTATTGTATACTGGTTTGTACCTCTTCCCTAGTCAAAACTATTTAGGTAGATCTTGCACCATTTAATTGGTTGATATTGATAATTGCGCAATTTGTTTGCGAACTGATACATTATAGCGTACGTTTATACAGTAATGCAGTGCACTTTCATTTAAACTAAATTTTGCATGTGTGTGTGTGTGTGTGTAATTTTATATATATATATATATATTTCATTATGCAACTCTTGACAGTTAGCATAATTACAGTAATTCTGTGTTTGTTTCTTTGTAACTTGATGTGCTGTTATAAAAATAACAAATTGTAATATATCTGGTAGTTTGTATCATTACAGCTCTGTGTCAGTAATGAGTTTCTTGATCAAAAAAATTGATGTTTAATTTAAAGGAAATATAGCAACTGAATTAAATTTGGTAACTAACTTACAATACTACGTAACTGGTAAATGAATATATACGAATTTGAGAAAACCATAGCTAACTGTGCATAAAAGTTTTGCAAAATTTAACACTTAAATACGATAACACAGTCTCTTAATGTGTATATTTAAAGTATGTGATAGAACATATAATATGCACGTATGCATATGTAAATATTGTCCCATTTGCACACATTTTTTCATAGCAGAGAAAGTTTTCCATTATGTCTACCATTTGAAGACAGTGGGGTCATGATCCGTTTGTAGCAAACATCAGGCTATTCTTGCAATATGGGTGCCAAGAGAGTGTTTGCCGACCAATAGCGTAATTTCTAATGCAATGTGATTTTTTTTTACACAATGGGAGCTTCGGATGGCCCCCATCGCTAATTGGCTGATAGCGAGAGACCCTAAGGTCTTCATGCCAAGGAAAACTGGGACACTTTAATGTGATAGAAGTTCAATAAAGGAAAGGACTAAACAACAATTTGTGTGAAAGGGACATACACTCACTATTACAGTTAAATAATTCATTGGACATCTTTTTCATTTCACTAATTTGGTTATCTATTTTACTGTCATTTTTTAAATGTTCTTTTAATCTATCTTCTGTATAGTTTATTTTACTGTTACAATAAATATTTTTAGTTTTAAAGCAAACTTTAATTCTTTATTTAAACTTGCCTTTATGACAAGCCCTCTTGTTCGCTCCAAATTTACATCTAACTATACGAGCGCATTCATTGCCTCCCGTAGAATCTAGTACAGACATAGTACCTCTCGCACAGCTATAGTGACCCCTGAGATAAGGGTACTGTACAAGCAGAGGAAAAACAGCAATTGCTTTACATAAACCGAAAAGTGAGTGATTAGAGCTTGCCAATTGAAAAAAAAATTGTGCGTGTGTGTGTGTGTTATTATATATATATATAAAATATATATATATATATTATATATATATATATATACACACACACACACACACACAACACACACACACACATATACATACACACACACACACACTTACAGCTTTTGACATTACTAAACCTTTTCCTTTGGTAAAGCTAGATTTATTTACTTTAAACAAAATACGCTCAAAGAATGTGTATTTGCTATAAATAATGTACGGTAGTGTTACAATTAACAAAAACAAACATTCTAATAACAGGAAACCTGTATATATCTGTAATCCCCTCTTGGAACTAAACCTATATTGTGTAACTGAAAACCAAACACCTCCAAGAAATGTTTATCCTTTCTATACAGAAAGCATTGTATGGATTTTTATAGTGCATTATTTTCATACTACTCATTTATTGACAGCATGCTTATGAAAATCAATCTCAATGGTAATAAATTAAATGATTTTTAGATATTTTTAGATATAATTTTAGTAAATCACTTAGCATTAAGAACGTGCAATTGTACAAAATTTTATAGTGCCATACACGTGACAAGTATATATATATTTAGAGTTCTCCAAATAAATAGTTAGTTATAATTCATTTGAAATTAATGGGAATTGAGACAATAATTTAAAGCCAATGAAATTAACAAGGTATTACAAACCATACTGTTCAAATGCCGTAAGTCAAATCTGGCCATGCATACTTATACTTAATTACATTCCTAACAGCGGTTAGAAAGTCTCTTAAATTATGAACGAATATTAATTCAGAATACAATAGTGTGTGGGTAAAATATAAAACTGATTATTAGATATTATTTACCTTCACGATTAAGAAATATTCTGGAGTAGTTATGTTAGTGTATCATAGACCACCAATTTATAATGTATTTCATAGAACTGTATGTACCTTCTTCTCCTTCGCCTAAATCGTGCAAAGGCATGCTGCCTTGAGCTTAACTCACATAGCAAGTAAAAATTTGAATACAACAAATGTCAAAAACAAAACTGTGGTTAAACACTGCAGCAAAATCCGCATAACTCGACAAAGCCATTATTCAAAAGTCCATTAAACTCGCCCCCCCCCCCACATCCTACATACCCATGTTCCCTGCAAACTGGCGACATAGCTGCTTCGATGTTGCTGTTACCGGTAGATAGCTGAACTACTTGAAGCTAGATGGGGACTTTTTTCACTACCGCTGATTACTCCTAACTGGTACTCCACCTTAACAGACTGAAAAAAGTTAATGCTTGGTTTAACCCTGATCCCATATGTGCTCACATTAGAAGTATGTTAGATCTTAAATGCTTAAAACCCAATGAGAATAACATAAGTCTCGGAAAATAAGTGAGCACAGTTAGGAAATGTGAGCTGCACGGTAACAAGGCCTAGAAGCACCATATACACTGAAATGCATAAACTCAACTTTCCTAACAATGCATCAATGGACGACTGTGTTTCATTGAAAAATGTAGTAAAAGTAAGAGCATGAGGGAAAACTCATTGTGAGCATGCCGTATGCACCGCCCAAGAAATTCCACGCCTTACGTAAAATGTTATTACATAAAGGCCAAACTAAAACTTGCAAGTGTATTAGGTTAGCATAATGTTGTACTTATAGGTTAAGTTAGGTTTAAAGGAGGGCTGTAAATTCATGTTAGTTTAAGTTAGATTTATAAAGGATTAGCTTTAATTCATACAGGGGTTTAATTTAATTATGAGCAGTCTATAACCCTCACGTAAATATGAGTTGTAAGATAAGAGTAGGCTACAGAAAGGAAATCAAGTGAATACGTGTAGTTTACGGCAGTTAAAAAGTACTGAGATAATCCAAGGTGTATCTACAAGGACAACCAATAGTTCCTTTAATTACTTAGAGCAACCAAATATTGCTATGTAATTTAATGTAGGTCCTAGGACAGATTAACCAGAGCTGAACAATGTCAGTTCCAATGATGAATAGATTAGAAGTAGTGGAATAAATTTTGTTTCTGAACTTAGAGGTCTAGTGTAAATTGGTGACAACAGAAATTTAATTTTACTCTATTCGCAAGAAAGGTAGTTGACTTGGTGTTGTACATCGAATACATTATCTAATCAAAGACTGGAATATTATTGGTACCTTGCTTATTTGGTTAAGTACTACTAAATAAATGTCTAGTGTAACGAACCTGGTATGAACAAATACTATTTTCAAGTAAATGTGCAATCTACCGTCAGGCAAAAGATTAGTAGAAGTATTATCAACAGGAAACACAACAAGATGACACAATTAAAACTAGAACAACACAACAAAACATTAGTGAAATTTATTACAACTTTTAATGAAGAATAACAAGGAAGGTAATGATTCAAACATGACATATTACACATACATACACACACACTTAAATAACATCAACAGTGAAATAATAATAGCTCATGCTGTCAGCATTATTGGAGGTGTAGAAAAAAGCATTATTGGAGGTGTAGAAAACTATGACTAGTGCACAACAAGCAATAGAATTATCCCCAAATACTCATGATACGAGGAGCACGAAATTATGAGGAAATGAATCTTGTTGCATTCTGGAGTGAATTTTAAACCATTGAAAAACTTCAGTTATTTGCCTCAGCGGCTAGCTCTTGCTTGAGAATATTAAATTTTTATATTTTGGGCTTCTGGATGTAATTATTAGAAGTGGTCGGGCAGAGAAATTTTATTTAGGGCAGGTACTTACTTAGCCTACCTCATATTTTCGGCCTCGCACAATTTTGGTCGGGCATTAAAACCAAAGTAAGTGGATGAATTTAGGACACAAAATACCCACTGATATCCATTTTTGGTTAAAATTAATTTACATCAGATTTTTCAAAAATGATTTACAGTTAGTTTCCAATACTCATACAAGTAACAATAGAGTGACTTTTTAATTCCCTAATCTCTTCCATTTAGCTCTATGTTAGTAAAGCCCACTTAAAAGGTTATTGTTAAAGCAATACCAACCTGCATATAAAGCTGAAAAACTAGCAGGCATTTATAAAAAAAATTAAATTATACAATTTTCCAATACACAATGTTTGAAAAGACATAACAAATAATATACAACCTTTTAGTGATAATGAAACCTCAGCAGCACGTTGCAGTTTGTTCCATGGATGTTCAACCAATCATCTACTCACGCTGGTATTGATCCAGTGATGCTGTTCTAACTAAATGCGTGCCCTAATATTATAACCACCATATTGTGAAACCTGAACAGCATGCCGCTAGTGCAAATACATACATACTTTTTCAGGTGCTAAATCTGTAGAAAGCTAACAAAGGCAGTAATCTTAAGGGGATTTGGTATCTGATATTACTATTAATTATTAGACGCACATTTTTCAGTTACGCCCATATGCAATAAAATATTTGGAAAATGTTTAAAACCAATGGGGTAAATGCGATGTAGGCAAACATGTTGCTAGCAATCATTCAAGGGTGCGTGCCCTTGTTTATATTAGCAGTTGTTTTAGTAAAAAAAAAATAGGGTTAGGAAGCACGTGTTATTTTCCTATATATGCCCATTTAGGCCACTTTCAATAACTTTTTTTGTGTACACAGCAATAGTTATAGTGGTGTGCATGATGACATCTACGAGTAGTGGCGGGCCTATAAAGCTCTAAATGTCATTTTTTAAAGAAAAATTGGAAACTTGGGTATCAATTTTTTATGGTAGTTCAGCAATTTTGTTAAAATTTAAAATATCTTTTCTCCCCTAAGAAATTTTCCCTGAAAAAAAGTTTTTAACATCCAACCCTTTGAAAAATGTCTAAAGCGAATTTTACTGTACTTTAGTTGTATAAATTAAGCTGGATGAATATTGGAAGGAATATTTGCAAAATATTTTTGGGCAGTCATAATACACATCCGGTATTCCAGGCATTTCTATTACCCGAAATTTTGCATATCCGACCATCCCTAGTAATTATCACAATACAGGGTGTTGAATCCAATTTTCAAAATAAGTTTAACCATTGACATTTTCAAATACTAAAATTCTGCTTTTTCCTTCTATTTAAACATTATTGTAAGTTTAAAACTTTATCAATATTAATTCCTTAGAAATGTTCAAATTCATTGAACTTTTTTCCTCATTTTATATACACCCAATAATCACAACTTGAAAAACATTGGTAACTAATTTATCTTAGTAAATGGACGGGTCTTTCTTGAGATCCGTCCCATGTAGTAAAACTGCCGACAAATTTGAGACTCAAATTTCAGGAACTTGACAGAATTCCTCAAGAAAAAACTCATAACACATCCTGGTATTGAAAATGTACCTTCAAAGACAAATAAGTAATCCTCAGCATAGTTTTACATAAGTTATTCAACTATATTAGCAGCACAAAATTTGTACTCCATATTATATGGTTCCTGGATTAACAATTTTTTTTCTAGAATCTGCATATTAAATTTTCAACAAAGTGTGTCTTTAAATTTGTTACATTTAGACAAAAGCTAAACTACATGGATATCATTATTCCTTGATTATTTATATCTAACATTAAATAGAAATCTTCTTTTCAGAAACATTTTGCAATACTTTTACCAAACTATGTAACAATTTCACTACATGATTTGACATACTATACAATAATTTGGAAACCCAAGATCTGTTATTTTAAACTAGTAGCCCGCCATCGCTTCGCTTAGTGTTGGAGTTTTTTTGGGCAAGATGTATTTTTACTGTTTTCCCCAAAAACTAATGTACATTTTTCTTAGTCATTTTGACTACCCGTGACTACGGGAACTTTGGAATGTGCTCACTCATGCCTACCGGCGTTCGCACGCATATCCCGACCGACTACCCGTGACTTCGTCAGGGAACTTCAGCAAGTGCTTCCTTGAGCCTATCGGTGCTCACTCGCACATACTGTCTTGCAGTTGAATTGGGAACATAAAGATTTAAAAATTAAGATGTAAGATTTAAATTGTAAGACTTAAGACTTAACACTTAATGTAGGACTTAACACTTAATGTAGGACTAAACATTTAAGATGTAAGACTAAACATAACACTTGGTCAGAAGGGCCTATTGTGGGAGTGTGGGGCATAAAAAGACAACCCTTCCCCAAATCCCACGAAAATTGGTCGAAAAATGCACCTTCCAAGCCAAAAAGAAGGTTAAAAACACACAGCTCCAGTCTCAGCAACTCCTCCCAGGGGAGGGTGAGAAGCGTAGGTATGATAGCCAAAGGTCCAAGGGTGTGCAGAGTAAAGCCCCCACCTCTCTAAAATTTCTTCTAATGTAGTCTCTATTTATCTTTAATAATGGTTTTGTTAGTGCATGCTTAGAAAGCATCCAAGTACATAGTTCATTTTTCTCCTACTTGGTTTACACATTTTGGAATTTCTCAAGGATTTTTTTTAGGATTAAACAAAGCCTATGTCCACCTGGAAGAATGTAGCTTTCTAACAGTGAAAGAATTATAAGAATCAGCCCTGTAGTTTTGGTAGAGTATGCTTAGAAAGCATCCAAGTAGCTCATTTTTCGCCCACTTTTGATTGCAAATTTTGAAATTTCTCAAGGATTTTTTCTTTTTGAATTTAACATAGCCTATGGCCATCTGGAAGAATGCAAAGTTAACATCATTACAGCCATCTGTATAACATTTTACTACAGCATATAAGGTATGAGGTAAATGAGTGCGAGTAACAAGAATAAGTATAACAAGAACAAGAATAACCTAGTTCTTGATATTAACCAGCAAATTATTTTTAACTTGAGATTTGTAAAAAACAAGTCGCTGAGTAGAGAGAATAATTATAGAATTTACGAGAATAGAAAAGTATTTAACAACATATTAATGAGGAATCAAATGTATGTATTATGTTACGAACTAAAAGATAGGAAAACCTCAAGTGTGTTAATATGTGACTTAAGAATAACCAAACAGTAAAGTTAAGTATATTAAGAAAGCTAAGAGGCAAGAAACGAGTAATAGGCATTTGGTCTACTAAGTAAGCAAAGATTTGGGAAATTTGTTAATAAGGTAGAAAGTGCAAAGTGTGACTTGTGTAATCACAGGTTGAAAAAAAAGAGTTAACACGCAGTGGCCTAATGTAAATGATGTGTTCTATAATTATGTTGTGGTACCATTATCAATATCTGACTATTTAACGTTAACAACAAGAAAAGACTACAAATATGTCTATGTGTCGCTTTCATGTCTATGAATCTAACTGTAGGGGATAGTATTAAAACCTTTAATTAAAGACTGCTTGGGACAAAGAACTTGCATTGCATAAATTCTAACACGTAAAATTTGTTTTCCAACGCAATAGCACTGACTTAGAGAAATGCCAATTCAGGGTGGCTAACAGTACCCTATATATAAAATTCCCGGACTTTTCCAGGTATACTGTTACTTTTTCCTTAACCCCTGCATGACAATGATAAAAAATATGTAGGATCATTTCCTCAAAAATTACAACAAAATCGCGTTATGAGTAACGTCACCCATTACAAAAATAAGATGTTAAGCAATATATCAACTCAATTAGAACCAGTTTGTGTAAAATAATGTTAATCAACATTTTATTTATCTAATCCTACGCTAGTGTAAAAAAAAAAACACTTCCAGACATCAGGATACATGGTGAAAGTATTTGGAAAATAAATGTTCATTACTATGTCATTAATTATTGTAATGTGAATAAAATATTCAGTTACTAATAACTTTTAATAGAATACTAAGATGTGAAGGTGATTTTCCTCCCTCACTGGCAACTTTATTAGGGAGAAGCCAGACAGTGTTTGTGTTCAATTAATTGATGTAACAAACTGCAAATTTTTTCTAAAGACTGGCCAATCATTTCTACTACAAAACAATGGGTGTATTCAGTAGTAAATTAACATTTATTTTAGCCTAACTTGAATTTTGCCTTAAATGCACATACATTTTGCAGACAACTGATTCAAGAGACCTGTGCTTGCGCGGCCAGTTCCGCAGCGGGGCCTCTAATCTAGGCACGTGTAACATCTGTTTCGTATCTTCTGGTTAATGTCCTTCTCCCTCTCTGTGCTTCTGTCACTCTTCCCCTTCCGCTGCATGCCTGGCCTTCCTAGTTCAAGTACCAGCTCACATGGATAGTAAAAAGCTTAAGTTTATTAATGTATATTTTTGCAGTTGGAGTAACATATTGACAGTGTGGTAAACCCCTTTTATATGATTGGTTCAATTAGACTTTGAATGCACCTAATTTTTGTAGTTACATCCCCTTAATGCATGCAGGAATTATTTGGTAAAGTTAGAGTTAACACTCTCCTTGTATGCGCATATGACCTTAAGTCGTATCCGTAACAATGCGAACTCTACTTTTCGACTTTACCCCATCATTACATATTTAATCATATAAGGGCCAGTCACATGCCGGCATGCAATAAATATTGTGCCTACAGGGCTAATCCAAGCATTATGGTGTCATGGAGCAGGAGCACCCTAAGGAAAATCAAACTCTGTGGCAGTGACCAACTGTCATGCCAATCACTTGCACGGTGCAAATCAGTATTCTCAAAGATATTTAGCGGAGTTAATATAAACAAAAAAAAGGTTTTAACAAATTCCTGGATGCCCCTTACATTATCATCCCCAAAATTGTGACAAATGATTAACACCAAATTCCAGTACTTTTTTCATTTATAGTGGGAAAGTATTCTTTTGTAAATAATGCTCAGAATTGCATACAAAAATACAATTACAAAAGAAGCCTGAAAAAGGGCCGAAAGGGCATGTTTTAATATAAACATATTACAAGGAAACATTTAACTATTGGATTACATACAAAATTGGCTAACAAAATTCCCTTGACAAATAACGTTACACAAACTGATTACTTAACTTGCAAATATAAATGGGCAAAAATTAAATGTCCATAAAAATCTAGTTAAAAACATGGCAGGATTTGCCATCTGCCTGTTTGTTCACATCTCTATCCGTATCATTTAGAGTCTATGCAGAATACTGTAGGGTGTTGAGGAACACTACAGATCATGGTAGAAGCATACGATGGTTGCTAAGCGCTGGCCACTACGTTGGAAGGAGGGCAGCTTTGGCGAGGTGGAGGTACCCTTGCGGGCAGATGCACTGCCTGCTGTGCTGCGTCACTTGCCGTCGAAACGGCCCAGGAAAATGGTAAGCCTCCAAAGCCCCTGTTGGTGATCATTCAAGATGGCGGATTAATAATATTGTACTGTCCACTCAAAAGCAGAGAAGTGGTTGTACACCTGCACAGAAGGAATTGTTTCACCCACCCTTCGCACAATGTCGTCACTGCTGCCCGAGCCTTGTGGAGAGGCGGTAAATATGTCATCAACCCCTAGACAGGGAGATGAGAAATGGTGACACAGCCCACAACCCTAAATTAAACAATCCGTGTGAGACGAGACTAGCTATCCCCGTGCCCCTTAGGCAGCCTAAAAATAGAGATTAGCTGTATATGAGGAGATGCCAAAATGCAGCTAGACAGTTCCACCAACATGAGTAAGGTCGGAAGGCTCCCGTCTGCTTAACACTCCAGTCTACAAGAAGCCTTCAGCTGGGAAGCATCGGTCGAAGAAGTGACTCTAACCAGCACAAGAGAAACTGTGCAAGCACTCTTTCCCCCACAAAAGCAGCCAGAGGTATACAGACATCCTGCACCTGTTCCTTTTACCCCAAGTTAAATCCATCAAACTCACCGGGTCCTACTGTTGTCTCTTCTCAACTGCCGGATCCTCAGCGAACAAATCAATTTTCAATTTAGTACTTTGAAATTAATTTTACTCATTTCTCACCTGCAAGTTTGCCTCCACTTGCAGTAAATCTTTATGAAATTTAAAGATTTCATTTAGATGTATTTCTAATGTATTTAAATAAATACGCTTGAGTTAAAAATTGAACCTTCACAAAATTCAGTTACTGTCTCTTCAGTTCACAAATCTTTTGGAGTAAATGTAAAATTATCATCAGTTATTATTGTGGCTCTTAATAAAGTGCCCGCTCCTGGTTAGACAGAAATGGGCCAAACGTGCTCGGGACTCCTGACGCCTGAAGAAGGCTAAAGTCTGAATAAGACGTGGGAGCACTTGCATATTGTCCGGAACACCCGTACCTTCCAAGATATCTGTTCTTGACTATCCAGATTCCTAAACACTCATTACCTCATTGTATGAAGACTGAACCCAGGAGGGCTTGAGCGACACTGGATAAACCAAGATTGCGATATTTTGTTTAAGAATGGTAACTATGAGCTAATTGAAATTTATTGTTTTTCTTAAATATCAGTGTTTCTCATGCCACGAAAAACTGAAAAACACAATAGTCAGATTCGCTACTATAGTAACAGTTGACGGACATTTACATGCTGTGATCATACCCCACGTCATCAATCTCAAGACAGCCTTCCTTTGGAGACTGTGATTGGATACATGGGTATTGCGCTAAAATCCTATAAGTGGGTTACTGGTTTGTCCAGTTTCCTTCTTCTGGGATCAGGATTCGTCAAGAGCGGCCATGCTGTCAGACTGCAGCCTCACAAGATGAATTTATATGTGATCAAGTAATCCCAAGTAAGTGAAATAAGAGTAGGGCAAGTTGAGAAGAGGCCCAATATTGACATTTAATAATTTCAAGAAGTTTAAAAAAAAGCCTGTTATCCCAAGATTATTACCGAAGGCCGTGGGGTGGCATACCTGGCCAAGACAATGCTAGGTCTTTCAAATGAACATTATTTTTACTGTCACACATCATGGTGTGAACTTTCCTGCATTTATCTCCAACGATAGTAAAAGTACTTCACATCTGAGGAACTTTTACTTATTTGTTTCAATTTTGAAGACAGAATTTTTAATGCATGGAAAATGGGACATAAAATGTTTAATTATATGGCAGGCATAGGTACAGTGGTAATTTCAAGTGGTTTGCACATTTTATATTCTGCATAATTTTCTAGTTTGATTGCACATTTAAAATGAATTACTTTTTTTTACCAAGAGTGTTTTCTTGAACACAGTAATTAATGCAACCCAATTACACCATAGTTGTCAGAAGTGATATCTTGTACCCCCCCCCCACCACCCACCAATTGCAATGATCAATATTCTTCAGAAAATGTGTGTGTGGGAAGGACGGTAAAAGGAGTTAACTGCAATAAGCGTAACAGTGTCAGTAAGTGAAATTTACTACATGCAATAACTCTTACTCTCGAGGTATTTTGTTACACATAACTAAATTTCACAACCCCATCCAATTGTCACATCATTTGCCATCCAGTGCAGTGCATAGTGAGGTAAGGTAGGTGTTTGAAAGTGTATTTGTATGCTCAGTTCTTGCTCTGATAATTCTTAAGAAAAGGTAGGGGCTATTTTGAAAATCAAAAAAATTATACCTGGATATGTTAAGACATGATTATTAATTAATAATCATAATTACTAGGAATTTTTAATGAGCTTCAAGTAGTATTCTGTAAAAAAAAAAAAAATAATAATAAGGAGGATGGTTATCATGATTGCTGTGTTTATGCTATAAAACATGTAAAATTTTCATAGAATATAATTATACTGGGTCGTTGAATACTTTTACATGTAAGAATACGTTTGCCACAAATATTTAGGGTGAAAAACGTAACTTAAGTGGTATATTTATAGCACTGTGCTGAGGTTATACAGGTAAACAACAAGTATTGAGCAGCATCTGGACATTATGTAATTCTGGTGAATTGCTCAAGGCTTACATTGTCTATATTCACGACCGGATAAAACTTATTACTAGTAGAATAAATATACATATCATAGATGATACAGATCCCCGTTAAGAGATTGTGTTTATACGAGGCAATGTATAACGCCATGTTACTTTTGAATACAGTATACCCAATCCGAAAGGAAATCAATGCTCGTCAAAGTTGATTGCATAAGGTGGATTGTGGGAAATTGCCGGACGTTTAGTTACAGTTTGATTTTTGTCCTGTCGGAAGTTTCGGATTTAAGAGTTCTTAAACGTGTGTTTTATTTCAATTCATGTTGTTTTAAGAGTTAAATTATAATATATCTGCTGTGATTAGTGTATGTGTAGTGTGGTCAACTGGATTGACATTGTGGCATGCCTAAGGCTGTATGAATAGCAATTGCTGCGGTGAGTGGTCACCAAATTAAACATAACTTTATGATAGTGGGAGAGCGATGAAAGTCACAGAAAAAGCAGGGTACAAGTGTAAAATATGTACGTTTTCGTTACAAAATGTTACCCCACAATGTCCTTCCATTCCATAGCCCTCGCCAGTATCAAATTTGTAACTTGTTTTAATAATACTGTCAATTTACATTTGTCGTGCAATACACACTAGCACACCCAAATGTTACTGCAATAATGTATGAGATAATTCTTAAGAATCAGGGCTTTTACAGGAAACTCAAAGTGGTATAATTCCACTTCACTAATTACACAGAACATGACTTTACATTTGACCAATAGAAACCCCAAAAACGATAGTGGGGAGGGTTATGAAGATCAGGGAAATTGTGGGTAACATGTACATAATGTAATATTTATTCACGAAAATATGTTAAATTGCAAAAAGACTGTACAAATTTAGCCAAACATTATAAACAGAGCCAGAGTCCCAGCACCAGCAAGAGAGTAAATCCCCAAAACAGTGAGCCGGCACTTATTTTTTATTGGCTACACAAAGTGTCGCGGATCAGCAAAGCTTGGGAGTTTCCCCAGAAACAATTATCACGCATAGCCCATTTGCACTGAAAAAAGTGTGTAAAATTGCAATTTAACATTTTCATGCCATTTGTAATATTGTATTATGAAAACATGTTGCAAAAAGATCGAACTGAACACTACCTAAATTGACAATGTTACCAATACAATTTAGAAATACGATACGCTATGGTTCCACAATAGTGTGATGCGTTGGGTTGCAAAGAGCTATACTTGCTGTTTCACAATTAATGATGTCTGCATTGGCCGCATCTGAGATGGTGCTGATATCTAGTTTAAGGGGGGAAAATACATTTTCAGACCTAATGAATGAAACAAAATACACGCATAAAAAGTTGAAACCGTATGTTTTAAGCGGTAAAAGATACAGAGTAGTATGAACGCAATGTGTAAGTAAAACTAGCGGGAATGAGACATAAGACAAAAGATAATTATTTTGATAGTAAATTCATTATGACATCGTGTATATATGTATATATTTTTTTCTTATATTTTGCACATCCATGCAGCAACAACAAAAATACGAAAACATCGACATAAACACAAATGCAGTTTTCAAATTTTAAAGAAAATATTTTTACTCTCCTTGTACACAAGCACTTATTATTCTCCATCACAGGCTGATGCCAACAATCGCAAAGCTAGAATTTTGCGCAACACACTTGGCACAGACATGCTACGGCAGAATCTGCTTCAATATGATTGGCTACCACTCATCACAACGCATCACACTATTGTGGAACCAGCTATAGTAGGAGTGGGCTCCAAGCTGGAAGGAAAGTGGGGTAAACTTTTATCCTGAAAACGTACATATTTTTGTACCCCACCATTTCCCTGGTCATAGCACTCCACACTATAGTTTTTGGGGTTTCCATTGATAAAATGTTGATGCCCTTAGTCAATTCGAACTTCGCTCAATTTCAAGAACTGAAATTTTTTATTTAAAGTGAACATTAAATAATAAGCTGTTCTTAACGACTTCTAACGGTCGAATACATACCTCTTCTTCAGTACATTCGCCTGCTCTTTTATCCAGGTCGATATCCGCTTTCTTCAGTACAATGTTGGCATACCTTCTGCCAACACCTTTAATTGCAGTCATGGCAAACATAACCTTCCGTTTGCCGTCAATATTCGTATTCATAACACGAAGAATATGTTGAAATTTTTCTGGAATAACCAGGGACTGGAAAGTAAAACGAATAACAAATATACTGGAGGTAATTAAGTAACACACAAAAAGAAACACATAGCTCTTATAAAACAAAAGATAGGAACTCACAAAAAGCATTAATAAAATTTTTTAACAGGAGACTACACTAAAAATGTAAATGGATAAAAAGAAATACCATTATTGCTTGAGGCTTCAAAAAACAATAATACGAAAACACTAACTCAAATTTGACAACGTGCCTCACACCAACACAATGCGAATCAAGGAAAGAGAATGAATTATACAACTTCCGCCATGGATAAATAATTCAATAATACACAACATTATAGGTCGCCAAATTATCACTACCTCTGCGCACATAGCAGCTTTAGTGTGAGGAACACGTTATATGAAGGTGGTGGAATAAAAATATCGAAAGTAGTTAATATTGACGTTAAACTTTTGTTTAATCATTTATTTCATTGTTTATTAATATTTTACCATAACTTCTTTCAAATCCCCAAATGATAACTTTTAAATTATATAAAAATAATTATAATCCATTTTGGTGATGCTATGATATTATTTCGTTTTTAACTGACGGCGTCACTAGTCGCCAAGGTAAGAAAATTGTCATGATGACAGAAATACCACATTTGGGCAAGCCATTTCGATGGCTGAGAATGGACTGATAAAGGGTTGAATATGATTCTTGAGGGCGGTGAAGGTGAGGTCTAGGATGTGGTTTACCCGGATAGGCGCCAAGCATTGTAGAGACGACGCCAATATGATTGTTGATTCTGCTGATCTCGGGATTGTGGGCCATCCAGCTTGACTATAACTCCTCGCCGATGATGTTGGTGTACTCTGCCTCGTCGATTATTACTCCAGATTGGATTATATTGTAATTATTTACTAAACGGTAGCTGGTGGGTCGACTAGGTACCATGATGCTAGCTCTTGGCGGGAAAATTGACACTAGCCATTAACACTCGCATATGTGGGTTTTGAGGACCAGCCACACGTCCATAAATACGGAACCACTTATTAAGGCATACATATTTTCAAATGCTGAACGAAGTAAGACATGGTGTGCGGGGTATTGTTAGGGCCCGTCCCATTAAATGCACAAGACAGTTCAAATAATTTACATACCATTCCGTCCACAGTAGTATTTATTCGACTTGATTAAATCTCGCCATAGGAGAGCATTAGATGCTAAGAAAGTGGCGAACAATACCGGCCATTGTCGTAACACTGTTAAAAGAGTATTGAAACAAAAATGAATTTGCGGCAGACTATGCTTCCAGGGGCAATGTTATTCCCGCAAGAAGAGAACGTGGTGTACCGTGTGGCTAAACGATAAAAGGTTCCAGAATTAGAGTATATTGCAATTAAATGTCAACACCAAAAATTATGAATGCCACCTGGCATGGATTGGAAAAGCCGGGGCAAATGAGCTGAGGCCCTAATGACATGCAGGCAGGCCTCTGCTGACCCACACACCAGAGCAGAACTATTTCCTTTTATAACCTCCAATATTCTGTTCTTTGTCATACTACTGAATAAAACCTACATTGAAAATTTAACATATAACTCTGCAATGTGAAACACTTGTCAATGATATGGACATAATACTGGATGCATGATGAGACAAATGATAACACGTTAAACAATGCACTAGAAAACAGAGAAAACACAACAAGCAATAACGCCTTTAATAAAACACAAAAAGAGTATCTGGCATAGATCCTGGGCTCGCAAGTTCAAATTGTTACCTGGTCTACTGTCATATCTTTCCATCTTGCGGAGTCTTAGACGTGCATTCATGGCAACCACCGGCTGCACGACTGCATCGCCGTGCCCTCATGCTGCACAGCGCTGATCCCTATCGCACACCGGCGACCTGATGCCAGGCCTGCTCGCCAGAAGAGTGTTCAGTCCTGCTGCAGTGGCGTTAAAGGACACAGCAGGACAAAAGTTGTTTGGGGTGAGGACACGTGGCACATGTCAAATCCCCCCCACCCCAAAAAAAACTTTCGAGTCTGTTTGTAGGCCGACTGATGTTATTGGCAACAGCTTCAGGTGCAAACCATCCTGTGTGAGCGCAGGTGGTACTACCACTCCTGTAGCCCTGCCGCACGATGTGTTGCTGACGGCTGTCCCTTCCTGGTAGGCAACTCTGGGTGCCTGTATATGTGGTACCACTTTGGCGGACATACCCGCCAGACTGAATACAGAAGGTGAAGCGAGCTCTTGGACTCGCTGTGCTCGCTGTCTCTCACCTTATTACTGCTGTCCTATTCCTGATAGTGCTGCCTCTGGGTGCGACCTGGCTGAACAGCCCCTGCAAACATATCCCCTCCTCAGCATACAATCGCACTTGCATTTCACTTTGCCCTTGCTCTTTCACCTCCCCCTGCTCCTAATCCTCTTGCTCCTGCTCCTCCTGTTCCTGTTTTTGCATCTTGGTAAGTGCACCAACACTGCTGTGTGCCTCACCCTCCATGCTATCTATTTTAGGCATTGCAAGTTCCCTGTGGGGTGTTATGCCTCTCCCTCTGCACCCGCTTGAGGTGTGGATGCATCTTTCTATTCCCTCCTCTCCTCCCGGAGCAAGTCAACAACCTCTCCATCCTGGTGATGTACTGATGTTGGCACATGGGTGGGTACTCAGCAGGTTATCCCCCCTGAAGTGCTGCCACACCTCGCATCTCCTTCTGCTCCTTCATTTGCCCATCACGGCCTCTGCCATTGTGTGGTCGGGACATGCCGGGACTAACCTCATCGTCGACGGCACTGAGGGTTAGCCGGATGTTGTGCCGGTGCACCCTTACCTTCTCTCTCCCCATGCAGGTGGTGTAGGTGGTGGCTCAATATATCTGTAGCACATAATGCTACCCACTCTACCGTGCTGCTAACCATCCACAAAATATCTCTTTGCTGTTGACTGGGGATGTATCCGCATGAATACTTCCTGCCTCTCATACACTATAGGTGGCTGTAACCGGTAGCCATCTTGCCATATATCGAAACTGCTGCTTTCTTACATCACATAAGCATCTCTGATGCTGCTTCTGCGTATCCCTGCTCGCAAGTTTGCTACTATCTTTTTGCTGCGGACATTTCGCTTCCTTAGGGAAGGCGCAAATTGCTGCCGAGTAACACCTCTGCGGATGATTTCCCTGTCCCTGCTGTTGCTCTCCTCTGGAGTGTGTACAAAACAATGGGTATGTTATCCGCCCGGGTGGCAGGTGCTCGCCCCCACGGAGTTATAATTGTGACTTAGTCTCTTGGTTCCGGTGCTCCATGGGGTCAGCCCTCGGGTGGTACACAGTAGTTGTAATATGATTAATCCCCCCCCCCCTTTCGCAAGTGTTATTCCATCCATTTCCAGCCGGTAAACTGTGCTGTTGTCCATCAGTAGGTTTCGCAGAAATCTTCAACGTGGAAAGAACTGCCCCTTCTGTACTCATGCCACATTTCCTGCCATTGCTCCTCTTGTGGCATACACTTCTGTCCATCTTGAAAAACTGTCAGTCACCATGAAAAGGAAGTGTTTCCCTCCTTGCATCCTCGGTTAAGGACCCATCAAATCTATGCAGACCATCTCAAATGGTTTCCTCTGCATGTGTGGCCTTTGTTACTGCCTCCCATCTGAGAGACGTGTCTTGTATCTGAGGCATTTTTGCATGTGTCGTCTCGGGTACCGGTTAAGGTCTGGCCAGAAAATCCCGGGTGTCCAGCCATGCTGCCACTCTCAGAATAGGCGAAAACTTTATCCCTTGCACACATGGAGATATACACCATCCATTTGCCTGGCTGTTGGAAATAACAGGTCTCTAACCTGCCAGCCACGGTGCACCATCCTTCGAATTCCTGGTGACTGCATTGCCTAGCCTTCCCCTGAGTGAGTGTGCAATTCCTTTGTGCTTGAATGACCTCCCGGTGCAAATAGCTTATCAGGCCTTCATTGTTGGCGACTGTCATGTGCTGAACGCGAACCTTGGATATGGAATCCCCTTGAACACTGTGGCAAAATCTCTGCCCATTCTGCTTCGTCCTCGACGATCACCTCATTGTTGGAGTTACGTAAAACTGTATCCGCCAGTTCATTTTCCCCACTGGGCATGCCTTCTAGTACGAAGTCGTAGGCTTGCAGGTGTAATGCCCATTGTGCCAGTTTGCTCCTTGCCTCCTGCATATTATACAATTGTAGAGGCATTGGTTGTCTGTCAATAACATAAATCGCTGGTATTCAAGATACACGCAGCATTTTTTCACTGTCCAAATGACTTCTAAACATTCCCTTTCATTTACGTCGCAACGTCTCTTCGTATACCCTATCATCACGTTAGCAAACTCGAATACATGTTTCTCCCCACAGTCACAAATCTGGTACAATATTTCACCTATCCCTTCTTGGCTTGCATCAGTTTGGAGGAACAAATGTTTGCTCGTGTCATAGCATGCGAGTGTCGGACATGCTCAGAACTCGCACTTGATGTCCATGAATGCTCTCACTGCCTCATCCGTCCACTGGAATCTTTTCTTCTGGGAGAACAGGTCGGTGAAGGAAGCTGTGATTATTGCGACTTTCAGAATGTTCTCTCACAGCCAATTTATAAGCCTGAAAAACTATCGTAATGGCTTGCATGTTTGTGGTTGTGGATAGCTGTCAATCAGCTTTTGTTGTTCAGGGTTCAGCCTGTTTTCCCCACCAGGTCGATCACATGACCCAGGAAATCGATACTGGTTTTTCCAACATAGCATTTTTCATCTGAGCATATTAGGCCATTAATCGCTATCCTTTCCAAGACTACTGCTAAATGATGTACGTGATCATTCCAACTGTTTGACCAAATAATAATGTCATCGAGATACACCAGCATATACTCTCCAATAATGCCATCCAATAAATGTACTAGCATTGCCTGGAATATCGCCGGCGCACATTTCAATCCAAACGGCATCGGGTACAGCTGAAATTGTGGGCCATCTGGGACCGTAAATATGGTTTTCGGCCTATCCTCCAGCTTCACTGGTACTTGATAGTAACCACACTTAATGTCCAGGGATGTCCAACCTTTAGCCTCTCCTAGTGCGCTTATTGCATCTCTTACGCTGTTGTATGCTGGGAGCGTGCTGCACATCGCCTGATTCAATGGTTGGAAGTCGACACCGAATCGCCAGGTCCCATCTTTCTTAGGTGCTAAAGTAATGGCCAAATTGAACTGACTGTCATTAGGCTCTATTGCCCCATCATCAAGCATCTCCTGAATCTCTGTTTTTATTATCAATGTATGGTGTGGTAAATACCCTTGGGAGCTGGTGTGTACCGGCTTCTCATCTACGAGCGAGATCGCATGCTCGGCGATGGTAATTCTTTTTAATATGTCAGTCCTGCCAAATATGTCACGGAATTCATCAAGGATACTCTGCAACACAGTCTGGTGTTATAGCAGGACCTGGTTGTCAAACTCCCATAATTGTACTTCAAGTAGGTGACGTGTCCAAGTGCCGTGAGACGTGGTTCAAGGATGGTGGTCCAGGAGCCAGAATAAAAATTTGGAAAATTAAAGGTTTAAGGAGTGGATGTGTCTGGGTGAGGTGAAATTGATGAGGTATTTTACCAGGGGCGACTGGCACTATCAGACTTAGTGCCATAAAGTGGTAGAGCAGATGCTTCTCACTCGGTCGTGTCGTCGATAGCCAGATGCAGCTATCCTTTCATGCTGCTGCACTCCTCAGATGAATCTTGATACAACTGTAAGCGTACTTCGCGGTGGATTATATAGGGCATCCACAAACCTATGCTACGTTACACACTGAAATACTTGCAAACACAAATATGACAGTTCCACACACATGCACTATGGCAGGAAATTGTAAGGGCCCATGCCCTGAAATGCCTTGTGGCTTACATCAATAAAAATACCCGATTCGTGTAGTGATATTTATTAGGTATTGTTCAAACATGCCCCGAAGACAACATTTTTCAAAATATAAGCAGCACAAGTACCGGATTACAATGGTAAAACTGTGGAAGAAATGGCACGAAGCCCTCGCGTAACTTTAGGATCGTAATTATGCTTTCCCAGGAGAAGCAAGCACTGGGGAAGTGAGAGACGATGTCCCAGGCAGATAACAAGTAAAGGTTCTGAAGATAATTCAGATATTGCAGTAAAAATGTATGGTATTAACATTGCATGCTGCCTGGATGCGGACCAAATGGTTCGTGACCTATCTCTCTAAGCTCTCAGAGACTGCTAATTTTCCAGCATGGCATGCTCGCCAGAGTTGGTGCCAGAGCTCACCACATAGGACTACTTTCCTGCACCACGCACATTAAACTATTCCAAAACACAACCTACACTTGCAATAACTTGACGAAAAACTCAATACAGAATAACGAATATAACACTTTGTAAAAATTCGAGAGATGAGGTGTAGGTGATAACACGTGAATGGATACTCTGACGAAACACTTGCAAAAACACTTTAAATTAACACTAGGGGATTAGAATGTTTATTATTGGTGATCTCCCTTACACACATGATGGTGTGTCACTATTCTAGCCCTTTTAGGTAATAACTTGGAAATAACATATGGGGTACTACTTCCTATATCCATGCACTGAGCATGCATGGCCGCATGTCCACTGTCCTCCCTTTCGTTGTGGTTAACCTGCAACACATTCTTGCCCTGCACTACACTGTATTGCCCTTGTGCTGTGTAGCTCACAAACATGCTACTGTACATGATAGAGAGCACCTCCTCTTGACTGATGTTATTGTCGATGGCGAGCAAGCAGTCTAAAGGGTTGGGAGCTTGGCTCACATTAAATCCCCCCACCCCTCGATGCTGAGACTATTTGCAGCAGTGATGACCTTACCAGCAGCAGGCACACTGCCTACCGATTTGCCGACGTGAAAACAGGGGGTAGGGACACCTGTGTGTCTTTCCTCTGTGTATTGATGGCGGGTGTCATAGCCGTTGTCTGTTGGCTGTCCTCTTCTCGTTTGCTGGCCTTCCAGGTTCTGGAACACCACTGCAGGTCATGCATGTTGCCGAAGGAGGTCTCCACCTTTCCGACCAATGTACAGTACATGAGCCTGCCGACTCCTCTCCACCATCATCGCTATTTTCCTGCTCCATCTGGCAGTCCTGTAGCACTCCCTCTTGCCCGTTGCTGTCCCATTGCATCCTCTCCTCCGTGCTCTCTCGGGCATGACCTACTCTTCTGCGTACTTGCTTCTTCGTTGCAACATCTTCCTTGTGCTGTTTTTCGCCCTCTTCCAAGTGCTTCTCGCTGTCCTGAGATGGACCCCTCCCTTGCAATAGTGATAGCGGCACGGCGGGCACCGGTTGCGGTGTTGATGTCCAAACTGTGCTGCTCGTACACGGTGAATCATCGGGCCTGTTTGGTTATCCTTCTGACGAGCCCGTCCGGCCCCCTTTTGACTGGGCATCGTCGGGTTTCCTGCACCCTCTCCTGCTGTCCCTGCTGCAGGTGCTGCCACACCATTCACTTCTTTCCGTCTTTCCATTTTCTCGGCATCGGCGACACCGTCGAGCTTCGTCGGGACCAAACTCCTCCTCTCCTGCTTTCTGTCTACCTCCTGCACTGTGGTATCTTGTCAGCTGTTTTCATGCACCATCTCCTCCTTACTCTCTCTGACCACTATTCCTGCACCATTCAACATGCAGTGTGGTATTAAGTTACCGGGCCTGGTGGACCATGTTACGTCTGGCATCGGCGAGTCGTCTACTTCCGGTAACCGTCTACCTCCTGTGGGAGGTGTCAGACCACCCTATTCTTCGCTAGCCCTCTCCTGGAGCTCGTCGTGCTGCACTCCATCATGGAGATGTGTGGTATCTGGTGCATCTTCTCTGCCGCCATATCCAGTGATGAGGTAGATCTCATTCCTGTGTGCTTGTACCAGTTTTTTCCACACCCAGACCATTTACATGGTTGGCCCTACACTTTGCATGAGTACATGTGGCCTGATACACTTGGGTGCTAGGCCCGCACAGAAATTTTGCTGGGCGGTCGACTGTGGGTGAAATCTTAAATACACATGTTTTCCTGCTTGTAGGCCGGGAGGCTGTCTCGTAGCGTGCAGGATCCACCTTGCCGAGTACCTCCTCTGCTGTTCCCATTGTTCGTGTCATCTTTGCCTTTGGTTTCCCGATGCTGGCCCGGTGCTTTGAGGGAAGCTGTGTTCACCTGTCAATGCGATTTTCCTCATTAATAGCATGTCAGATGTCATCCTTCCCATGGCGGTGTTCACTCTCTGGCGGAGGGTAAACAGGGCAGCGGACAGCTGTTCAGCCCAGCTGTTAGGCCTATCACCCACGTGGAACCGTAACTGCATCTTCAATTCCTGATTATGATGCTCTGCGGGGAAGGCCTGTGCATGATATACCACTGTATGTCATGGTTACCCTCGCCATACAAAGAACTCATTTTGTAGTGCATATGCTTCAGTCCACCTTGAAAAGTTGTCGGTTCCTACAAGAATGAATCTTTTCACCCCTGCGGATCTGGGGTAAGGTCCCATCACATCTAAACTTGTGGTTTTAGAATGTCTGCTTTGGAAACCTCGGTTGCTGCTGTAGCACACCATTTGTGCACCGTGATTATGTGACACACTGTGATACATGTCATGTGACAGGCTGGGCCAGAAAAACTTCTCTCTCATGTACCTTATAGTTTGGTCTGTGCCTGGGTGACCTGCTGTATTACTTGCGTGTGCATGCGTAAGAATACTCCTTCGCATTTGTGCTGGTACAAATAGTCTCCATTTGCTTCTGTATTTTAGCGCATGCATCTGTAGCCTGTTGTTTACAACCTTCCACTGCTCCACGTGTTCATTTGCACTCTTCTCAATCTGCGCTTGTGTAAATGTGCAGTTCTGTGCTGTCTCGAACTCTTTGTAAAGTTCACTTATGTTAAATTCTGCCTGTACTACATCTATCTGGTTGAACTGCGCATCACGTATTTGAGCCCGCGGATTTGCTGCCTCATCATATACGACGACATCCGTGTTCGGTACTCGCGATGATGCATCTCCCAACTTATTCTCTCGCTGGGGAATGTGCTCTACAGCAGAGTCATATGCTTGTAGCAGCAGAACCCACCGGGTGAGTTTACTATGGGTCTCCTTCATACTATTGATCCAAACGAAGCATCGGTTATATGTGCGTAAAGTGAATCTTTGGTACTCGACATAAGCACGATACTTTTCGATGGCCCACACTACTGCTAAACATTCCCTTTTGTTTACATTGTATCTGTGTTCTGTCGGACCCAATTTTGCACTCATGTAATCAATGACCTGTTTCTTTCCCCCCTCTTGAAACTGGTATAAGACCGCAACCAGCCCTTACTGGAATCGGTCTACAAAAACAATGGCTGTGTAGGATCGTTTCGTTCTAGTTATGTACATGCTTTAAACTGTTCTTTGATTTACACAAATGCCTGCTCTGCTTCATTGTTCCAAACAAATCGCTTTTGGAGTGACATTTAGTCTGTTAATGGCGCTGTTTCGTAATTGTTTACGTGTACGAGCCAGATGTTACTGGTCACTAAGTTGCATTTGCTCTGGATTCAATTTCTTTCCTTCCTTGCTAACCATGTGTCCCAGGAAGCCTAGTTCCGTCTTGCCTATGTGACATTTCTGTACCGTGCTTGGTAACCCATTCATTGCCAACTTCTCCACAACAAGCGACAGATGGTGTGTATGTTCTTCCCATGTCTCCGACCACACTATCACACCATCTAAATAAGCGAAGGAGCATTCGCCTATTATCCCATCTAGTACTCGCACCATCATAGCTTGGAAGGTGGTGGGTGCACACGCCAAGTCAAATGGCATCTGCAAAACCGATAGTGGATTCCGGCCGGTGCCATGAAAGCAGTCTCTTCCCTATTTTGTAATTTTACTGGAATCTGCCAATATACCATTTTTCATTCCAAGGTGGTGAGAATTTTTGCTTTTCCCCAGTGATTGCAAAGCATCCTTAATGTTAATATAGGGTGGTAGGGCACTGCTTGTTACTTCGTTAATAGGCTAGAAATTCACACAAAAGTGCCAACCCCCTTCCTTTTTTGGGGCCAGTGTGATTGTGGAATTGAATTTACTATGGGTTGGTTCAATTACAACATCCACGTGCATTTTCCTTTATCTGTTCCTAATTGATCATTGCTTGGTGTGGCATGCAGTTGCATGGTGCGGTGCAAATTGGGCCTTCATGTGTTAATGGAATTGCATGCTTCGCTACGGTGGCACGTCTGATTGTCATGTTGTGCAAATACTTCCCTGTGCTCTTTCAATACCCTTTGAAACACTGCCTGGTGTAGTGCCGGTATCTGATGGCAAACTCGGTCATCTGTACTGCCAGTGTGTTCTCTGTGCTATGCTGGTCATTATACACAGTGCGGTGTACAACAGAACCAAAATTAATTCGCCTGGAAGCGGGCTCTACTACAGTGTTATGTTCGTTAAGACATGGTACACCTGAGGTCGCCTCTTCCATGATTTCTGCAATTACTATTATAGTAGTGATCGTCTCCAAATCGCATATCCTAACAGTGACTGTTTCTTTCCTGCCCAGATGCCAACTTTATAACATGCTTTGTGGGTGTGATATCTGCTTTGTTTAGAAACTGTGGCAGCAAAAAATTATGTGAAGCGTGCGGTATCTATGAGTGCGCGACATGGTTTGTTTTGGACAAATTCTAAAATTCGAATGAATTTGGCAGTTATGCCACTCACCTGATTAATCAGTTCTTTCTGGGGTGTCATAATTGGTTGTTGTTGTTGTTGTTGTTGTGTGACTGGGGGTCAGAGGCATTCGGCCTCCTTATCCCCACTTCCCATTTCCCTGCTGTCTTGGTGGGTCCTTTATAGCCATCAAGTTGCGGATTATTGTCACACTGGCTGTGCCAATGGTATTCCTCTGTAGATCGATAGTAGCTGCAGAGGTGTTGTGGCCTCCCTGGCACTTCCCATCGGACATCTTGATTGGCATAAGTGTGCACGACACTGTTCTGTTTGTTGAACCCAGTATTCCTTCCACTGTTTACACTGTTATTGACACTTGAGAATTTTGAAGGATGCTGTCCGAATTGCGATTTGTGGGAAGTTTTCTGTGGTACACTAACACACGAGATTGTTGTCCTCCTACAGCCCGTGCCGCCATCGTGCGGCATCTTTCTCGTGGCACGGGTGACATGGGTTTCGTTCGCATATGATTGCGGCTCTAATTTGTTCTTCGACGATTCCATTTAGCAGCGATACTACTGCTGCTCGATATTCTTGCAGGAATGTCTCCGCCACCACCTCCATTAATTCTCTCTCATGTAGCTGCGGGTAAAAGGGCCTTAACAAGTGTACTTTGCAGGTGATGATCATGGGGAGAGGCTCGCCAGGTTGTTGGGATTGTAGGTTAATTTACTCTTTGCTTGCAATGATGAAAACGCGCCTCCAAATCTGCACAGAAAGCCATATACGAATTCTTGCCAAGATATTCCATAATGATTTAACGAATTCCAGCAAATGTTTGCTTTGTTTTGCAGCTGTGCCCCCACACCCATTCCTCCTCCCATATGAAGTATTTCTGCAGACATGCTGTACAGTCACAGAGAAAAGCCTGTGGGTCTTCTGTTGATGCACCTGCAAAAGAGGTAGCATTTGAAAGCTGTTTGGGGGTTTCTTTTTATCTGTTTCTTGCGGTGGTTGACTCCGGTGGGTTTGTATTACTATTTTCAGTGTGCTGAATGTCGCCATTGGTGTTCTGTCGTTGGTTTTGTCCAATTCGTTGGCATGGGTGTCACGGGAACATTGGTTGCATATAAAGTAAATACAGGTTGGATGTGCTGTGGGATTACTGAGATGTGGTAAAATGATGGTACTATTTGTTGATAAGGAGAGACAAGTATTAGAAGTTGAGCTGCTGGGTTCAGAGTGGGTTGCTGTATGACAGACTGTTCTTCTTCGTTACTTGCACAGTTAGTCCATCTTGTTTACATGTGCTATCTGCTCTGTGTCCTCCTGTGGTGCACCGTCGTCACACAATAATCCTGTACCCTGTACTATTGCTTTCTCTTGCGCTGTCTGACACTTCTCATGTTCTTTTGCTTTACATTTGCGACATTTATAACTTTCTCCGCTCGCTTCTCCCGTGCATGTTGTCCTCGAACACGACATAACATGTCTGCGGAACTCTGTGAAAACTCCTCCCAGTTGAATGGTGCTGTGGGTTTCTGTTGCAAGTTTTCATTACACTGTTTACATATGTATTTCGCAGCAGTTGCACTCTCCGCTTCTCTCCCATTGAGACATACACAGTGACACTGAATTTCACACAGCATAGAGGCGAGAGTCTGTGTATTCTGTCCTGTGCACAACAGACTGCTACACCAGTTTTCTTTTGTTATTGTTGTCAAAATTTCCTGATTTGAATTTGCCAAAATGTTTGTTTCCCATTTCACTGTTCCCTCGCAGTTGTTTGCGATATGGTTGCTCGCTGGGTTGGACTTTTGACGGCAGTGGCAGTTGTTGTTGCCATACTCAAACTTAGCCCACAAGTCTTGGGACTTATGTTTTAAACAATGCGGGCAAAGGAGTGCCGGCGCACTTTCCTATGTTCAGCCAGCCATGGTTTATTGGTTTCTGTAAATATCGTGGATGTGGAAGTGTGGAGCATGGTTGTGCGATGCAGTTGGAGTGCGGAAGTACTGCATAGTTAGAATGTGGCTGTCCTGCCCGACGCGATGTTGTGCCAATGTACAGCAGACACACAGTTGAGCGCCATTTGTGTAGCGGGCAGATGGTGAGGGAGGAAGGAGAGATTTTGTTTCTCCTTCCCACCATCCTCTTCCTCTCCTCGCAGCGTGGCACAGGTGGAGGGGTGGTTGGTGGTGTGCATGTAGCTCCCTTTGTCCTCTTGTGCATCAGGGTGGAATGGCTAACGTCACTGTGCCGCTCCAAAATGGCTGCTTCGGCGACCTCATGCTCGCCTTCCTGCGATAATGGTGGCCACTCACTGTTCTTCGCGTACGTTCCCTCTGGCCACCTGCTCACCTTCTACGAGGTCTTGCAGGCATTGGAATGGCATCTCGATGCTGGGAGCATGCTGTAACAGTCCTTGTTGCCTTCTCCATTGTGGGTAATGGGAAACAGTAGGAAAATTGTTCAGGAGTAAAATTGAAATTTGGCGAATTTTTGCCGGGAAATTTTGAAGGTTCGTGTGTGGCTTTAGGTGTGTAAATATGCTTCCCCAGGAGATGCAAGCACTGGGGAATTAGATGCATGTCTCAGGCAGATAACAAGAAAAGGTTCTGAAGATAATTAAGATATTTCTGAAAAAAAGATTGGTACTAACGGTGCATGCTGCTCGGGTGTGGAATTAATGGTTGGTGACCGACCTCTCTAAACTCTCGGAGAGTACATACTTTCCAACATGATGTGCCTACTGGGGTTGCCGCTAGAGCACACCATATTAGACTACTTCCTTGTACCATGCACTGACATCATGGAGACAATGGTGTAATTTAGAAATGCCACTTAACATGTCTATGGGATCTTAGGCTGGACCATCAAGGAGGAAAATAGGTTATGTGGAAAGGATTAAAAATTACCACCATGTTGTCCGGGTGGCATCGCAGCAGAGAGCACGAGATCAGATCTGGGGGGTGTAGTCGACGGCCTGAACGGTATTCTCCTTAATGTCCGATGTCTCAATCTTGTAGTTGGAGAAGCTGTAACATTTATCCTAATATCCATATCCAATGCCTCGTCTAATGGCCATTATTAGGGTATTCCCATACGCCCAGGCTCAATCCTGGGTTGTTAAAGGCCGCCTTACCCCTTCTGAAAATATTCACACAAGGTAAACAATCAAGAGGTGACTGAAGAAATAAACACAGTCCGTCAATTCATGTGACATGAATATGTATTTCTTTAGACCTTCAACAGAAGCACTTACATAACTTGCCCTGCTAAAGTGGGGTACATACTGATGCAGAAAAAGGGCGGCAAAATGCCTACGTGAAATTAAGTTGTAATCACGTCCCGGCCATCTATGAATGGACCGGGTTGTGGAAGAGTGCATTTCCCGGGCTAAAAAAACAAGAGGTCCTAGTTAATTTAATTAAATATATTGTAAGCTTCATGATTAGTACCGAAGCGATGAAGTACCTGTGGAGCATACGCGGCACGACCGTCCACACGGTAATCAAGAGGCGACTTCTGAAACATGGTGGCGGGCTGCCGACTTCCCAGCACAAACCTCCATGCTGTATTACATGATCACAAATTATGTGAAAATTACATAACAAATGAAATGGAGGGGATAAACCCGGCTCTAAAAGAATATGAAACACTTAAAACCTTACATGACAAATCCGACTTGAATAATAAGGAGAAATATAAATATTTAAAACATATACATACCCAAAATGTTTATGGGAACCTAAGCTCAACTTGGTGTCTTACATTTCCCTCGTGCACTGTCCTGCATGAGCCGGGATTCCTCTACATTCATTTGGACTTTATTAATTTAATATACCCAACAAAATGGCACAACATTTTAAAGGGAAAACAAATTAAAAAGAACACGTAATCTTTCTGACTGCATTTTGGCATGTGTGTTATGTTATGGTATTGTGTTAAATGGCTTGCAGCTGACGTAAGACAAAATAATGGATGTCCATTATTGGTAGTGGTTAATACTGTCCTATTAACGAAATATATCAAATGCAATAAAATAAATCAAATGCAAGAAAATAAAAGGGCATTGAAAATTACATACGTTTATTCCAAATACACGGAGACTTAATATATGGCTGCATGATTTGTTTATGTTTTGGTGAATTGCGCATGTCAATATGCTTCAGTCAATATAACACAGAGTACATTAAAAACACTACAAAACACTTTAAATTAAATAATAATACATAGGCACTTTATCGCACGGGTGATATACAAAATACACACATATGGCCTGGATAATACGTTAACATATTTAACACTTATTAACACTGAAAGAAAATAAAACAATTTAATAACAAATACTATAGGGCCAAGGAAACAGATGTAAACAATCTACATATACACTTTCTACAGCACCTCTATTTTATCAAACTGAACTGCACACACGTCACACTGGCTGTATACGGTGCAGATGGTGGCAATCAGCTGGCATGGCGGGTGACTCCTACACACGCGATGAACGGTCTAGTGCTGGGACACGTGGCACACATCAGCACGTTTAAATGTGCCAAACACAATGTACACTTGCAATAACTTGCATTAATACTCAATACAGAATAGCAAATATAACACTTTGCAAACATACATGAGATGAGGTGTAGGCGATGACACATGAATAGATACACTGACAAAAAACATACGAAAAAGTTAGAAATTAACACTATGGCTTCAGAACGATTATTATTGGTGTCCTCCTGTGCACCTTGATGGTTTGTCAGTATTCTAACCCTTTTAGATAATAACTTCGAAATAATAATATACAGGATAATACTTTTTTTGTGTTTTTATTTGCCAATATTGAATAATAATGAGGCATTTAAAATTTTCAAAAACCCGTATAAAAATTACTGGTGCTACACAAAAGGAAAAAAAGTTATTTATTCTAAAATCCAATACACACAACAGAAAATTCCGAACATAGGATATAGGCCTATATTTGGTCTTCCTGAGACAATATTTCATGCACTATAGTAAAGAGATTTGGGAATCCCTTAACACTGTGGTCTTGAGAGCAGATAAGAATGGAGCAGTGCCTGAATGCAAGGGCAGGGGAAATATCGAAATCGCAGAGAAAACCTGCCAGTCAGCAGAGTTCCCACATGTAAAAATTCAGGACTGACCTCGCCGGGAATCGAGCCCGGTTCACCTTTGAGGGGGGGGGGCTAGTAGTCTGACCACTACACCACTGTGTTACCAGTTCATTCTCCGATCCACCACAATTTAACTTTCCAATTCTGAATTCTACTTATACTTTAGGCCTCGTATCTTGCAAGGGGTGTTGGAAAGGTTTTTTTTTTTTACATGTATTAAAGTAATTATCCGGAAGTTGAGTACATGTACGTTTCACCTGTACAGGTATTTTTTTTCGTAACATAACTATTTTTGTGTAAAAGTTTCATTTTTATATGAGGAAGTAATACGACTCCTTAGGAACACCATTTATTTATTCACTGAAAAGTCCACCGCAATTTGGCATTGTTCTATAATGGAAATTCTGAGATGTATAAACACACCTACATATAAGACAAAATGCAACTTTCACATGTCGTGATTAGCCAGGCAAATTTTTTTTCCACAGCGTAAATAGTATTGATTATGTAAACATGGACAAAATTAAAATACAACGAAATATTGCTTCATGAAAAAGCTCTATGTTATACAAATACTGAATACAAATCAGGTAAGATGGTAGCAATCTATGTATGGAATGCATGCCAACATTCAGTGAGTATGCTCATGTCCCACACATCACAGTCATGTGACATTTGCATCAGAAGGTGGGGACCTCTTGTCAGCCATTCACAAAGTCCAAAAAGTCATGGTTAAATATTGCAACCTTAAATCTTATTGATAAAACTTGAGATATGGATTTTCGCCAAAATATTTTCTTTAGTCCCCATCATGGGGAAGTGGTAAAAAAAAAAAAAAAAAGTCCTCTGTAAACATTGCACCAACAGGTTTCTTATCTGATGCATAATTTGCATCTTATTTTCCATTAATGTCTCGATATTGCTAGTAGGATTTAATAACCATGTTAATAATCACAAGTAAAACACATTAAAAAAATTGTATCATAAAAGTGAATGTGAAATTTGTATCATCACTTAAGTTCAAGATTTTACAGGGTGCATGACCAGTGGTAGACCTACGATGGGTATGGAGAATGGTTTCCAGTAGGCATTGTGGACTGTAAAATATGCCTTCCACTTTTGATGGAAATTCACTTTTATCTACCAAACACAGAAAAAATAGACAAAAATATAGCAAATGTGCAGAACAGGAAGGGTATTTCCCAAAAATTGGCAATAGTTTAATCTACAGCATCGAAACAACTTCAAAAAATAATATGAAGAACAAAAAAAAAAAGACATGATATTGGCCTACAAATTTTTTATTAAGAGCTGATATTACACTATCATTTAGATCATACAGATAAGTTCTGGTCTCAAACCAACCATTTTAAACAAAATTCAGGTTCTGTTCTGACTATTCAGTTCATAAAATTGTATTTTATCCTAATCTTGGTCCACAACATACAAAAGTGGAGATTTCATAAGCTATAACATTTCAAAGTAAAATGCGTTAAGACTTGGAAGGTTCCGGTTGTCAACACTATTATAGTTCGAAGACAACAAAAAATTATCATCATTAGGACCTGGATCATGTTAAATATTAGTACACTAAAAGTAGTCCTCCTTACTGAAAAACCTGTTTTTTTTATTTTTAAATATTCAGTAATAATACAGTCACCAATTCGCTAACGGAATGCTCTAGTCAGTGCAATGCCTCTTTATCATGTAGAGAAAACTCAGTATTTGATTTAGTATATAAAGTGTAAATCAGAGAGCCTTATAAATAAACCGCATTATTACACATTGTGAACTGATTATGTGGACATTATTTCATAGCCTTCGGGCTCTTCAGGGCACGAGCCCTTAGAATACACTCACCCCTTTCACCTTGTGTATCAATATGTCTTTTTCTTTATTCGTTAATGTGCAAGTATCGCGTGTGTAAATGTAGACATGTGACAAGCCTATCAGTCACTGTGTCAACAGTACTACATAACGGGTGTGTGAGATGACATGAATAGGTTACTGCACCCTATGCACTTGGAATATTTTTACTGCACATTCATAAGGAGCAGCAGTCCAGGATTGCAATGGTCATCGGCCGAACGACCCTGGAGACAATCTCATCCCTACAGACTCACAAGACATCGTCCAACAATGTCTGGTGCTCTGGGCAAAATAACTTTTAAACTTCACTGCTCCTTACATCCAGCCTCTATCCACTGAAGCACCACACTGCCACGTTAAAATAATGCCCAACTTGGTCGCAGATCCTGGAAAACCTTCCATTCCAAAAATTATTTTTTCCAAATTTTCCTCAAACCTTTTCAGAATTAAAATTCCTAAATTTACTCACAACACGGGAGATGCACTCTTAACTTGACGACCGGTATAGCAAGGGGTAGTACAGCGACGCCTTAAGGATGCCTGAATGATGCCAGAAAAGGTTGCACATGGTCAGTAGGAAAAGAATGCCAAAATAACAAGGCAATCGCCATTGTTTCGGCAAGGATGATCTTGGGCTGCAAGGCGGCCACATTAGGGCAGCAGATGTGACGTCACCAGCGTGAGACACTGTCGCCGACCATCGGGGACAAAGACCAGGGAAGCATACACGTGCTACCCCTCTGCTGCCTGATGTCACTATCCGTGCTCCACCACATGCCAAGAAGGAGGAGAGGAAGCGAACAAAGGGGAAAGGGAATGAAACCAGTTCCTCTCTACTGCGCTATCTGCTCACTGCTAGTCAGCAATCAAATGTGCGCCCTCACATTCCGTTGACCCCTGCACCGCGCCGCACCTTGCAGGTCTGCCGTTATCACCCACACTCAGCTTCTGCACCATACTTCCGCATCATGAACTATAGAACTTCCGAATTCACACTTCAGCACTCCATGCTTTCGCACTCGGGTGTTTGTTGACAAATTATGATGGTTGGCTGGACAGATGAGAGCGCATCGGCACTTCTCTGCCTGCATTGTCGGAGAGAGATACAGAAAAATTTAATCACTAAATATTATCTACGCACAACCTACTACAGGTGTAAACGCAAGACTAACCCATCGATCAGCCGTGCCGCGATCAACCACGCTGAAGTGCACATAGTAGAGGAATTAACTGAACATTCGGAAAAACCTACCAAAATTCCAGAACCTAGTCAAAATTTATAACAAACCAGTCGGTGTTTGAATCTTTTGTGCACCTGGCAAGGAACATTATTACTTAAATGTGACAGTGCCACACTACTTTTCATAGCGCAACCGAAACCAGTGCATGGTCGGAAATGAAATTTATCTGTGGCAGTTGCAATCAGAACTTTGGTCGACGACCATCCGCGTGTAATTGGAATAAGTTTGTAGCATATTTGCAATACAGTATTTTGGAGCAGCCAAATGAGGAAATCACAGTACCGAACAGTAGGAAAGAGGAGAGACAGAAAGGCGTTCAGCAAATGGCAGAGAAGTGGCAACACTGGGCGAGCAAGAACACGTGGACTGCACGAGCAAGGAGGGAGTTAGGAGCGCTGCGCCACATATCACCCTGATGCATGTGGTTGCCAATGTAAATAGTGCAACAGAGATGCAGTTGGCCTTGCCTGTCCCGACCCTGTCCACAGTTCCCCCACCTATGCAAACATTCATGCCATACTTAAACCCGTTACCTGCTTACTACCATCCACACCTTTTCAATATCCCATGTTACAACTTCTTTTCCGACCGCAAACCCAATAACTTTCCCATTCTACAGTAACTGACAGAACTCGACACAAAATTTGCAACAAGCAAACGAGGAAAGAATCCTGAAGTGAAAATCAAGCAAGAACCGAACCAGGAAATTCGACAGATGTGACAATCTACAAAATTCCAAAACCTGCCAACTTTTTCCAGTACTGCAAATGAGGATCCGAAGGCATTTCTGCAGGATTGTACTGCACTACTTCGAAGATACAGCATTTGCGAAGATGAGAGGGCGAGCTGCGTCGGGAACCAACTCACAGGAGAAGCAGAAAAATGGTACACTGCCAGTTATCACTACTGCCTCAGCTGGGGAGAATTCGTACAATCTTTCCACTGCAGATACAGGTGCACTTTTACGTCCTTACAAGTACAAATGAAACTGCTGTGGCAATCCGACCAGCAACTTCCGACGTTTATAATGCAGAAAGAGCAGCAAATTCGAAGTTTCCAACCACACTTACCAGAGCGAGAAATCTTGGAAATCATAACAGAAACAGCACTCCCACGTGTCACAAAACAACCAGGGCAGCATGGTCGTGAACCACAATGCAGAATGGGACGACATCTTATCTCCGACCAGTAAGTAACGAACGAGGTATATGTAAATCCAATGCGTGCAGTGGAGGGCGATGTACTCGTGAGTGATGTGTAGAAGGAGGCAGCGACAGCACAGCATGTGTGTTTGTTTACGAACGAGGTGAAGACAAAGTGTGGAATGCAGCGAGTGGAGAATTGGTGCATAATGAGGGTCGATTGGAAACTTGTTCCGCGCAAGAACCGGCGAAATGGAAGCTATTTTTACTGGTGAACAAGAGAACACTAGTGCTAACACATGCACACACAAGTGAGACTGTGGAACACTCGGGTACAGCACAGACAGATCGAAACATTCTCGATAGGTTTTATTGGACAGGAGAGTCCCGTGACTACGTGCGGAGATGTTTAATGCGCCTCCATTTTAAGTCACGTAGAATAGATGGAAGGCAACAACAACAGACACGATTTTCTACGTGGCCGTTTGAGACTGCAAATCTCGATTTAATGGGACCTTATCCACGTACAACGAATGGCAAAAAGTTTATCTTTGTTGTTACGGACAACTACTCGGGCTGGGTGCATGCATACCCACTCAGTGACATGCATGTGCAAAACATTGCATAGGTTTTGGAGCAGGATTATATCGTGTGTTGGTGATACCCGAAAAAACTGCTCACAGACAACACACACAATTCACCAGCAGGGGGTGTAGGCATTCCATACACCATTTACTCACTAATGCTATGCTATCTAGGAAATAGCTGTCATAATTATAATAACACACACACATTCTGTTGCACTTCCGCGTTTAGGACGTAGTGCCCAATAAATACCTTTACCGGTAAAACCAATAATAAATGGTACCTCTGGTACAAGGTCATTTATTAACGTAAACACAATAAATTTATAAATGAATTGCTTGATGTAGTCTCAGCACTCGAATGTCTGTCGATAACTTAAAATTGCAAACATGGGCAAGGTCCTTAATAATTAGCTAAAAAAAAAAAGTCCTGATTATGGGGAAACAGTGAGTCCAACCCTCAGCATTTGCATATACAAAAAGTTTCCAGTAATTAACACTTCCTATTGCCGATGAAAGATCAAAGGCTTAAATGAGGTGTGCCGAAGGTGGTCATGTAGCTGACTTACCGGACTACAGGTTTCTTCACCTGCCCAGACCAAGATACCAACATGGCCACGACGAGAACTTCAAGAGCCCGCACCAAGGTGAAGTTGTCAACTACATGAGATAATGTGCTCGCAATTTTTAAATTTATCATGTTATATCTGACTCTCTTAATAAAACATCCCCGCGAACCTCCGGGTATTCCTCCATTTGCTCAAAAACATGTTGCTGGAAATGACACACCACTTACACAATAAACAATGCAATCAAAGACTGTGCTGTGCAGTTCCTTTTAAGAGGGTTGCTTTGCTGATGCATTTCCTATTAACATATTGCACTGGCATGTCCTTTTCAGCCATTTAAGGAATTATAAGAAGATGCATTTCATCCACCGCCATGTCGCTGCAGGAACGTCACTTCCAGTCGTCTCATTCTATGCTCTGTGATGTCACCACATTGCATTGAATTCTCCATGTTAGATGGGACTATAGCAACTTCAGTTTGCCTGAACTACAAAGGAAACTCTACATATGTTGCTTTCCATACAGACGAAAATCTAACATAGGCAGGGCCATGCTGTTCCCTACCTATCTGGGGTACATTGGGGCCGCGACACACTTTACAACGCCTTACAGGCCTGCATAAGTCACACGCATGGTAGTAGCTCACTACACTCCTGCGCGGGCAGTTCACTCCCTCTAACCTCTGTATGATGTACCTGCCAGTTGTGGCTTTGCAGGGATGCCGTGCCAGATCACTAATGATTTGCCTTCAGGAGTTACTTCTTGAAGGCAAGCAATTAATTCTACCATTGGCAGTTATGTGATCCGTGTCCCAGAGAAAAGTTAATTGCTCGTTCTCGACAACCTGCACCAGCGTACTCTCTGTTGTTCTTGTCGACCCTCGGCATGCTATAGGTGCGATTCGTGACTGTGCAGTGCAAATGGTTAGGGAAGATTCAGAATGAAATGTGTGTTCATTCATGTCAAACGCCCCGCTTCTCGGTGACCATTTGACCCTGCAGTCCCCCATATACTCAACCACTCTGTCAGGTACAACATTTCGTCCATCCCTTCAGCTGGTGGCCTTGTCGTAGGCTATAAGGCCTACATTGCTGCTCGTCGGAAACAGTTGTTGCTATTGAACATGGTCTTAGTCATTGCTCGTCTGTCTCCCATCTGCCAACGTACGGTGGGAGTAGGCGATAAGGCCTATGCCTCTGCATGTCGATCTGTTGCCTCACTGCACTCTCCTTCTGCTTCTTTTGTGCCAAGCGATTGGTGACATACCCGTGTGGACGGGGTGTCTGCCCACCACAACCCACGCATGTCGGGACGGCCAAACAGCGTATCTGTTCTGACCTTTGGTGAGGGGGGAGTGTTGCAGAGCCAATCCCTTCCAAGGATTCTCCTCCACTGATGCAGTTTCTGCTTGTACTTTCTCGGCTGGTGCTGCTAATACTGCGTTCAGTGCTGCTTGTGCTTGGCATGCTATTTTCACTGCTGCATATCCAACTTCTCCTTGGATGCAGTTGCGGGAAACCTTAGGCTGGAGAAGAGTGATGAGGTGGCGGCCTGGACGACTCCTCGAGTACGCCATATCCACTCTTACCATTGCCTTCAATTCCGTTCCCTCCTGTTGCCAATGCTACCATCTCTATTTTATCCATTACTGCAGTTGAGGTAGACTTGGGGTATACCAGGGGAGTGACTTCACCCTAGATTGTCTGGGGTGTCCTCCTTCTGGCAGTAACGTGCGAACTTGGGACATCACCCTCCATTTGTGAAACGCCGTAGTCGGTGCTTGTGTGAGTCTCCTCAACTATTGCATGCTGTTGTTTAGTGCTGGCTTGCTCTTCATCATTGCTTGTGTGCCCTTCCCTGTAGCTTGTGTGCTCTACTATGTTGCTTGCATGCTCTATTATGTTGCTTGCCCCTTCTGGCATGTTACTTGCCCCTTCTGGCATGTCGCTTGCTCCCTCTCTTCCACGTTTCTTGCTTCTTCTTACGCTGCCAATTGTGCCCCGAAGATGTTGGGACATGGCCAATATTTGAGCTTTCTTATGGGGTAGCCATCCACACTGGTATTCCAGCTGACTAGCTTCATTAACAATCCCACTGCCTGGCATTACGAAAGGTGCCTGCCTTTCCTTGCCTCCTCGTGCTTACTTGACGGCTCTGACACCCTCCAGACGGTAATCCTCCTCCCATGACCCTGGCTGGCTTTTGATAGCCGAGTAGTGTAGACGACAATCACCGCCGGAGTGTGCCTCCATCGCTCTCTGGGCCATGCATGCTGTTAGATGCTTGTGGTGTTGTTTTTGACTCATCCGGTATTGCATTCCTAATGCCAACCACTGTGGATGCAAGCACATTGGTTCCCAGTTGGGGCTTGTCGAGGTATAGGATGATCTTGCTCCAACTATTCGTTCGAACGAAGTTGTTCCTGCCACCTGAATATCTTCCAACTGGGTGCACCCTATGCCCTCATCAACTGTTGCATGCTGCTGTGTTGTGTTGTTGCTGTGAATTGCTGCAACACGCTGTTGTGTTTGGTCGCATATTCTCCCGAGGTTGGGGTGCTGACAACAAACACAACCAGTAAGCTTCATCCTGTTGTTGCAGCCAGGTTGCGTCTTCTGTGTACCGCCATGCTGTCGGTCGACTTGGTACCTGTGAGATGCGTGCCTTAGTTTGAACTTTGGTTCATTGTTGCTTTGAGCCTACCTGGCTGGTGGCATAGAGCGATGCCACGCGACCTGCTTGTCACTCTGTCTATCACTGCATGCCTCAGCCCATCATACTCATCAAGGTCAGTGGCAAAAACATTCTGTGGCAATTCCCATGGTAGGTTCATCAATTTGCTCCGCAATGCTACAGTGCTGTATCAATATGCGGGGATAAAATGGTGGTTCTCACGGACCTGCTATTTCTATGTTCCCTTTTGCGATCGGAAATGCCATTGATTCCAGACTTGGGTCCTGCATTTCCAATTTGGGATTTTCCCCTTTTTCTCCTACTACTGTATAATTCGTAGCATGTGCGAATGTGCCTGCTCGTACATCTGTGCATTTGCTAATTATCTCAAGTGGTTGAAGTATTGGCAACTACAGGCCGAGTGTGCACTACTCGCATCTGGACCATTGTGTCAGAGTACTTACAGTGTCCAGGCAGCTAGTGCAGTCCCAATGGGTAAATTCCTCACATGTCTCACATATAGCAGTCTCTGTCTGTTCTTTATTTCAGCTTATTTCTACTTTCGCTACGAAATGCTTACGTATGTGTGTTGAGAGTTTTCTCGAAAATGCCATTCGTCGCAATTTCGGTCCCCACCGTAGCTCTTCCCCGGTTTCATGTGTGCGTTTGAGAGATGTGTTTTCAAATAATCCATCCCTAATGGATACCTGTCAGTACTGTGTCACTCGACTCTATGCAGTAGTAGTGGAATGCTCAAGAACATTGCTGACACCGAATTGTATGGGTTCCAGTCCCTAGGCAAGGCTGTTTTAGGGCACTGGTTGAATATGGCTAAATAGAGCCTTGGGTTGTACGATTCGTTACGATTCGTTTTTGCTTGATCAATAATTGCATTGTGGGTGTCTGCCTGGGTAATTAACCACATGTTTTAATTTATTACACTATTTATTAAGATAGGTCTGAAAACTGCTATCCTTTTGCATTGATGTAATGCTTACACATAGTAAAGCTCGTGGTGGCTTGTGAACTAATAGCGTTAGTGCATGCTGACCTGCTTTTACCATTGTGGTATATGGAAGTTTCGGAAATTTTTGATTACTATTAAATAACGGATTTTTATTTTCATATGTCCGTTCGGTATAAGGATATGTAATAAATTTTGGTTCATTTGAAGTTGGTTCCATTTACGACAATGTTTTGCTAACGCAGTATACCGACTTCGCAAAAACCTCAAATTACATTATTTCTTGTACCATGTTTATTGTGTTTGCTTAATGTAATGAATGTTATGGTACAAGTCCAAGTTTATTTTGTTCTCTATTATTGTACATCGTGTCTAGCAGAACAACATTAATGGTAATGACAATAAATATTGTGTAAAAATATTTTGTAGAATAAAGTAAAAATACAAATATGTACATAGTACAAATATATACAACTGCGTTGTCATCACGTCCGCCATATGACAAAATGGGTTTTAAGCGTTTTTAGCAACTGTTCAATAGAAGATTCTCAGCAGAAGATATTTAATATATTTCTTAAAGTTATATAAGTTTTTTGAGGTTATCGAGTCTGGTTGCTTGTAGTGTATAATGTATTCCATTCAACTCAATAGGTATTTCTATTGTAGAAATTGCTTCGGTGTTAATATTCTCTATATGTACTTATTTATATTCCTTGTGGAATAGTGATGGAAATCAAAATTTTTTTAAGATATTCGTGTTTGTTTGAGTGAATAAATTAATAAGTTCAAATATGTACATTGTTGTGAATGGTAATTGTAATCTTCTTAATAAAGGCCTGCAATTTGTATTACAACTATTTATTTTAGAGGTTATTCTAATGGCCTTTTTTCTAGCTACAAATATTTTCTTAGCATAGCTGCAGATAACCAAAATAATATACCATATCTATGATGATAATGCATTGTTCAAGCCACGATACACTGGTTTGAGGTATTG
The DNA here is from genome assembly GCA_029891345.1 of Dryococelus australis. Taxonomy (NCBI): domain Eukaryota; kingdom Metazoa; phylum Arthropoda; class Insecta; order Phasmatodea; family Phasmatidae; genus Dryococelus; species Dryococelus australis. Next base: position 177,981,415 of record CM056994.1, on the reverse strand, counting down.
CGGTTGTAATACTTCTACTAGTATGTGTGATACATAACTATTTTATTTGAAAGAATTATTATTATTATTAGCCATTTTTAGGGTTGTGACACTATTTAGAAAATATTATTAAATTCATTAGCAACATAGTGGTACCCATATAATTTTAGTGTTTCAAAATAATATGATATAACATATATATACTGAGCCCGTCAAAATTTTTTGGTTTTTTTATTGTTCCAAATGATCCACTTAGCATAGTCTATGCTTGACTGGGCGGTGGGGGAGGGGCCATTACATGATTCATATGTGCCCTCTCTACTCTCTCTTCACTAGAGCTCGGGGAATCAGAGTAGTGCATATTTGTATATATACAGTTTCCAGGAGATACGTATATAAATAAATGTATGTACAGTAGAATTGAATGTAACATAATTTGTCGTGGATATGCATATAATGGGACATATACAAAACCTACCAATGAGCAACAATAAAGCAAACCAAGTGATTCACCATACATTTAATTAGTAACATATGGTTCAATAGAATAAATGTGCACATTTACACTGCACACTATAAAGATTTCTAATAGACAGCAGATGAAGAAAATATTGTCTGTCGTTGGCCAATTCAACAGCTCTCATATGAGTCACATTTCACCTTACATGAGAAAAAAAACCTGTAATATAACAAATATTCGAAAATATCTGGTCAGGATTGCACCACCAAATTCATAAATGCATAGCTGATACACAACCTGTGGAGCTCTATGAACTTGTAGCCTCCATTCTATATTAACAAATATCAACACATTAACTGCTAATTCTTTGTACTGAAAACTGTTTTTTAGCTAATTGTTGCTCGTTAGTCCACAACACAGGTAAAATCACAAACATTGTCAAACACAAACAGATATGACCCAGTATATATCGTAATTACTTGAAGACAAAAAAAATATAAAAAAATTTCACAGCAGCAACTGTGTAAACCTAGGAAATTTTGTAACCGCATACACAGAATTTTTGTTGATAAAGTTAATTAATTAATTTTTTAATTTATTTATTTACTATCAAATCTCTCCAGCGATCCTATGATGAGCAGGAGCTCTGGAATATAGCATTAGTCGAAAATGTTAAACACAAACACATACCTACACAAAATATTTACTACAGCTCTTTTTGGGATCTGAAAATTTCAGATAGTTTGAGAAGGAGGTGTCCATTGAATGGTACAATATAACATATCAGCATGAAAATAAGAAAAATAAATTTATTTAAGGGAGGATGTGTTTAGACGACATGATAAATTATGTAATGTGTAACATGCTGCGGTTAGTTTCGAGAATATGTTGGCAATGTGCGTATTACCATAAAGATGACTGTCAATATGTAAGCATAACATATTGAAGGAATGCTTTCTTTAATCATAGTTTCTATATTTCATTAAAAAGTTATGGTCCAGTTATTTTGTGTGGGGAATTCCATTAAAACCATTCGATACCTGTTTAAAGAAGGATTATTTGCTGTAAACAATTTATCTAGTTATGAATAGTCTCATTTAATGACACCATAAGTGCTGCCAGGTCCTCATCTTTAAATAAAAATTTAGTATGCATCATCCATAATAGAATGTTGGAATACAGAATACTTATGTATATCATATATATATATATATATATATATATATATATATATATATATATATATATATATATATATATATATATATAATATGTATATATATATATATATATATATATATATATATAGGGCAAAGGATGGAACCTATGAGAACATAGTTTCATTATCTTACCGTTCTTTAGACTTGCATTTATACCATCTGAATTTATTGTAACTTGCTGATATCTATGAGCCTAATAAGATGCAATCCATGATAAAGTGTGCGCCTCCTTGAAGGGAATTCAGTGAGTAAATATCAATTCAGTGGAAAGTAGTTACTTTAATTTCACTGCAGGTCACTTTACAGAAACGGTACATAAAATAAAAAATGTAATCAGTTAACAAATAACCATCCTCCTCCCAGACATGTTTATTGCGAACAACATGTGAAAGGAAACATCACAAGAGCACACACAAGTGCTTGTCTCTAATCTGCGGACAAAGGAAACACTGTGACAAAAGAGACTTTCGTGATTTTAGTATTCTATTTATTTTTAAAACGAGTCTGGATATCTGATTGTCCGTATAACCGATGTTCGGGTAATCGACTTTCTACTGTATTCTGAAACCTGGTATCATAAGTCATACCTCCCTTCAACCCATTCCTGAGACCACGTCATACCATCAGTGTGAATAATTTCTTGATCTGTGGTGGGGACATATACATTGTGTTATAATTGGCTTCCTGTCTGCATCAATTGTGATATTGCATTTTACATGGTTCGTTATTGTTTGAGTATAACATGTTTTGAAGTACAGTAAATAGTTTATTGAATAAATATGTATAAAAAAAAAACACCCGTGTACAGGTGAACGAAAACTGTTCTGGCCCACATGACCTTCAAGTGGCCATAGCTACGAAAAAAAAAAAAAAAGCCAGAATGGCACAAACAAGATTACGACACAAAATTAAAAATAAAAAGCCTGGGAGTCAACAGAGGTATGCTGTGAACACTGGAGGATACACAAAAACAAAGTTCAGGTTACTAACGCTAAACGATTATGGCACACAAAAATTATCAGAACAAATGTAGATCACCCTCTGTGTAGCGATTCGTGTGCAACACATAAGGCCAGCTAGATCTGACCAACTGGGCCACACTTTGACTGAAACAATCCATTTAAAACAAACACTGAAAATAATCCTACAAAATACACTGACTTGCTACATCAATTAACCCTTGTTAATTGCTATAACACAAATTTCAACAGGCAGTATGCTCAACTACATGGTGCCTTATATGCTGATTCTAAAATTTGCCCGTAGACTTTAAACTACGCATGATAAAAAAAAACATTTTGATATAATTACTGAGTTTTCTCTACTTGACAAAGAGACATTGCACTGACTAGCGCATTCCGTTAGCGAATGGGTCACTGTATTATTACACGATAAAATCACTTGCTTTCCCTGACAGTTCTACAAACATGCTGTTATATAATACTTTTATACTGTCAAGTAATTTCACTATTTGGTGCAAACAGTAGTAGCACAGTTGATGCTCACTGCGACGTGGTTTTGGGGGGGGGGGGTATATTTTATTGGAGTATTTGATAATTAAAAAAACTGGTTTGTTGTGTAAGGAGGACTAATTTTAGTGTACTTGTATTTAACATGATACAGGTCCTAATGATGATAAACTTTTGTTATCTTCAAACTATAACAGTGTTGACAACCGGAACCTTCCAATTCTTAACGTATTTAACTTTGAAATGTTATAGCTTATGAAATCTCCACTTTTGTATGTTGTGGACCAAGATTAGGATAAAATACAATTTTATGAACTGAATAGTCAGAACAGAACCTGAATTTTGTTTAAAATGGTTGGTTTGAGACCAGAACTTATCTGTATGATCTAAATGATAGTGTAATATCAGCTCTTAATAAAAAATTTGTAGGCCAATATCATGTCTTTTTTTTTTTTGTTCTTCATATTATTTTTTGAAGTTGTTTCGATGCTGTAGATTAAACTGTTGCCAATTTTTGGGAAATACCCTTCCTGTTCTGCACATTTGCTATATTTTTGTCTATTTTTTCTGTGTTTGGTAGATAAAAGTGAATTTCCATCAAAAGTGGAAGGCATATTTTACAGTCCACAATGCCTACTGGAAACCATTCTCCATACCCATCGTAGGTCTACCACTGGTCATGCACCCTGTAAAATCTTGAACTTAAGTGATGATACAAATTTCACATTCACTTTTATGATACAATTTTTTTAATGTGTTTTACTTGTGATTATTAACATGGTTATTAAATCCTACTAGCAATATCGAGACATTAATGGAAAATAAGATGCAAATTATGCATCAGATAAGAAACCTGTTGGTGCAATGTTTACAGAGGACTTTTTTTTTTTTTTTTACCACTTCCCCATGATGGGGACTAAAGAAAATATTTTGGCGAAAATCCATATCTCAAGTTTTATCAATAAGATTTAAGGTTGCAATATTTAACCATGACTTTTTGGACTTTGTGAATGGCTGACAAGAGGTCCCCACCTTCTGATGCAAATGTCACATGACTGTGATGTGTGGGACATGAGCATACTCACTGAATGTTGGCATGCATTCCATACATAGATTGCTACCATCTTACCTGATTTGTATTCAGTATTTGTATAACATAGAGCTTTTTCATGAAGCAATATTTCGTTGTATTTTAATTTTGTCCATGTTTACATAATCAATACTATTTACGCTGTGGAAAAAAAATTTGCCTGGCTAATCACGACATGTGAAAGTTGCATTTTGTCTTATATGTAGGTGTGTTTATACATCTCAGAATTTCCATTATAGAACAATGCCAAATTGCGGTGGACTTTTCAGTGAATAAATAAATGGTGTTCCTAAGGAGTCGTATTACTTCCTCATATAAAAATATAACTTTTACACAAAAATAGTTTTTGTTACGAAAAAAATACCTGTACAGGTGAAACATACATGTACACAACATGCGTATAATGTATGTAATAAAAAAAAAACCTTTTCAACACCCCTAGCAAGATACGAGGCCTACAGTATAAGTTGAATTAGAATTGGAAAGTTACAATTGAGGTGGATCAGAGCATGAAGTGGTGCCACGGTGGTGTAGTGGTCAGACTACATGCCTCCCCCTAAGGTGAACCGGGCTCGATTCCCAGCGGGGTCACTCCGGGCTCTCAAAAGTGTTCATTATTGTGAACAACCTATATCTGCCCTACTATCCAATGAAGACCAATGTAATTGTATGAACTGAAAACTCTTTTGTGCTGTGTTACATGTTAAAGAAAAATCATTCTTTACCTTCTTTTCTTTCCCAAAAAAATAGTCATTATGGCACTTTGGCGAATGTTTTTTCTTTCCTCATTCTGATTGTTGTATTTAAAGAAAAAAACATTAATTCAGTCAAATCTGCCTTTTTTTTCCAATTTCTTTAAATTGTGTTTCAAATTGCAGTAGCCTATGAGTTGCTATTCCATTTTCTTGTTAAATGCATAATAGTTTTTATTTGCTATATAATATCATCTGGTCTTTTGTGTTAGGCAAAGTGCTAGCATGGAATTATATTTGCATTTTAAAAGTTTACTGAAAGTTACCAGTTATGTAAATACCATGTCAAAGAAATTTTACTTAAGATCAGTTTTTATTTTGGCGTCTTTCTACAGTATGTAAGTGTGAAAATCCCCCCCCCCCCCCCTAACTACTCAAGAGCTGTATTCTAATTCACACACACACACACACACACACACACTGTTAAAGGCTGTTCACGATAAAGTGAGCACTTTTGAAATCAGCCTTATAAAAATGTCACTGGTCCTGCCTGCATATACTTTTAATGTGCGCACTGAGTGACATGCACCCAGTAATGTTGGTAACGAAGGATGAATAGTAGTTCCATATCTTAACATTAAATAAAAAATGTTAAGTAACCATTTGTAATAACTTAAATAATTCCTTTTAATTTCTGTTTTTTAATGCACCAAAATGTAAAAATGAGCGGAATTGTAAAATATTTACTTTTTTTTTAAATAATTCCACTGTTTCACTTGGCCGACGCATGTAAAAAGTGATGAGGCCTATGACAATATTAATTTTACATAAGGTGCACACAAGTAGATCTTAAGCAGGGCTTTCAAAAGTGCTCATTTTACCGGAAACGACCTATACTTACCCTTGATCCCTTCAGCAACCACAGTTCTATGCATTCCCTTGATCCCTTTTTGAGAAAGTGGATGTAATTTCAAATACCCATCTTTATTTTGAAATGTTTAAGTTACAATGCATTAGCGATTGAAGAATCAATGAACTAAACACATTTTCTTATGTTGTCTTGGATTTGTATGAACGAGTGTTCAGGAAATGGCAGGAATAAGCTGTATAATAGTTATGAACAATTATACTTACTGTGTAGGGCATGTGTAGAGGACATCGCTCTTGGCGATAGTGTAATTGGATATTTAAGGTGTATACATGCCCTTACTGCAGTAGTATAGAAATGCTGGTTCGAGCACAGTTCATGTCCATCAGAAAACCAACAGCAAATTGAATGCCCAAACCATCAGAAAACCATCAGAAAAAATTACCGTTTGTTTTCCTGATCCAAAACACAAGCTGCCGATTCGAGCGCAGCTGCAAAAAAAAAGTGACTGCAAATGTTGCGTTAGAATGCAACCACAAAAATTCACTGCAAAAATTTGCGTTTGGGAGCTGCTCCCCAACCATATGAAAACCAACAGCAAATTAAATGCACCAGCCATCACGAAACATCAGCTGCCGATTCGAGCGCAGCCGAAAAAAGTGACTGCAAAAGTTGCATTTGAGGCATCCGTAAAAAGTGACTGCAAAAAGTTGTGTTAGAGTGCAACTTCAAAAAGTTGTGTTAGGGTGCATCCGCAAAAAGTGACTACAACAAGTTGCAAAGAGTGGCTCAAGAAAATTGATTACGCAAAAAAAAAATATTGTCCATAATAAACTATGGTTCATTTGCTAAATGTATTGAATGAAGTTCAACAATTTAAGAAACTTTCCGAACTTTCAATCGGACAGACCTATCCCACAGACCATGCTGAAATATCTGATACACAGTATGGACACAAAGTGGTAATTACTTCTGGCAATTTTAAAGTAACCTTGCCAGGCCGAAATCTTCTGATTTTCAGCGAAAAAGTTTTAGATGGTGTTAATCGTGGAGGTATAAATTTTGCATATGATGGAATGGAGGATTGTGGCGTTAAACAAAGGCATTCTATTTTGTTTTATTAAAGCATCGAGTTGCATGTACTGCTATTATGGCGTGTTTAACGGCTCGCGAGCCGTTAAACACTTTAATCCCAACTCACACAATTTACGTCTTCCCAAACGGTGTGATTGTACCAACGCGAACCGACAAAGTCCGACACCCAGAATGTAATGTTTGACTGCCACTTCTCTTTACCTCTAAAAAATTTGCACTTATGCCAGCAGAGTTCAATTGGGCCGTTTCTTTACAGAGCAACGATTCTGACGAACGCCGTCAGAAAAAACTCATCTCGCGTGTGCGCAACCAATATAAATGTGGCTACTGTTGGGCAGTATCGTGGGCGATGGCCATCAGCGACGCGTTTGTGGTCAAGGGACTTGTCTCGTGGTCGCCAAACGTGTCGTACACCTACGCTGTCACAATGTACCAGCAAAGAAAGTGTATGGGAGGCAGTTGCCGGCTTCTTCTCGAAGACATAAAAAATGGGCACGGAATCAAAGAGTGATTCTTGTGTAGACGAGAGTTGGTGTCTGCGAGATGGCATATGCGAGACGGACGATTCCATGGCGCAGTTCGATTCACGCCATGGAAATTTTTTTTGTTGCTTCTCCCTGGTCGCGGATGCTACGGCGCAAACAAGCATTACATATACCATATCGATGATGTATACTCTCTCACGTCGAGTGTATCGCTGAGCATTGCGCAAGCACAGTTGACAATCCAGCAGCTCAAGAAAATTTGAATGTATAAAAAATAAATTATTATCCATAATAAATTAGGGTAAATAAAAATCAACCGATGTCTAATATGATGACGACCATGGCAATGAAAAAGGTTAACGCAACTGGTAATGTTTGGAAATAACATAAGTTTTAGAAAGGCGTCTTTGCAGAAAGAAAGAAGAAGAAATCTAAAGAGAAGTATGTCAAGTGTGACACTTGTAAACACTTTTACAAACCATCTCTCATAAGAAGCCATCTTAAAAGAAGATTGCACGAAAGTCTTACACCAATACATAATAAAATCACATGAACCAACAAATGCATGGAAAATTTTTAATTTGCCACGACACTTAATATCAAAACAGAAGTTCCCACGAGAGAAACATGTGAAATGTGAAACGTGAAGCCACTATTACAAACCATCTCTCATTGAAGTCACTTGAGAAGTAAAATTCGTAAGTACACAGCCATATTCAGTGTAGAAGAAATCGAAACAGCATTTCAAAGTAGGATCAAGCCTTATGCTGTAAAGAATGCGAATGCATACAAAGACCCAAAGCATTTCCTAAACGATGTAAAAGAAACTGTCACAGGGCTAATTAGTAAGCATTCAAAATCATTCAAAGTGAACATTAAATTCTTCACTGAGTACAAAAGGGGAATTGGTGAGAATATGGAATATGTAGAAAGCTCCTTTAAAACAAAGAACGAAATTATACTGAAATAGACTAATCTGGAAGAATATTATACCAACAGTATATCGAAAATCATAGCTCAGAAGGGGACATTCGAAGCAAAGGGATCTCAGTGGGTACTCAACAGAATATTTAAACTAGAAGTGCGAATAAATAAATATGTACCATTCAAGGGCAGTTCTTATGTTGATCTCCCAGAAAAAATCAAAACTAAGCAGGCGGTAATTAATGTTAAGAATGATGATCAAAAATGTTTTTTGTGGTCTGTTCTATCTGCATTGCATCAAGTAAAAAAAGACCCTCAAAGAGTGAAAAATACGAAGCTTACGAACATGAGTTTGATGATGCACTTAAGGGTTTGGAATTTCTATTAATGTATATGCACACGAAGAAGAAGATGGCGGTAAGAAATAAATAATCTGTCCATTAAAAATAACAAAAAATAAGACGGATAAGCACATAACCTACTCTATATCAAAGACGAAAAGAACGATCACTACTGTTGGGTAAAAAGTCTTTCGAGTCTTGTCGCATCACAAGTAACGAAAAATAGTCACAAAATATTTATATGTGATAGATGTTTGCAACATTTATACTCTGTAAATAAGCTAAAAGTTCACGAACAAGTCTGTCGAGATCACGAACAAGACTGTCGAGATCACGATGGTGTTAGAATTGAACTACCATTTAAAGGAAAAAATTACATATTAAGATTTCTAAACCAAAATCATTCTTTGAGAGTTCTGTTTGTGATATATGCTGATTTTGAATGTTTGTTGACTAAAATCGAAACTTGCCAACCAAACCCCAACGAATGTTACACGAAACCATACCAAAAACACGAGCCTATTAGCTTTTGTTACTATGTAAAATACGAACATGGGTACTATAAACCGCCAGTAACTTATGAAGGGCCTGATGCATCTACTGTGTTCGTTAAAATGCTAATGGAAGAAGCAAAGTCTATTGGTGATTATACACAAATGAAAAACCAATGCTTCCACTAACTCAGAAAGAACAAATTTTTTATGATTCAGCTACTTATTGTCATATATGTGAAAAGCCTTTGAATGGTTATTCTGTGAGAGATCATGATCGTCTTATGGGGAAATTTAGGAGAGCTGCACACAGAGATTGTAACTTATCGTATAGAAATCCATGTTTTGTCCCAGTGTTTATACACAATCTATCTGGCTATGACACACATTTATTCATAAGAGATCTTGGCATCCATGAAAATAAGATTGATCTAATTCCCGACAACGAAGAAAAATTTATTTTTTTTACGAAGCATGTGTGTGGAAGTGTAAACCTTAGATTTATTGACTCATTTAAATTTGTGGCTAGTAGTATCGATAAATTCTCTAGCAATCTTTCCAGAAGCAAATTCCGAGAAACATGTAAGCATTTTTCCAATGAACTTCTTGACTTTGTTACAAGAAAAGGTGTGTACCCATATAACTACATGGACAGCGCTGGGAAATTTTGTGAGGCATCATTTCCATCCAAAGATGCATTTTACAACAAACTCAATAAATGCGACATTATAGACGAAAACTTCGAATTTGCGAGATAGGTGTGGGAAAAATTCAACATAAAATCTGTAAGAGAGTACACAGAACTGTATAACAAATCTGATGTATTGACATTGTCTGCTATAATGGAAAATTTTAGAGATGTGTGTCTCAAAACATATAAGCTAAATCCAGCATGGTATTTCACAGCCCCAGGGTTAGTGTGGGATGCTATGTTCAAACACACTAAAATAGAACTAGAATTATTAACAGATTACGACATGATTTTGGTGATAGAAAAAGGTGTTCGTCGTGGAATTTCAAAATGTTGTAAGCGATATGCTAAAGCAAATAATAAATATATGAATGCTTATGACAGCACAAAGGAAATCTTTTATCTTACATATCTGGATACCAATAACTTATATGGATGGGATATGAGTCAGTATTTGCCCTATGGCAGGTTTAAGTGGGTAAATACAAATATAGATGTAAAAAAACTATAAGATGATGCTAGGAAAGGGTATATATTGGAAGTTGTTTTGGAATACCCACATGAACAACACAATATTCACAAAGATCTGCCATTGGCCCCAGAGAATAAAATACCAGAAGGTTCAACCAATCTCAAACTCTTGACTAATCTGGATGGTAAAGAGAAATATATATTACACTATGTAAATCTTAAGCAATATCTATCTCTCGGAATGAAGTTGAAAAAGATCCATAGAGTTCTGGAGCTTGATCAATCAGATAGGCTCAAGTCCTATATTGATATAAACACAAATTTGCGAACAAAGTCTACAAATGATTTTGAAGCTACATGAAGCTAATGAACAATTCCGTTTTTCGGGAAACAATGGAGAATATTAGAAATAGAGTGGATATACGGCTGTGCACAAGTTCTAAGCAAATGGATAAACTAGTCGCCAAATAAAACTTTAAAAATAGGACTATATTTACTAGCTCTTTGGTTGCAGTTCATATGAATAAAACAAAACTGTGCTTTAACAAGCGCATTTATGTTGGGATGAGCAGACTTGATCTATCGAAAGTCTTAATGTATGATTTTCACTATAATATGATGAAGCCAAAGTATGGGGAAAATATTGAACTGTGCTACCTAGATACTGATTCGTACATCTATTATTTAAAAACACCAGACTTCTACAGTGACATGAAATAAATGGTAGCCATTTTGATATTTCTGACTATAGAAAGGATAATCCATATGGCATACTGTTAGTTAACAAAAAGATTATTGGCAAAATGAAAGATGAATGTAATGGAAAAATAATGGAAGAACGTATTGGTTTGAAATAGAAAATGTATGCAATAAATGTGGAGGGTGGTGTAAAGAAAAGAGCAAAGGGTGTGAAAAATGCTGTAGTCAGAAATGAGATTAGTTTTGGCGTCTACAAAAAGTGTTTGTTTGGTTAAAAAAGTGTCGTACAAAAGTATGAATCTTATTAGAAGTAAGAAACATGAACTCTATACGATTGAGATGAGGAAAAAAGCATTAAGTCCCAAAGATGATAAAAGATTTATTCTTAAAGATGGCATTAATGCACTACCATGGGGACACTACAATATTGAAAAAGAGTGATACTATGAAATATGATGTATGTGTAAATGATTAACTTTATGATTGTCATCTTAATTTTGGTATCCTCCAGTAGAGGTGAAAATCAAACACTTTCCACAATAAAATATTTAAATGATTTTGGGTATTTAAAAATACCTGACAAAGATATTACACACACAAATTCATAAATAGTTTCAAATGCTATCCGGCTTTTTCAAGAGTATCACAATATAACAATTAGTGATGAAATAAGTAAAGAAACACTAAAACTAATCAAAACTCATAGATGTGGGGGACCATATGATATATTTGGCTTTTCTACGTCTATTACCAAATGGACAACGAAAGTAATAAAATGGCATTATGTGTTGGCCAATCATGACATACTACAACTAAGTCAAGAAGTGTTTCATACGTGGGCCAAACATACTGACATTATGTTTAAACATGATACTCAAAACCCACACATAATAATATCAAACAAACATAGTATCCATACATTTCAAAAGTCTCGGCATTTATGTATAGCAAATTTGATGGGAGAGGAGAAGTGCTAGCTCATGATTTTTTTTCCCGAAAGCAGATAACTCACCAGTTGAAATCCACATTGATGCTGATGAAGATTGGTATCTTAAACATGACAACAAATCTCAAGGAAATATAAATCTTTTCGTTGTGCTATTGCACGTAATAGGACATGCTTTAGTAATACATCATTCGAATATTTGCGAGTCTGTTATGTACCCAATTTATGTCTCAGATCGGCTAACATTACAAACTGATGATATTTTGGCAATACAGAGTATATATGGTAAACCTAAAAGATCTGTGCATTCGTTATCCCCTCCTAAACCAAACATATTATTCCCTACAAAAGAAGTAGATTTGTGTAACTTAAAAAACATCAACACATTTTTAGTAGTCAACCAAGTGATGTATATTTTTTTTTTTAAAATACGTTTGGACATATGATATAGTAGATAAAATAGTTAGTAAACCAGAGCTTATCACTGACTGGCTGTTTTTCTTACCTGCTACTTTTGAAAGCTTTACATCGATTTATCAGAGACCATCAGGGGAAATAGTAATGTTTATAGAGTCGAATATATATATATATATATATATTATATACACATATTTGAATATCCTAGTCTGCAACTCTTGTCTGGTTATCCAAAGGTAATTTATGATATGGGTTTACCTCAGAATTCCAAATTTAAAGCATTCGTACTTTTGTATTTTACGATAAATGTATTTTATGGAACTGGACGAGTGCTTATTCAGTTCTAAATCTTTTGGTTTAATTTTAATGAAATTTCCAGGCTTACCAGCTGGGTTAGATTCTGCTTTTAGATACACTAATGGATTATTGTACTTCTTCAAGAACACAACATACTATGCATTCAATGAGTTTACAAACATGTTGACCAGAGCTGACAGATTTGATCTTTCAGTGTTCAATGCAAAGTGTTCTACATTACCATCCTCATACTCAGATATCCTTAATCAGTTCAAAAAGCTAGTGATACAAATGGAGACGATCTCCATACATGAAATATTATTATGCTTTTTATAAGATCCACGAGAAGCAATCAGAGAACATGTTAGAGAAAATCATAGGCAATCATATGCAGATATAGACTTGAGCGATTCTCTTCTCCCTTTGAATAAGCAGCTGCATACTGTATTTATCAATTAATATGTCTTCGCTGATGTCGTACGCATAAAATCGTTCGCGACAGACATCGAGTAGTGTTTCGAAATGACACCTCGTCTCGAAATTGTTAGATTATCACGTGTAAACCTGTAAGAGTCTAACAAAATGTAATCAGTCATCAACATCGTAAACGGCAAGCTCGTATACGACCGTAGAGAGGTGTATGTAATCATGGACGAAGAAGGCAATCCGTGGTTCAAGGCTAAAGACGTTGCGCGAATACTCGGGTATGTCGATCTAAAAAAGGTGATGTGAGTTAATGTAACAGAAAGCACAAGAACCCATTATCGCAATTACAAAGGATGACTCGAGTCACCCCTTGTCGAATGTGCATCCGCATACCATATTTATTAACGAACCGGGCTTGTATGCATTGATCATGACATCAAAGATTGCTGCCACAGAACAGTTCCAGGGCTGGGTGTACGAAAAAGGGTTGCCATCCATACGCAAGCACGGCATAGACCAGAAGTATAAACCGCTGCCAGATGCGTTGAACGCAATCATAAACAAGCATGCGCTACCGCAAAGTTTTTATTTCAGAGGCCATTAAAAACACTCTTATAGCGCTTTTAAATGGATAACCATCCAATAAAAACTAATAACCGTACATGTTTACATACTATTGGGCTTTGGTGAGTCTTTCACTTTTAACATCATAAATTAGGTTTCTTTGGCTTACGAGTACCACATTACAAATAGTTGAAGTCGATATTGGTTTATTAAAATCAACTGTAAGTTTCAGATTAGTTCGATCTTTTACAATATCTCTTTTTCCGTAAGAACAATCAATAACATACAATTGTCTTCTCCCAATAAATGACACAGAGTTTAAGCACAGTTCATTATTACGATAAGGGGTATCTAGTTTAGTCTTTGAATTATTCAAATCGTTGTAAGCAATATACATCTTATCGAAAATTCTATTTTTAATGTCTAAATTCCAATTCTCTTTGGGAAACACTTCATTCCGTCCATTCTTAATAGAAATATTTTTGTTAGAACAAGAGTTAAATATTGAACCATGTGTGAATTGCTCAGGATCTTCTTTTCTGCTATGCTGAAAACCAACAATGACAAAGTCTGGCATATCGAATTGGATTGAATTGAACTGATCTTGTATATCAAACTGAAATGAGTTTGCATTAGTAGGTACTGGTTTTTCAAGCCAATAATTAAAACTAATTGGAATTTTGGGATGTTTCTATAATTTTGCTTTAATTTCATCTCCATAAATAGGACCGTATTCAACAATTGGGCACAGAATTTCCAATTTCTTAATAACAATTTTACCAGCATCTGGTGTATTCTCTACATCATCAGCTCCATCTGCTTTCTCTGGAGGCCTTCTTTAAAGCTAAACATCGTCACTAGAATTTCGAATGAATGTGATCTGGTATCCACCTTTCCAGAGTATTTCATTACAATCTCTCATAAAACCAAACAAATATCTTAATGGATAGGTAATTTCGTTAGACTTATCTCTCCTAACATATTTACCTAGTTCTATCCCCGACATTTGGAAGTATGCTGATTCTGATTCCGAACCTAGCAATGTATGCATAATTGTTGAAGTGATGCCAGTGTTGTCAATACTTTCGATTATACGACCATGTTTAGAGATATCTATTCTTGAGAACTGGAATGGGAAGAAATTCTCACAAAGATCAATAGTTGCAGTTTTTTCATAATCTGTATTTCTATCTCTTTTAGTTAGCTTATACTGTTGGTAAACATAAGCTTCATTCGGATGTGAAAATGCATCGCCAATAGGAATATCAAACTCAATGCGCTTGTTGTATTCAATCAAATTATTTTCTTGTTTGGTCATTTTGATGCTCATAACTTTCAATTTTTTGTTGATTCATTTATTATATAGAAAAAAATTTCTTAAACAACTACACTTTTCTTATCAACCCAAGAATTATGACTACTATCAAAACCTAGCCATTTAATAGGCAGTTTATTTCCTTTCCTTTGCAAAACTTTTTCCACTGAGAAGTCTTTACCATATTTGGTCTTAAGCAGCTCTGGCTCATAAAAAATACATTTAAAAAGTTAATTTTTCAATCTTTTATTCTGTATGTCGTGGGTTTTGTGTGCAATACTTCACACGCCTCAAATACTTCAGTGGACCAATTTGGTGTATATCCATTTTCAAACAAATTTTTACTTTTACTTACATGAACTTTATCTCCTATTGCAAACTTTGGTTTAACCATTTTTCTTTCTCCTCCATACATGTTGATTAGAATAGAACTTTCATTCTTTGCATTTACATTGGTGGGTCTCATTTCGATTGTACTGTGAACAGTGTTATTGTATTCACTTATTAATTTAGGTAATATAGCCACCCATTTATAGTTTCCCTGCATAGTAAATATCTTCCACATTTTCTCCTTCAATGTTATATTAAATCTTTCCACAACACTAGCTTTCTTTTCACTGTATGTTGAATAGCGTGCTATGTTATTGTTGGCCATTAATGTCTTAAATGATTTATTGTAAAATTCTTTACCTTCATCTATCTGTAAATGCATGGGTATGGATCATTCAAAATAGTTTTAAATGCTAACATAACATTTTCGCCAGTTTTATCTTTGATTGGTATTGCCCATGCATATTTGGAAAAAACATATATCACGGTTAACATATATTTAAGCCCTTTGTTAATTCTGTGTATACCTTTTAAAGATCCAGAATTCATCTCAACTAAATCAGCTTGCCAAAGATCATCGATGCCAAAAGATAGAACAGTTCTTCTGGGGAAGTTTTTTTTTCATTGGTTTATGAATTTTATTTGCAATATCTTTTTTATACTTCCATCAGTGAATAGCGAGTTATTGGTAACATGATATCTACAAACACATTTAATTCTTATGTTGTTATTATTGGTAAGTTTGTATGAACTTAGTGTACTTTCATACATTTGAGACAGTATACATTTAAGTTATTATTGTTCATTTTATGTAATAAATGAGGCAACAAAATTTTTTAAACTATATAGAGAAGAATATAGAGAGAAGAAGACAGTTAATTGAAAACTTTAAAACTTTTAGAAAATTTTGCCAAGATGAATATGATAAAAATAAAAAACACAATCTACCATTGATAGATGAGATTCAAGATTTGGGGCAAAATATTGGACACATAACAAATGAGAATAAGAACTTAATAAAAGAACTTGTTCCAGTTGCTGTTAAGAATTTAGACTACCCACAGACACCAACAGAAACATCTTTTGAAAGAAAAAATGTTTTGTAAAACAGGCACCGATGAACGCTATGACGATGAACGCTATGACGATGAATGATATGGCAATGAACGCTATAACGATGGCATTAAATGCATTGACTATGGCGATGAATGCTATGGCGATGAATGCTATGGCGATGAACGCTATGACGATGAATGCTATGACGAAGCATTGGGGCGTTTGAAATCTGATATCCGGCAGTTAACTAACTACAAAACAACATTTATTGATAAGAAAGTGGCCGATTTCATAATTGACTGCAAAGACGATATTTTTGGGCTAAAGGCTGATAAAGGTAGATTGTATATTGGTGATAGCTAAGTAACATTCATCAATGACAAATTTACTGTAAAAGGTCGAACATACACTGCAACCGATGGTTTGATGAAATTACTAACTAGTAAGAAAGTAACAGAAAGCGACTACACTGCAACCAACTATGAACACTATAGTCGTAACCTAGCAGATACGAACGCAGTTTTTCAAAACAATGATCCAAACTTGGGAATGCCAAAATCAAGTAAAGGGAATAAATGGAAAATTATTGTTAAACCTATGTACGATTCGATTAAAAATATACGACCCTAGCCTAAAAAGGGGAAAGGTATTTAGAAATATACAGACTACTCCAAAGAATACATACAGATGGATGATGTTAGGATGCTTATTAATCGGATTTTTACCCTTAATTTTCGCAGCATTGGGAGCTCTAGGAACGTTAGCTGGTGGTGCATAATCTATCGCTACATCAGTAATTAATGCCAAGAGGAAAAACCAAGAATTGAAATAACAATGCAGACATAATTTAGCTATGGATAAATACGGCAAGGGATTGAAGAAAGTTAAGTGGGGTAAGAATGTTAAATAAAAATAATTCCACTCAGTAACTTTTATATTGATGAAATGGGAAAAAAATTAAACATTAAAAATTTTCTGGGTGTATTTATGATCGATGAGCTACTTAACTACTCGATAATGAATGCGGGATTGTTTATCTAGATGTTTCGACAAACTCTGGTACACACTGGATATGCTATTGGAAAAAAAGCAAACAACAAATATTATTTTGATTCATTTGGTGGAAATCCACCGCGACAATTAATAGCATATCTCGGAAGTAATATTTTTATAACGATGATAGAATTCAAAATTTCAATCAAGTAACTTGAGGTCATTTGTGTGTAATTGTGCTAAAACACTTTTCACATAATTTTGAATTTCCAAAAATTATTTCACTATTAATAAACAATGAATATATGCGGAAATGCATTAATTAGCTCTTGGATTGGAGATCAAATTAAAGAATGCTTGAACAATGATGAGAAGATCATCCCTAATGATTTTGTTCTCAACACACAGTTCAACGACTTTATAACAACACTGACAAGAAACAAAAGATCGTTGGATAAAGCCTATCTTACTTACTTGGAAGTAGATAATAATATAGATTTTGAACAAAAAAGACTAAGACATGTGAGAAATCTCATTGCACCGATGGACGGAATCAATTTAGAGTACTATCAGAAAAACAGAATTAACATTATTCGTTTAGTTGGAAAATACAATTCAAAAGAAAAAATATTTTACTTTGATAATCGAATAGAATATTTTTTTATGAGAGATGGAACTATAGTTGAAATAATAATAAAATCAGAAAAATATAAAAATGTTATCAACTGTTTTCATGAATGGAAAAAAATTGACATGCATAAAACTTTTGAAGTACAGCCTGATGATATAATATATTTTAAAATACCAAAAGTCCACAATGTACCCGAAGGTACAGTTGTGTTTATTGAAATAGTTATGGTATATGAATAAGTTTAAAAATATGATATTATGTTAGTTTTTAATGGCAGTGTTTCCATTAAAAACAAAACTTACAATCTAAGAATTTAAAAAGTCTTTAATTTTATTACGATACTTGCCATTATTTAACTTACAAGTCATATCTATTGTAACAAAACCATATTCATTATTCCAACATTTTGAACACGTCTCCCTAAATTTCTCAAATGACATATCACCACCAACAAAATCACTATGAATATGTTTAAGATTTGTATCGTCTTGTCTGAATATGCAAAGAAAATTAGCATTGTCTCTTATAAGCTGCTTAGGTACTTTTGAGTATGTCTGAGCTAACTAGAAGCAATCAATATCTTTATGTCTACTGCGAGTAAAGTAATCCCTTACCATATTTTGATTTTCAAGTATATCATCGAATACAACTACAGACTCTTTATGACATTCATTTACGTCAACCATTTCTTAATTTGATGGAAACAAGTATGCTATTGGTTCATTAAATAACTTTGACGCTACATCTATATCTTTCTTTAAATTGATATATTTTGGTTGGTGCAGACTTTTTGAACATACATAGAGAGTACCAAAGTCCAACCAACCCTGAGCATATATAAAATTATCTATCATAAATGTAGTTTTCTCACTGTTACTAGGACCCACAATCAAACACCTAATATTATTAGGTAATAATTCTCCGTGAAGTTTTGCCGATACAGTCTTGTCTGGTATTCTTATTTTAATATCTCAGTCTACATGTTTCTTGCTCATTTATTAATAGGTTTTTTTTAAATAATGTAATAAATGAGTCAAGTATTCATAACTAACAGATAACAAATCAGTGTTGAAGAAGAGACTACACTACCCTTTAGAGATAGAGGGACACACATTGCCTTCAGTTCAGTTCTATACTACTTATCTAACGTATAACACTATCTCTGGGAGAAATAAGCTATATTTTGTGGGCCATAATGATACGGAATCAGCAATTGATATTCCAGTTGGTCTATATAGCTTAAAAGATCTTGAAAAAAACATAAAAGCAATTTTTTCAGTTAGTGTAGATTCAATGGGTGGGAAAGAAAATGATATATCTTTCGAGCTGGATAAAATAACAAACAGAGTGAAAGTAAAATGTACGCTTAAATTACGGGGTTCAATAGGAAAACTTTTGTGTTTCATAGAAAATAAAACTCTAAAAGCAAATGTGGATCATTATGGCGACACAATTCCAAAATTTGCTCCATTTGAAACAATAAATATACACTGTAATATAGTAACTGGTATGATATTAAAACATAATGAAAATAACCATAGAGAAATTAGCATAATTGCCACTTTTAAATCAAGAACAACATTTGGATTTGGCGACACGATCTATTACGAACCAGCTTATCCATTATTTTTCCCAGTGCAAAAAAATCAAGTTAATGAAATAATAGTTGAAATTAAGGATGAAAAAGGTAAGTTAACTAACTTTGATTTGTCTGAAAGAACTGTGGTATTATAAATGAAGCTGTAGATATTTTTTCGGTTAGAAGTAGTCATATTCTATATATTAAAGTTTCGTGTTATAAAGGTGAATAATATTTCTATAGAAAGTGTAATGAAAGAACTCAATGTTTCGGCTACTTTAATGCGTCGAATTTGGAGATGTGTATCCAAATTTTTAATTAGACTATGTTGTAGCACATTGCCGAAGTCAGCGCGATAATTGTGTTTTAATGATTATCCAATCATTAAAACTTTATATATATATATGCATTGTGTATAAATATAAAAGATACGGAACAACAAATATGAAAAAAAAATGTGATGAAAATTATATATATATATATATATATAATTTTCATCACATTTTTTTTTTTTTTTATATTTGTTGTTCCGTATCTTTTATATTTATACACAATGCAGCGAGCTCAAACTTTAAATACTGCACGTTACTGCTGTATAGAAATCGAAAAATGGCAAATACTGTTGGGATTTCATTCTGGCATTTACACAGAGTTTCTAACTGGCAGGATGCATGATTTTATGATTCAAAAACTTGCCATATTTTTTTGGAGTAGCAGGAAGGGAGATCTTTGTTTTAGTTTAATCATCTGGTCGACATGCTCCATGTTTTCTTCTTCCACGGTCGAAAGAGTGTATTGGAACAACTTGTCCGTGATCAAGTACCACGAATTGAATTCCCCCCACTATGATTTTTGCGAACAATCTTTTTCAGTAAATTAGGATCGATCAGAAAATGACGTATTTTCTCAATGGCTCGTTTCCAACAAACGGAATCTGAGAGTTTATCTTGATCTTGTTGACGTCGTTTAAACTGTCGAGGTTAATGTTTGAACCGAGTAGGTTAAAAATTGAAGTTATTTCGCCAATAGTTGAATAAAGCTGGCAATTTCATCATCTTTGGGGCGATAATTACTCACATTCACCTTTATTTGATAATTGCAATAAAAGTTGAAGTAGTTGCCATCTATTTCACCCAACATTTAAACAAAGTTTACTTCAGTATTATCCGATGCAATGCATGGTAGACATTTTTTTCGATCCATAGCTATTTCGCAGCTGGTTTGAATTCTGGTTATTGGTTGATTGGTGCTTGGATAAATGATTTAATATCTAGAACTTCTTCTTCGTCGTCACAACATTCGTAATTTTTATGCTTGACTTATTTGCGATCTTCTGCCATGAGATTAGTAGAAGTAATATCACTATTGTCGATTTGACACTGCGGTGGTTCAGGCTGCTGTTGCTGTTGTTGTTTAGTAGTTTTACTAGGGGCATCCATCATGCTGAGTTTCTTCTGAGTGACTGGTGAAGTAACAACGATTCACCGCCTCTTTTAAAGCAGTTATCTGGAGCAAAAAAATAATAATTTTCTATATATTTTTTATGTTTTCATTATATATATTTTATTTTTATTTTTTATGTATTCATTTCAAAAAAATTTTTTTTTCATGTATTCATTTCAACATATTTTCTCATGCCAATGGACTATAGGTATTAGTCGCAAGTAAAATTGCACATTCGCATGCATTTTTTGCAGGGTTCTTAATCATGTCGAAAGAGCAAGTTATTTTTAATTGCTTGTACAAAGAATTATCGGTATTTAGGTTAATGCATGGGCGTACTATACTGAATGCATATTTGGCTCCCATTATGGTCGGGTCACTTCCAGCCTATTTCGAAACACCTTTCATCCAGGGAAGTTTGAGGTCGGAATTCAAATTTAAAATTTGCGGGCCACAGATACAATTATCAGTGGATTATTCGGGCATCATGTCTTCCGGTGAATTGATTATCATCGAAGCACATTTATTTGGCATATATTCGAACCACGTTCCATTATTCAACGGAATCAATCGATTTTGCAAGGTGTCTGATTCCTCGGTGCATACGATCCGGTAATCGCCATCATCCAACTTCTCGTCCATATCCTCGATCCTAAACATGCTGGGTACCATATCGGTGTATGTTATATTTTTCGCTCTATCCACTATCAATCCATCACAATCGACAGTAAGATTGCAACCGATCCCTCCAAGTAAGTTCGGATAGCATGGAAGGCAAATGTATTTGTCATCTGCATAAATTATTTTACCCGGATGGGGATTTACAAGCGGCTGCTTCCGGAGACATACAGTAGGCACCTCGGTACGACATATGATTGATGATAGTTTCGGTCGGAAAAAACTTGTATTCTAATTTGCCATTGTTGTTGTTGTTACAAATCGAGATGCATGATACCGGCTCGTTTTTCTCATCTAAATAATGGCCGAATCGGCATTTATTTTGTAGAAACAACTCGTCGCTATTTTCGCCGTCATTTAAACTCACATTCTCCTTCAACACGGGGGTCGGTAGTTTTTTAAAACCTGTTAATCCATGGATGTAATTCATGCCAGATTCGAAGTATTTTTGCGACAAATTGGATTGCCTGAATACCAACGATATGCGAATGGAAATTTGAACAATTAATAGTATAAAAGCAAATGAAAAAATGATAAATACCGATTTATTTTTTCTTTGGATAATTTTGCAAAAAGCATATGATTATATAATTATCTTTTCTCTAATTGCAAACATTTTTCCTTTTCAAACTGAAGTTCTTTATTCAATCGTCTGATTTCACCCTCCAATCGTTCGCGATAATTTTTTGATTCCTCTGCCGACATGTTGTTACAGGTTTTATCAGCGGTCAGTAGAATCTGGCGCACTACCCAATATTTAAACTATTTTCCAGTCGGCACTCCCGATTTCATGATTAAATTATATAGGCCTATTTGCACGATAAAAATTGTTCTCGAATTTCCATGATATCTCGATGATGGCAATCTAATAGATTCTACGAGTTGGCTTTACTTTGCCCATTCATCTACCCGAACAGGTCTCCGAAGTGCATCGCAAGTATTCTTGTATTCCAAAATTTTTGCAGCATCCTTTCCTTGAAACCACGGTTTATTATCCTTGTCTAAAAGAAATGTACATTTGTTATCATTGTATTATAAATACTCCATATTTTCATGTATATGTATGGGGTAAATTACTTATATATAGAGAGAATGGGTTGAATGAAAAAAAGAAACTATAGTTTTTTTTTTATATTTACTTTATTTTGTAAGATACATACACATATTCATTTTGATTTTGATCTTGATTTTGATTTCAACAAATACTCTTGCATTTGTGGCAGCAATAAATGATGATGCTCGGGAAAGGAAAATGGCACCCAGATGGGTTCTTCTCGATGGGCCGCATGATTCACTTTAGTTTACGCCAGTGTAGGTGATGATGATAGTGCTGAAGAAGATCCAAATCCTGAGGTGTCTTGCAGTGTATTGTAAAATTCATTATCATTTTCATCTGTCGGTACAAACGATTCTATCGTGTGTTGCATGATGAGTAGTTGAGCTATGCGAGATCCTTTTTCGACTTTGAATGTTGAATTTCCTCGATTCTTGAACTGCACAAAGATATCTCCCCTATAACCTGAATCTATAACATCATTATAGGCGTATATTCTATGGTTGAATGCCAGCCCCGAACGACTTGTAACAAAACGGAAATAGCCTTTGGGTATTTTACACGCCAAGCCGACATCGACATTGGCCACTTGGCCTGGTTGAATTTCAATGTCGTAAGTCACCTTCAAGTCGTACCAAGCCGCTTCTTCACTACCATGAACTAATTGATGCTTGAAGAATGCAGGAATTATGAGCGATATGGTGTGAGGCAAATAGTTTCTCCACCAACAATTTATACTTACTCGCCAAAGCAAAAAAAAAAAATTATATCTACTTTTTTACATTTATTTTCTATTTTTTTTTTTGCCAAAGAGTGAAGGGGGGACTGGAAAGCCTCCATTTGATTCATTTTTTATACAGTATTATTTTTTTTATAAAAATTCTCTAATTTTAATCTTGATCAAGGCAATGTTTGGTGTAGATTTTTAAATCTCTTGTTGGACTATAGAGCTGTTGAAAATTCCACGAAACAAAAGATTTCAAACCGAATTCGTTGTCAATCTCATACAGGGTTACATCGTCGATATTGCCCCGAGACTGATATATGGAAATATGTTTGCATAAATTTACGGAATGATTGTCCATATCGGGTCATTTTTCTCTCTTTTCTGAAAGCCTTTTTTTAAATACTCTATTCGAGATGAACCTCACCAGCATCAGCATCATTCGTCTTCATCTTCTTATTTTGCAATTGATGTAAGCATACCTTCAACACCATTGCGAAAAGTGTTTTGATTGCTTCCTAACCATCGGGATTGTCGAATATCACAAAGAATTTCGTTAAAAGGTCGTATGGTAAAATAGACATTTATGAATTAAATTCGCCACACGATTGACATAGGGAAGCGAGTTTATGCTCGTTGTTAAATACATCGATAAGTTTTTCTATTCTGTCATCTTCTATATTGGAAAGCATATTTCCCATTAACTGAAAGTTTTCGGCCTGTAGAGCTTTTTGTAAAGCTCATCTCGCACTCGATTCCAGATGGAAACATAATTCTTGTACAAGTATGTAAAATATACAATTAAATGCTCAGGATACAAAATTTTTACCCCCGGGCATCTTTGGTACCTTCAGAGATTCGATAATAATATACAAGTTACTACTTCCTGTATCATCGCGCTGAGCACATATGGCCAGATCGCCACTGTCCTTCCATTCATTGTGGTGTACCTGCAACACACACTTGCACTGCACTACAATACACTGTCTTGCCCTCGTGCCGTGCAACTCACCGACATGCTACCGCACATGGTAAAGTGTGCCTCCTCGTTGCTGATGTTGTTGACGGCAGGCTAACGGTCTAAAGGGTATGGAGCTCGACTCACGTAATAGGCTACCCATTGGACAGTGATCCAGGTTATACACAATCCGTCTTTCTTTCGCATCAAAATGAATTTGTCTTGTTGTCAAATCCACAATTGTGTTTTATTCCATTAGCTACTGTATTCCCAAAATAGCTTCCTCACTGATATCTGGCGAAACAATGACTGTGGTACGGGTTTATATGTCACAGACATGAACTGTGACTAATGACTGTCCTATTGCCATACTACAATGCTCATTCATTGCCAGCTGAATTACATGGCATGTGGGCAGAACATCATGCTTGTGTACAAAGTGCAGTTGTATGAAGTTATGTGAGGCTGCAGTATCAATTAAGGCGGGGCATAGTTGACCATTAATGTGGCATGTGCAGCTCACTGGTAACCCGTTCACTAGACCTTCTGTCAGCAGTGTTAGTTCAAGTGTGTCAGTATGTAAAATGTAAATGTGTATTTTTTACAATGGCCTGTTTAATTATTATTAGTGCAGTGTTTGTTTTGTTTGAATTTTAAAGTATTCATAAGGTAAGTTCCATGCCGTGTTCAATGTCTCACATATTGTGCACTAGTGTAAACATCAGAAATGCCATGTGTGCCATTTACCTGTAATCATTTAAATCACTTGTGCAGTAATATTTGCGGGTTATACAGTGCACGTTATTGTTTTATAAGTGTAAGGCGTCAGATATGTTTGTTTACAGTAGAGGTACATATGTTTCTGTGGGCACTAATGTGCCACATCACTGCAGGTTTGTTAGAATAGTCATAAAGGGTAATTTGTGTGCATGTATAGTTCTTGCCAGACAGAATGCCACGTGTTCCAATCATGTGGTGTTTATAAATAAAGTGTACTGGTGTGTCACATGGTTGATAGGAGACCATGTGAATTTGTTGACATCCAGCAGTGTAATATTTGTAGGTTGTGTTTGACATTTGTGAGGGCAATGTCATGTGTGTTTGTATACATATTTTATTATTGCATTATTGGCATATGTATGCCGAAACCTATGCATGTATTGACGTGAACTCAGGGTTCACTCTGCGTCTTCCCTTATCATTTGCACCATTCAGTAACGAATCGCACCTAGAGCATGCCGAGGGTCGACAAGAACAGCCGAGAGTATGCTGGTACAGATCGCCGAGAATGAGCAAGTCACTTTTCTCAGGGACATGGATCGCATAACTCCCAATGGTCGAATTAATTGTTTACCTTCAAGAGGCAACTCCTGCAGGCAAATCATTAGTGATCTGGCACAGCATTCCTGCAAAGCAACGACTGCCTGGTACATCATGCTCCTACCATGCGTGCAGCTTAGGCAGGCCTGTACGCAGTTGTAAAGTGTGACGCGGCCCCTGTGTACCCCAGATAGGCAGGAAACAGCATAAAACTGCCTATATTAGATTTTCGTCTGTACAAAAAAGCAACTAGTGTAAAATTTCTTTGTAGTTCAGGCAAACTGAACTTGCCGTAGTCTCATCTAGCATGGAGAATTTAACACTATGTGGTGACGTCACAGATGATGTCATGAGCCGGCTGGTAGTGACACTCCTGCAGCGCCATGGTGGCAGATGTGTTGCCTTTTCTTAAGTTTCCTTTAATGACAGCAAAGGACATGCCAGTTTAATATGTTAACAGGAAATGAAACAGCAAAGCAACTCTCTTAAAAGGAACTGCGCAGTACAGTCGTTCAGCATACTGTTTATTGTGTAATTGTGGTGACTTTCCCCGCAACATGTCTTTGAGCAACCGGACGAATGCCCAGAGGCTAGCAGGGATGTCACTAAAATGTATGTTTTATTAAAAGAGTCAGATGTATCATCTTAGATTTAGGAAGTGGAAGCACATTATCTCATGTAGTTGACAACTTGACATTGGCGCGGGCTCTTGGAGCTCTCGTTGCAGCCATGTTGGCATCTTGGTCTGGGCAGGCAAAGAAAGCAGTAGTGTGGGAGGTCAGCTTCGTGACCACCCTCGGTATGCCTCAGTTAAGCCTTCGAACTTTCGTCAGCAATAGTAAGTGTTAATTACCGGAACCTATTTTATTTGCAAGTGTCGAGAGTCGGACCAACTACTTTTCCATCAGTGGGACTTAACTTTTCCAACTAATTATTAAGGGCCTCACCCAGCTGTGCAGTTTTAAGTTATCGGCAGACAGAGTGCCGAGACCGCATCACGCATATAATTCATCAAATGTATTGTGTTTATGTTAATAAACCACCTTTTACCACAGCTACAGTTTATTATGGGATCTACCTTCAAAGGTTTCTATTGGACAAGGCATCCTAAAGGCCGAAGTGTAACAGAGAGTGTGTGTGTAATTATGAATATGGAAGCTATCCCCTATATAGCGCAGCATCAGTGAGTAAATGGTGCATGGGAGGCCTACAGCGCTCTCTATTGTGATGGTACAAACCACCACCTTTATTCCGTGTGAGTAAACACATGTTGTATTCAGGAATCCCCATGGGCCATTATCACACGACCCCAATTCATTGCTCTACCTATGGGGCTGGCACCGGGCACTCTAACAACTTTGCTGGTCTGAAATGTCAGACTGGCCAAAGGTTCATCCCTTGAGCCTGGGAACCACATCATATAAATGTCGCCCTCCCATGGGGCTTAACAACATCATTAAAAATGGCTGCTCTACACGTGGGGCCATTTAGATAGCAGAGGGCAATGGTCATCATTTAAAATGTCTCCCTTCCATGAGACTATCTTAGCAAGAAAGTAACATGCAACAATGGGAAATGGCTGCCAGATGTACTGGAGCAATTTTTGCAAATTTGAGAACTTCAGCATAATGGGTAAGGTACCAACAAGCTGCACCTGAAATCGGCGAGTGAGAGTAACATAGAAACCGATAATTTAAAAATTTTACACGTTTTCACATTTGCATGTATGTACCCCCCTTATATGCGCATCAAGCAAACAGCAAATGCAGAAGGATGTAATGCACAGTTTAAAAATTCAGTAATTCTGCTTCACAGAAAATTGTCACGAAATTTTTAAAATTTTTAAACCAGAAGTTTTGTTTGCACAAGCACATGAAAATGTAATAAGCCAATGGGCAAAGCAATGCAAAGGAACAAGTGCAGTGAAGTGAAACTCTCAGTAAACAATCCTAAAAGTCGTAGGATCACAGAATTATCAACAAATGCCCTGCACGTGTTTCTGAAACATGTGATCTGTTGGGAAACATAAAAAAGTATTTGCAAACTTTCAGAACATTATTAAGAACAACTTTAAACGTACCTAAGGAACATATAAATGTGAATTTATTTTTTTCTTTTTGAAATAAGTTTTTCTTGTAATTATGAAACTTGTAACTTCAAAGTTTTATTCAGCAAAACAAACAAGAAACAGCACGTTGTGTACCCGTGTAAGATACACATGGCAACGAGCAAGATTTCCCACCCCAGTGCATTATTTTTGAAGTGATCATTATGTATGTAAAGTGAAATAAAGACCTGTGCAGTTTGCCAAATGTGCAATTATATTGGATGGTTTTGTAATATGTACACAATTCCAGCAATGACAAGCAAGAATTTCTACAGCAGTTCGGTCAGAGAAACGAAAGTAAGTTCACGTACGAAATAATTTCGCCAGAAATAGGAACAGAACGAATGAGTAACAAGACTGACTTTGTATGCACTTTGTATTTGGCAATCAGTAAATGTGCGATTAGCATCCAGCATTGAAGGAAGCAGGTGGATACATCGTAGTATTAGATTCGGACAAAACACTTTAAGAATATTTAACAAATTTTTAATTATTTTATTTTTCGAAGATTTCCTTTTAAAATTTAAACATTTCGGCAAACAAGAACCATTGTGTGTAGGAAGAAGAGCGTAGGCATTCCAGATCGTCGCGTGAAGATTTCCGGATAGCAGGACAAGAAACGACTTTGGAGAGGCAGGAGTGGAGAAAACCCACACATGCACAGTTTATCTTCCCCCCCCCCCCAAACTAAACCAGGCAAGCTAAATGTGGCAGACATGTGGAGTGATGGGTATTGATCACGAAGACACGAGGACAGGTGGTAAGGAAACGACGCACCATGCGATGTGATGCAAAAAATTGACGATTCTGCAGCAACATGTGGTTCCAGACACGGTCATAAAGACCGGTCCAGACCGGACACTTGCCATCGTTTTGCGTACGCTTAGTGAAGCTCGAGTAGAAATAGTAATAGTAGAAGCGAGACCCAAAATAATCGGATTTCTTGCATAAGAATACATGCACGGAAAGTGTCACACATGTGAAACCTATCGTAATTTCGTGTTTTATATTTCTTAAATTGTAATAATTTTTGCGTGACAATTAAAAGAAGATTAATTTTTTGTAATGCAATGATTTTTGTGTAACAGTATTCCAATTTAACGAAAACAATCGTGTTTATTCCGAGTGATTACATGCAGGATAGCAAGTGACAAACTAGCTGTAATAGTAATTAGTGGAATTTCGTGTTTTTCACTTTTTAAACTGTGATGTGGTGTTTATACGCGACAAGAATAAATTTCCATAACGCATGAGTTGTGTTGTAATATTGCAATTTAATGTAAATAAAAGGTGCCTTTTAAAGATAACTTTTAACCCATTGAATTACCTAATGTCCTTTCCATATGACAAGATTTAATTGCAACTGCTGTTAATATTTGGTTTTTGTCCAAAGAAAGTACTTGGAATCGAGTCAAAATTTGTTACCCAATTATTAGTGTAACTTAAATAATATAAAAAATATAAAATAGCATATTTGAGAATAACAGAAATTGCTCAGTCATGCCCCGACATTTCATTTTTGGATTAAGATTAAATTATAGCCGAAAACTCCACATAGTAAGGATAGTTGCAAAGATCAGGGAAATTATGAAGTAAACCTTTTAAAGATATAATGGAATACTATACAAAAAAATTCACAACTACAATTTATTGCCATCCACACTAAACGGGCCCTTTTGAAAAAGTGTGTTTACACTGAAGTAATTATATTCCATTCTCAAATACTCATACCTACAAAGCTGTATTTCACAAATAAGCACGTGTAGGAACTGTAAAAAAATTTTTCACACTAATTCAGTGCTCATTCACAAAGTAACATGTTTGTTTAAACTAACTTGATGTATGTTCTAATGTAGGAGCCAGGAGACCTTGCCTAGCTGTGTGTCCCTGAAAAGTGTATCATGGCTGTGACATTGAATTGTCACCGCCTGAATTTGCAGTAAGGGCGTGAATGTACCTTAAATATCCAATTTGAATATGGCCAAGAGCGATGCACTCTACACATGTCCTACACAATAACTGTAATTGTTCATAACTATTATACAGCTTATTCCTGCCGTTTCCTGAACACTCGTTCGTACAAAATCCAAGACAACATAAGAAAATGTGTTTAGTTCATTGATTCTTCAATCGCTAATGCATTGTAACTTAAACATTTCAAAATAAAGATGGGTATTTGAAATTACATCCACTTTCTCAAAAAGGGATCAAGGGAATGCATAGAACTGTGGTTGCTGAAGGGATCAAGGGTAAGTATAGGTCGTTCCCGGTAAAATGGGCACTTTTGAAAGCCCTGCTTAAGATCTACTTGTGTGCACCTTATGTAAAATTAATATTGTCATAGGCCTCATCACTTTTTACATGCGTCGGCCAAGTGAAACAGTGGAATTATAAAAAAAAAAAGTAAATATTTTACAATTCCGCT
The DNA here is from genome assembly GCA_029891345.1 of Dryococelus australis. Lineage (NCBI taxonomy): Eukaryota > Metazoa > Arthropoda > Insecta > Phasmatodea > Phasmatidae > Dryococelus > Dryococelus australis. Next base: position 177,951,177 of record CM056994.1, on the reverse strand, counting down.
CATTTTTACATTTTGGTGCATTAAAAAACAGAAATTAAAAGGAATTATTTAAGTTATTACAAATGGTTACTTAACATTTTTTATTTAATGTTAAGATATGGAACTACTATTCATCCTTCGTTACCAACATTACTGGGTGCATGTCACTCAGTGCGCACATTAAAAGTATATGCAGGCAGGACCAGTGACATTTTTATAAGGCTGATTTCAAAAGTGCTCACTTTATCGTGAACAGCCTTTAACAGTGTGTGTGTGTGTGTGTGTGTGAATTAGAATACAGCTCTTGAGTAGTTAGGGGGGGGGGGGATTTTCACACTTACATACTGTAGAAATACGCCAAAATAAAAACTGATCTTAAGTAAAATTTCTTTGACATGGTATTTACATAACTGGTAACTTTCAGTAAACTTTTAAAATGCAAATATAATTCCATGCTAGCACTTTGCCTAACACAAAAGACCAGATGATATTATATAGCAAATAAAAACTATTATGCATTTAACAAGAAAATGGAATAGCAACTCATAGGCTACTGCAATTTGAAACACAATTTAAAGAAATTGGAAAAAAAAAGGCAGATTTGACTGAATTAATGTTTTTTTCTTTAAATACAACAATCAGAATGAGGAAAGAAAAAACATTCGCCAAAGTGCCATAATGACTATTTTTTTGGGAAAGAAAAGAAGGTAAAGAATGATTTTTCTTTAACATGTAACACAGCACAAAAGTGTTTTCAGTTCATACAATTACATTGGTCTTCATTGGATATTAGGGCAGATATAGGTTGTTCACAATAATGAACACTTTTGAGAGCCCGGAGTGACCCCGCTGGGAATCGAGCCCGGTTCACCTTAGGGGGAGGCATGTAGTCTGACCACTACACCACCGTGGCACCACTTCATGCTCTGATCCACCTCAATTGTAACTTTCCAATTCTAATTCAACTTATACTGTAGGCCTCGTATCTTGCTAGGGGTGTTGAAAAGGTTTTTTTTTATTACATACATTATACGCATGTTGTGTACATGTATGTTTCACCTGTACAGGTATTTTTTTCGTAACAAAACTATTTTTGTGTAGAAGTTATATTTTTATATGAGGAAGTAATACGACTCCTTAGGAACACCATTTATTTATTCACTGAAAAGTCCACCGCAATTTGGCATTGTTCTATAATGGAAATTCTGAGATGTATAAACACACCTACATATAAGACAAAATGCAACTTTCACATGTCGTGATTAGCCAGGAAAATTTTTTTTCCACAGCGTAAATAGTATTGATTATGTAAACATGGACAAAATTAAAATACAACGAAATATTGCTTCATGAAAAAGCTCTATGTTATACAAATACTGAATACAAATCAGGTAAGATGGTAGCAATCTATGTATGGAATGCATGCCAACATTCAGTGAGTATGCTCATGTCCCACACATCACAGTCATGTGACATTTGCATCAGAAGGTGGGGACCTCTTGTCAGCCATTCACAAAGTCCAAAAAGTCATGGTTAAATATTGCAACCTTAAATCTTATTGATAAAACTTGAGATATGGATTTTCGCCAAAATATTTTCTTTAGTCCCCATCATGGGGAAGTGGTAAAAAAAAAAAAAAAAGTCCTCTGTAAACATTGCACCAACAGGTTTCTTATCTGATGCATAATTTGCATCTTATTTTCCATTAATGTCTCGATATTGCTAGTAGGATTTAATAACCATGTTAATAATCACAAGTAAAACACATTAAAAAAATTGTATTATAAAAGTGAATGTGAAATTTGTATCATCACTTAAGTTCAAGATTTTACAGGGTGCATGACCAGTGGTAGACCTACGATGGGTATGGAGAATGGTTTCCAGTAGGCATTGTGGACTGTAAAATATGCCTTCCACTTTTGATGGAAATTCACTTTTATCTACCAAACACAGAAAAAATAGACAAAAATATAGCAAATGTGCAGAACAGGAAGGGTATTTCCCAAAAATTGGCAATAGTTTAATCTACAGCATCGAAACAACTTCAAAAAATAATATGAAGAACAAAAAAAACAAGACATGATATTGGCCTACAAATTTTTTATTAAGAGCTGATATTACACTATCATTTAGATCATACAGATAAGTGCTGGTCTCAAACCAACCATTTTAAACAAAATTCAGGTTCTGTTCTGACTATTCAGTTCATAAAATTGTATTTTATCCTAATCTTGGTCCACAACATACAAAAGTGGAGATTTCATAAGCTATAACATTTCAAAGTTAAATACGTTAAGAATTGGAAGGTTCCGGTTGTCAACACTGTTATAGTTTGAAGACAACAAAAGTTTATCATCATTAGGACCTGTATCATGTTAAATACAAGTACACTAAAATTAGTCCTCCTTACACAACAAACTAGTTTTTTTAATTATCAAATACTCCAATAAAATATACCCCCCCCCCCAAAACCACGTCGCAGTGAGCATCAACTGTGCTACTACTGTTTGCACCAAATAGTGAAATTACTTGACAGTATAAAAGTATTATATAACAGCATGTTTGTAGAACTGTCAGGGAAAGCAAGTGATTTTATTGTGTAATAATACAGTGACCCATTCGCTAACGGAATGCGCTAGTCAGTGCAATGTCTCTTTGTCAAGTAGAGAAAACTCAGTAATTATATCAAAATGTTTTTTTTTATCATGCGTAGTTTAAAGTCTACGGGCAAATTTTAGAATCAGCATATAAGGCACCATGTAGTTGAGCATACTGCCTGTTGAAATTTGTGTTATAGCAATTAACAAGGGTTAATTGATGTAGCAAGTCAGTGTATTTTGTAGGATTATTTTCAGTGTTTGTTTTAAATGGATTGTTTCAGTCAAAGTGTGGCCCAGTTGGTCAGATCTAGCTGGCCTTATGTGTTGCACACGAATCGCTACACAGAGGGTGATCTACATTTGTTCTGATAATTTTTGTGTGCCATAATCGTTTAGCGTTAGTAACCTGAACTTTGTTTTTGTGTATCCTCCAGTGTTCACAGCATACCTCTGTTGACTCCCAGGCTTTTTATTTTTAATTTTGTGTCGTAATCTTGTTTGTGCCATTCTGGCTTTTTTTTTTTTTTCGTAGCTATGGCCACTTGAAGGTCATGTGGGCCAGAACAGTTTTCGTTCACCTGTACACGGGTGTTTTTTTTAATACATATTTATTCAATAAACTATTTACTGTACTTCAAAACATGTTATACTCAAACAATAACGAACCATGTAAAATGCAATATCACAATTGATGCAGACAGGAAGCCAATTATAACACAATGTATATGTTCCCCACCACAGATCAAGAAATTATTCACACTGATGGTATGACGTGGTCTCAGGAATGGGTTGAAGGGAGGTATGACTTATGATACCAGGTTTCAGAATACAGTAGAAAGTCGATTACCCGAACATCGGTTATACGGACAATCAGATATCCAGACTCGTTTTAAAAATAAATAGAATACTAAAATCACGAAAGTCTCTTTTGTCACAGTGTTTCCTTTGTCCGCAGATTAGAGACAAGCACTTGTGTGTGCTCTTGTGATGTTTCCTTTCACATGTTGTTCGCAATAAACATGTCTGGGAGGAGGATGGTTATTTGTTAACTGATTACATTTTTTATTTTATGTACCGTTTCTGTAAAGTGACCTGCAGTGAAATTAAAGTAACTACTTTCCACTGAATTGATATTTACTCACTGAATTCCCTTCAAGGAGGCGCACACTTTATCATGGATTGCATCTTATTAGGCTCATAGATATCAGCAAGTTACAATAAATTCAGATGGTATAAATGCAAGTCTAAAGAACGGTAAGATAATGAAACTATGTTCTCATAGGTTCCATCCTTTGCCCTATATATATATATATATATATATAAAATATATACATATATACATATATATATATATATATATATATATATATATATATATATATATATATATATATAATATATAATATTACATAAGTATTCTGTATTCCAACATTCTATTATGGATGATGCATACTAAATTTTTATTTAAAGATGAGGACCTGGCAGCACTTATGGTGTCATTAAATGAGACTATTCATAACTAGATAAATTGTTTACAGCAAATAATCCTTCTTTAAACAGGTATCGAATGGTTTTAATGGAATTCCCCACACAAAATAACTGGACCATAACTTTTTAATGAAATATAGAAACTATGATTAAAGAAAGCATTCCTTCAATATGTTATGCTTACATATTGACAGTCATCTTTATGGTAATACGCACATTGCCAACATATTCTCGAAACTAACCGCAGCATGTTACACATTACATAATTTATCATGTCGTCTAAACACATCCTCCCTTAAATAAATTTATTTTTCTTATTTTCATGCTGATATGTTATATTGTACCATTCAATGGACACCTCCTTCTCAAACTATCTGAAATTTTCAGATCCCAAAAAGAGCTGTAGTAAATATTTTGTGTAGGTATGTGTTTGTGTTTAACATTTTCGACTAATGCTATATTCCAGAGCTCCTGCTCATCATAGGATCGCTGGAGAGATTTGATAGTAAATAAATAAATTAAAAAATTAATTAATTAACTTTATCAACAAAAATTCTGTGTATGCGGTTACAAAATTTCCTAGGTTTACACAGTTGCTGCTGTGAAATTTTTTTATATTTTTTTTGTCTTCAAGTAATTACGATATATACTGGGTCATATCTGTTTGTGTTTGACAATGTTTGTGATTTTACCTGTGTTGTGGACTAACGAGCAACAATTAGCTAAAAAACAGTTTTCAGTACAAAGAATTAGCAGTTAATGTGTTGATATTTGTTAATATAGAATGGAGGCTACAAGTTCATAGAGCTCCACAGGTTGTGTATCAGCTATGCATTTATGAATTTGGTGGTGCAATCCTGACCAGATATTTTCGAATATTTGTTATATTACAGGTTTTTTTTCTCATGTAAGGTGAAATGTGACTCATATGAGAGCTGTTGAATTGGCCAACGACAGACAATATTTTCTTCATCTGCTGTCTATTAGAAATCTTTATAGTGTGCAGTGTAAATGTGCACATTTATTCTATTGAACCATATGTTACTAATTAAATGTATGGTGAATCACTTGGTTTGCTTTATTGTTGCTCATTGGTAGGTTTTGTATATGTCCCATTATATGCATATCCACGACAAATTATGTTACATTCAATTCTACTGTACATACATTTATTTATATACGTATCTCCTGGAAACTGTATATATACAAATATGCACTACTCTGATTCCCCGAGCTCTAGTGAAGAGAGAGTAGAGAGGGCACATATGAATCATGTAATGGCCCCTCCCCCACCGCCCAGTCAAGCATAGACTATGCTAAGTGGATCATTTGGAACAATAAAAAAACCAAAAAATTTTGACGGGCTCAGTATATATATGTTATATCATATTATTTTGAAACACTAAAATTATATGGGTACCACTATGTTGCTAATGAATTTAATAATATTTTCTAAATAGTGTCACAACCCTAAAAATGGCTAATAATAATAATAATAATAATTCTTTCAAATAAAATAGTTATGTATCACACATACTAGTAGAAGTATTACAACCGCAATACCTCAAACCAGTGTATTGTGGCTTGAACAATGCATTATCATCATAGATATGGTATATTATTTTGGTTATCTGCAGCTATGCTAAGAAAATATTTGTAGCTAGAAAAAAGGCCATTAGAATAACCTCTAAAATAAATAGTTGTAATACAAATTGCAGGCCTTTATTAAGAAAATTACAATTTCCATTCACATCAATGTACATATTTGAACTTATTAATTTATTCACTCAAACAAAAACGAATATCTTAAAAAAATTTAGATTTCTATCACTATTCTACAAGGAATATAAATAAGTATATATGGAGAATATTATCACCGGATCAATATCTAAAAGAGAAGTATCTATTGAGATGAAAATAATAAAATTAAACATAACAAGCTACCAGAAACGATAACCTCAATAAACTTTAATAATTTTAAGTAATATATTAAATATCTTCAGGTGTGAGTCTTCAATTAAACAGATGTTAAACACACTTAAAACACATTTTGTCATATGGCGGACGTGATGACAATTCTCTAGTATATATTTGTACTGAATTTTTACTTAATTCTACAAAATATTTTTACACAATATTTATTGACATGTCCTTTAACGTTTATCTACTAGGCAAGATGTACAACATTACTTAACAAAATAAACTCGGACTTGTCGTACCATAACCTTCATTATAAAAAGATAATACAATAAACATCAAGAAGGAAAAAAATTCAATTTAAGTTTTTTCGAACTCGGTATACTGCGTTAGCAAAACATTATCGTAAATGAAACCAACTTCAAATGCACCAAAATATATTACAATTCATTATGCCGAACGGACATATGAAAATAAAAAGCCGTTTTTTAATAGTATTCAAAAATCACCGAACTTTTTTACACCACAATGGTAAAAGCGGGTCAGCATGCACTAGCGCTATTAGTTCGCAAACCAACATGAGCTTCACTATGCGTACGCGTTACATCAAGTCAAAAGGATAGCTGTTGCCAGACCTATCTTTATAACCGTGGTACGAGACGACGAGCTGCACGCGCATGAACCATAGACAACACGACATAGAGAATATGACCAACTGACAACTAATGGGATGTTTTCCACAATTTCCGAACGCATTGAAAGGTACAGTTCAAAATTGTGGAAGGTTTTCAGCAACACCGAATCACAATATCATTTTGATAATTTAAATTTAAATTCCTTTTTGATATTATATTATTTCCCAAACATAAAATCATGGGTTTTTGGTTTGACACGCGGACTAAATGATATCACAGGCGTAATAAATTGAAACGTTTGTTAATTAGCAGGCAGATACCCACAATGCAATTGTTGTTCAAGCAACAACAAAAAATAACGAATCGTAAAGCTAATGGCTCTATTTAGCCATATTCAACCAGTGCCCTAAAACAACCTTGCCTAGGAACTGGAACCCATACAATTCGGTGTCAGCAATGTTCTTGAGCATTCCACTACTACTGCATAGATTCGAGTGACACAGTACTGACAGGTATCCATTAGGGATGGATTATTTGAAAACACATCTCTCAAACGCACACATGAAACCGGGGAAGAGCCATGGCGGGGAACGAAATTGCGACGAATGGCATTTTCGAGAAAACTCTCAACACACATACGTAAGCATTTCGTAGCGAAAGTAGAAATAAGCTGAAATAAAGAACAGACAGAGACTGCTATATGTGAGACATGTGAGGAATTTACCCATTGGGACTGCACTAGCTGCCTGGACACTGTAAGTACTCTGACACAATGGTCCTGATGCGAGTAGTGCACAATCGGCCTGTAGTTGCCAATACTTCAACCACTTGAGATAATTATCAGATGCACAGATGTAAGAGTAAGCATGTTCGCACATGCTACGAATTATACAGTAGTAGGAGAAAAAGGGGAAAATCCCAAATTGAAGTGCAGGACCCAAGTCTGGAATCAATGGCATTTCCGATCGCAAAAGGGAACATAGAAATTGCAGGTCCATGAGAACCACCATTTTATCCCCGCATATTAATACAGCGCTGTACATTGCAGTGCAAACTGATGAACCTACCATGGGAATTGCCACAGAATGTTTTTGCCACTGACCTTGATGAGTATGATGGGCTGAGGCACTCAGTAATAGACAGAGTGACAAGCAGGTCGCGTGGCATTGTTCTATGCCACCAGCCAGGTAGGCTCAAAGCAACAATGAACCAAAGTTCAAACTAAGGCACGCATCTCACAGGTACCAAGTCGACCGACAGCATGGCGGTACACAGGAGACGCAACCTGGCATGCAACAGCAGGATGAATCTTTCTGGTTGTGTTTGTTGTCATCATCCCAGCCTCGGGTGAACATGCGATCCAAACACAACAGGGTGTTGCAGCAATTCACAGCAACAACACAATGCAGAAGCGTGCAACAGTTGATGAGGGCATAGGGTGCGCCCAGTTGGAAGGCATTCAGGTGTCAGGAACAACTTCGTTCGAACGAGTAGTGGGAACTAGTTCATCCTGTACCTCGACAAAAACCAACTGTGAACAATGTGCTTGCACCCACAGGGGTTAACATTAGGAATGCAATACCGGATGAGTCAAAAGCAACACCACAAGCATCTAACGGCAAGCATTGCCCACAGAATGATGGAGGCACACTCCACAGTCATTGTCGTCTACACAACTCGGCTATCAAAAGCCAGCCAGGGTCATGGGAGGAGGATTGCTGTCTGGAGGGTGTCCGAGCCGTCAAGTAAGCACGAGGAGGCAAGGAAAGGCAGGCACTTGTCGTAATGTCAGGCAGTGGGATTGTTTATTAAGCAAGTCAGCTGGAATACCAGTGCGAATGGCCACTAAATTGGAAAACCCAAATGTTGGCCATGCCGCAACATCTTCGGGGGAACAAGTGACAGCGGAAGAAAAAGCAAGCAATGTGGACGAGATAGCAAGCAACATGCCAGAAGAGACAAGCAACATAATAGAGCATGCATGCAACATAGTAGAGCACACAAGCTACAGAGAAGGGCACACAAGCAATGATGAAGAGCAAGCCAGCACTAAACAACAGCATGCAATAGTTGAGGAGACTCACACAAGCACCGACTACGGCGTTTCACAAATGGAGGGTGATGTCCCAAGTCCGCACGTTACTGCCAGAAGGAGGACACCCCAGACACTATAGGGTGAAGTCACTCCTCTGGTAGGCCCCAAGCCTGCCTCAGCGGCAGTAATGGATAAAATAGTGATGGCAGTGGTGGCAACAGGAGGGAACGGCATTGAAGGCAATGGTAAAAGTGGATCCGGCGTACTCGAGGAGTCGTCCGGGCCGCTACCTCCTCACTCTTCTCCAGCCTAAGGGTTCCTGCAACTGCATCCAAGAAGAAGTTGTATATGCTGCAGTGAGAATAGCACGCCAAGCACAAGAATCACTGAAAGCAGTATTAGCATCACGAGCCGAGGAAGTACCAACGGTAACTGCAACAGTGGGTGAGAATCCTTGGAAGGGAGTGACTCTGAAACACTGCCCCCCCCCCCTCACTGAAGGTCAGAACAGATACACTGTTTAGCCGGCACGACATGCGTGGGTTGTGGTGGGCAGACACCCCGTCCACACGGGTATGGCACCAATCGCTTGGCACAAAAGAAGCAGAAGGAGAGTGCAGTGAGGCAACAGATCGACATGGAGATGCATAGTCCTTATCGCCTACTCCCACCGTACATTGGCAGATGGAAGACCGACGAGCAATGACTATGACCACGTTCAATAGCAACAACTGTTTCCGACGAGCAGCAATGTAGGCCTTATAACCTACGACCTCGCCACCAGCTGAAGGGATGGACGAAATGTTGTACCTGACAGAGTGGTTGAGTATATGGGGGACTGCAGGGTCAAATGGTCACGGAGAAGCGGGTAATTTGACATGAATGAACACAGGGTTCATTCTGAATCTTCCCTGACCATTTGCACTGCACAGTCATGTATCGCACCTAGAGGATGACGAGGGTCGACAAGAACAACAGAGAGTACGCTGGTGCAGGTTGTCGAGAACGAGCAAGTAACTTTTCTCTTTGACATGGATCGCATAACTGCCAATGGTAGAATTAATTGCTTGCCTTCAACAGATAACTCCTGAAGGCAAATCATTATTGATCTGGCACGGCATCCCTGCAAAGCCACAACTGGCAGGTACATCATACATAGGTAGGAGAGAGTAAACTGTCTGCACTGGAGTGTAGTGAGCTACTACCATGCGTGTGACTTATGCGGTCCTGTAAGGCGTTGTAAAGTGTGTCGTGGCCCCTATGTACCCCAGATAGGCAGGGAACAGCATGGCCCTGCCTATGTTAGATTTTCGTCTGTATGGAATGCAACATGTGTAGTGTTTCCTTTGTAGTTCAGGCAAACTGAAGTTGCTGTAGTCCCATCTAACATGGAGATTTCAGTGCAATGTGTTGACGTCACAGAGCATGGCATGAGCCGGCCGGAAGTGATGTTCCTGCAGCGACATGGCGGTGGATGTGAGGCATTTTCTTATGTTTCCTTAAATGGCTGCAAAGGACATGCCAGTGCAATATGTTTATAGGAACTGCAACAGCAAAGCAACCTTCATAAAAGGAACTGCACAATACAGTCATTTAATGCATTGTTTATTGTGTAAGTATTGTGTCATTCCCAGCAACATGTTTTTGAGCAAACGGAGGAATGCCCGGAGGCTCGCGGGGATCTGACCGACATGTATATTTTATTAAGAGAGTCAGATGTATCATGTTAAATTTAAAAATTGCGATCACATTATCTCATGTAGTTTACAACTTCACCTTGGTGCGGGCTCTTGAAGCTCTCGTCGTGGCCATGTTGGTATCTTGGTCTGGGCAGGTGAAGAAAGCAGTAGTCCGGTAGGTCAGCTACATGACCACCCTCGGCACACCTCATATAAGCCATTGAACTTTCATCGACCATGAATGTAGCATCTGAGGCAATGGCTAGTCATTTTATAGGCGATGTTGAATAAATTGACGAATCTGCATCGAAAATCATTCAGATGTTTATCAATTGAGTTGTGTTTCCATACTGGCATACCTCCAGTTTAATAAATGGTTCTGAAAAGTTGACCAAGTAGGTAATTTTCATGTGAAATTTGTTTTTAAATGCGCAATAATTGCGTAAAACGTATTTGATGTTTATTGTGTTGCCGCAGGTAAAGAAAGTGGTATGAAAATTCAAGTCGGCAACCACTCAATGCCATCTGCAACACTAACAAATCTATCAGCGAACATGAAAACCCCCCACGATCATTTTCAATGATATTGATTGGATTCCTAATAAGACGAACAAAATAATTATAAATAATGTTTCGAGACATGATGGAATCTATACACAATTTTTCTTTTGGTGATGTTGTGTCAAATGGACCGAGGTGGTAAATGTTCGATACTTGTTGATTTTACCCTACAACACAATGATGGTGAATTATGATGGGGAACTAGCAATACTACTTCCGAAAGAAAAATCCAATAAAACCAACATGACTCGAGTAGTGGAAATTAATGATAAATGTAAGGGACAAAGGTTTGAGAAAAAACTATAAACCTTAAACCCTCTCCTCTGTAAAAAATACTAAATACCAACATATGTGAAATTGATTACTTATTTTATGATATAACACCCACTCAGCATTCGGTGTTGCAAATCATCAACAGACTACTCGAATTGGGCATAATAAAAATCTGACATTAGGTATTTATAGTTTTTTTTTTTTTTAGTTTTGCCTTATCAAAAAAACAAGTTTTTTGTTATTGAATTAGTTATTTTTTTGAAGAAGTAGAGAAAACTCACTTGAGTGCTTTAAGATCATCATTCTTCACAAAGTGACTTTCGCCGACAGTGTTATTCATAATGATTGTACCAATATTAGCATTGGCAATGACAATAGTAACAATTACACCTATAGAAATGATAGTGTTTATCATAACAATATTAATAATCATTGTGATGGCGATGTACCAAAAATGATGATAGCGGCAACATCAGCAATGGTTATGATGGGAATGATGGTACTATAAACAATGATAACGATGGCCTTTGTGGAGATGACGATGATTATGACAATGGAAATTTGACATTGGTTGCAATTTTTTTACATTGAAAATAAAGAAGTGTATATGTAAATGAAATTTAAAAAATATTCAGGAATAAGGCATAATTTATTGTTTAGTTCCGAGAAATTTTGTTAGAGTGTGTTGTCATAGACATTCCTTTCCCCCACTCCCACTTTCAACAACCAGAGTGCACCAGTTCATTTCCCCTCCCACTTCCCCCAGTTGGTCTATGTGGTGGCAAAATCTGGGGAAAAAACTTTAGTCGATGACAAGAGCTGAACGAAGAACCATCACTCCTTTCCCCGAGCACAAAAGGAATAAGGTAAGGTTAAAGTGGTAAGTTATCTAATAAATATACCTTATAAAATTTTAATATTTTATAAGGTATATTTATTAGAAAACCTACCTCTTTGTCCTTAACATATTACTTCTGCTCTGGGAAAGGAGAGATGGTTCTTCGTTCAGCTCTTGCTGTCAACTGAAGTCTTTTTTCCATATATCACAACCATATAGGCAAACTGGGAAGAGGGGATGCAAGGGGAAATGAAATGGTGTAATCTGATTGGTTGTTGAAAGCAGCAGTAGGGGGAATGCAATTAACTTTGATCAAACTCACCAACTTGCAATTTAACCTCGTTTATCTGCAAATAGTGGAGGAACAATGCAAGTCTGTTTATTTCTGCGAGACTTTGCCAGAGTGTGTTGTCATCGACATTCATTCCCTCCTGCCCCCACCATTTCCAACAGCTTTGTGTGAATGTGTCGATGGCTTTGTGTGAATACGTCGATGACTTTTTGTTACTGTATCGATGGCTTTGTGTGAATATGTAGATGACTTTGTGTGAATGTGTAGATGGCTTTGTGAGAATGCGTCGAAGGCTTGGTATGATGTATTGATGGCTTATTGTGCTGCATTAACGGCTTGGTGTGATGCATTGATAATTTTAAGTGGTTTCAGTGTTAATGATTTTCTGCCACAGTTTTGGTAAACTTTAAATCAACTCCATTGTATGAGCATCAAATGGTTTGTTAATCCATCTGTTCGCTATTCCGATAGATCGTCGCTGTATTTTTTTGCATCACATGAAGGTTGTGGATTCGTTTATCATGAAGTCATACAAAGATAATTCGTATGCAACCTTTAACCCCATTTGTGCGAACTTTAATCCCGATTGCACAACCTTAGACCCCACATATTGGCAGCAGCATAACATCACTGACATCATCAAGGATAAACTGAGATGGAAGCATAATCATTTCAACTGTCGAGGGTAACACATGTATGTCGTTACTCGATCGGGAACATGGTGTTGGCATCACCGACCCAGAGATTATCAATTTCGTTTATGTTTGTATTCATGGCATTTCCACGAATCCGGCCCATAATACAGCTAACAAAAACGAGCCAATGTTGGTCGACTAAAGCAATAAATATAACAGTGCTGGTAAAATAAAAAAAGACAAGAAACAAATTAAAAAACAAGACTAGAAACAAATAAAAAATATATGAATAGAAATATTTATATATATAATAAGTCGAGTAACTAATGTAATTCAGTATGGATAAACAACTGATCCAAGCATTGCCTTACAATGGTCCTCTTCTCTTTTATGAGAAGATTCATCCTGAAGCAGGAGCTCCAAAATATTCAACTCTGGGATCTACGGCTTGTGATTTATATGCTATCACAGATATCATGTTAGCTCCTGGAGAACGACGTGCACTACCTCTAGGTATTCGATTACTGTGTCCTGCTGGTCAGTTTGGGTACATAATTCCTCGTACATCGACTGGAAAACCAGGACTTCAACTTTATGCTGGAGTGTGTGGTTCCGATTATCACGGAGAACTACACATTTGCATCTGGAATGTTACATTGAATGAACTGACTATCAACAAAGTAGACACCATCACACAATTATTAATTCTTCCATATACACGGCTTGTTATTTTCGAAAGCCGCGAGATTACTTTGGCTCCGAGCGAACGTGGCGAAGGACGTTTTGGATCTACTGGATGGTAAATCTCACTGTCAAGCTCTCTACTCGCAACCCCATAGGAAAATGTCGGGTAGAGATGAATTTTTGTTTGAACATAATAACTGCTAAACTTACAGAGGATACATTTATGATTTAATGGTATGTTTTAGACCAAAATTCTACATAGGTGCGGATGCTTTCGACAACTGTATGAAAATTTCGGACATGAATCATATTTTGAAATATTGGTACTTACATAATAGGCTCAACAATCCGTGTTCACAATGGAAGCAAATGACCAGCAGCAGCGGCTGAAATACATATAAGTAGATAATTGTGATATTTTCAAGAAAGGCATTGTGGTTGATGAAGAAAAGAAGTTTGTCGACTTTATCAACCTGCATTTTTTGTTTGCCCGTGGGAATACGCAAGTGTCGTAATACAAAATTTTTATTTGGAACTACAGTTGAATTAATATAATTATCTACAATCAAGGACTGCATTATAAAAAACTCTACAAGAGATATAAAATAACTTGGATAGGGATCGAAAACAAAAACTTCCCGAAGTCATAAACAATATTTTCGTGTCCAAATTCCAAAGATTTGTTCCACATATAACTTCCAAGATTGCTGTGATGACAGTCGAGAGTGAAGGAAAATACACTCCACTGACATGTAAATACTGCCACAATTGGGAATGGTTTAGATAAATGTTTACTGTAATTGAAATGTTTTGTAATAAAATAAAAATGTTCAATTATTGTTTATTTTTATTTAATAAGGTGTGAAACTTGTCAAATGAACATAGGTATTTGACAATTGTTTCATTACATGATAAATGTTGGTCGACTAAACCAATAAAAAACAAACACTCGTAAAATAAAAAATATGAAAGCCGGCAAAAAAAATAATTAAAAATTGGTATATATATAACAATCCAAGTAACCAATGTTATTCAATATAAGTAAACATCTAAACCAAGCAGTGTCAAAAGTCGCGATTTAGTTTTGGCTCTGAGCAAACGATGCAAAGGACAAACTCTCAACTCTTAAACTCACCATACAATGGTGGATATAGATGAATTTTTGTTTGATCATATAGCTGTTAAACTGGCAGAGGATAAATATTACGATTTAGTGGTATGTTTCGGACCAAGGTTCTACATAGGTGCGGATTATTTCGACATTTTTTCTATGTGGCCTACACTTTCTACACATGCTATTGCAAAGCAAATAAAATCGAGATTAAAAACATAAACATCATTGTTTAAGTGAATGAATTGGTTGTGGGTAAGCAACAACGGCGATGGCAAGATCAGCAGAAAAATTAAAATAAATATTCCAAAAAGGCCTCGAAACGAAATAAAGACAAAGAATATGGCAAATATAATGATGGGTATGAATGTGATTATGGTGGAGATGAAGACTATCCCTTCGCAAAAATGGTTATGTGGGCCTACATCATCGGATACATTTAAAGGAAATTACAACTGGTTCGTTTTTGTTTTATTGGAGATATTGAATTGCAGTTATGTGATGAGTGTGTTGTGATAGCTCATTCGCTATGTCGACAGTAAAAATTTGATGAAGTTGATTGGATGTGTTTTCAAGTTTTCAACTCAAACCACTATGCAAAGTTAATCTTGAGCGGTTGGTGCACCCACGAAAATATAATCAATAATTTGTAAATGGGTTTCTACAAGACTGACATGCTTTCCTGTTTGTTTTCATTTCTATGCGGAGGCCCTCTAGATTGGACAAACTTGTTCAATGTGTAAAAATATTTCATTTTTGGTGAGTACAATAGCCAAGACACTGGTGGTGATAATGGGGTATCATACTCAAACGAAAAAAAAAAAAAAAAGAAATCATCATTAGTGACTGCTTTCCGACATTTTACTAACGAGGTGATGTGGTAACTTTGTGTGATTGTTTGAAAATGGAAAATTTACAATCGTTCGTGAAAGCGACTTGTCCTTTAGTCTAGAAATACCAGAGTACAAGGCAGTCCTCGACTATCTGGGCTACCAAGTTTTTCGCGACGGGTATGTGTTTAACCCATTACTAAATGTATTCGAAACAACTTCGCCTTCCCTGGTATGTTTGGTGGCTATCAAACACCGTTATGACATTCCTAAACCACTAATTTCTCTTGTCCATTTCCCTCATGTTCAAGAGCTGTGTTTCAAAATCTACCTTAAATTGCCACATTTATTATCGCGGTTGCAATACAACAAATTGATGGTGATGTTTACTCTGCCCGATATTTTCAAACATAGTGGCTAAACAGTATACATTTATCGAACCTGATTTCAAACTTCTTGACTACATCGATAGAAATTTTGTGGTTACGTTCAATTATTTTACTCAAAAGGACAAATGGGCTCCAACTCTCGTAGAAAATTTAAATCTTATTACCAGCACCAAATTGGCAATTGCTTTCAAAATGTTTGTGTATTTGCTGTACATTTTGACTCAGCAATACACAGTGAACCTGAAACAAGTCACTTCATTTATACATTCTATTTTTGGGCAACACATTCCAAAACTGCTCGGTTTGGCCAACTTCATTTTCGACTTGAAGAACATCCTCCAATCTTGCGATTTGTTAAAGAATGGCATAAGAAACAAAAGTGGAGTTAAGGGGACACAGAAGACGAATACGATCGTGGTACAGAAGTTGATTATGATGCTGCAAACGATGGCGACGAAAGAACAGCCACACCATTCAAAACTTCACAGTCAATGAGTTATTTTTATGCAACAATCGATAATTTGTTGCACATAAAGCAAAGACAACTCATTGCCGAGGATAATGCCAAGCAAACTGAAAATATAGCGGCTACAGCATCCTTGCCGATAGACACTGCATACTTTTCCACCTCTCTATCACAGCCAGATCGTCCTGATAAAAATGAGTCCAGTTTTCGAATATCGCCATTGGCAAGTTCAATGTATACAATGGGCGATGGAACCGAGCTGCTCAATAAGGATAATTTCGGATTTGTGGTGCAAAACTTGAAGTTTGGAGATGATGGACAAGTCGAACAATCCATCAAGCTGACCGAGTTCGAGGATGGATTCGTATGTAATGCGTTCGTCATCTTTTCGTGGTTGTTGCATATGGGGTTTGATAATCGCTATGTGGAAGGACCTTTTTTTTCGATACTTGTGTAAAAATCGCTTCGAAATTTACGACGAAATGAAACAACTTGCTATCGAATACATTGGCCAACCCATATACATGATTCATGTGAAAGCCCTCGCTAATTTATTGCAATCATTTTGCGAAAATTTGCGAGTTAACATTCCGGTTCACATTGAGCCGAAGATTGAGTGGTGTCATCTCAAATAAATTTACGATAAGTACAAATACTTAAATGTCTACCCAAAAGAGTACCAAACCACACCCAAAGAAGACTTGTTACTCACCAAGTACTAGGACCACGTTTAAGAGTGTGTGCTCAATTTACACACCACTTCTAAATTCTTTTTGACAGTGAAGGTACATGTGGGCAACAAAAAGTTGTCGGAACTGCGACTGATGAAATTTAAACAAATGTGGCACAAAAACAACAAGAATTTGTTTCCCGAAACTAAGTTTAACGGTTTTTATCAAGTAGTTTATGCCAAAATCGACAAACACTTTGGTAAATGTGATAGAACCTACAATATTCTATTGTCTCTACCAATAATATATTTTGTTGAAAATAAATTATTTTATTATTTTTTTAACATGATAATTTTTTTTTTTCAAATCAAGGCTAAGATAAAAGTACCTTTATGATTGTTAAAAAGAGCAATTTAAAAATATGTCAAAAACTATTAATATCTGCATGTTTAAAAATGTAATTTAAAAGTAAAATTCTTTCTCAAAGTTTACAAAACAAAATTTATTTAAAATTTTCAAGAATTATTTCCATTGTAATATTTGCCATTCTTTTGATAAGTAATTATTCATAGAATTTTATAAAAGCTGGGAACAAATGTTTGTATACACTACATCAAAAATTATATGACAGAAAAATTTGGTGCAATACGGTGTTGCATATATATAACAAATTATATGGTCCTGCATTAAGTAGAGGCACATAACCTCATCGACCTTTACTTATTTTTAGTCATGATTTTAATTTACATTTTACTAGTTTATGTGCTGCAACATGGCTTTAGCTGGGAATGAGAAATTAATAACAGCATTAGTAGGAGTGTATAATTTACAGAACAGAAACAAAAGGTGATGCAGTAATATTGTGTTATATTGGTTGCTTGGCAGAGTAGTAAGACAATAAGGTCCTGTTGTTTTGAATGGGAACTAATACAAATATGCCAATATAATTTATTTTTTTGGTCATTGTACATTTTGAGTACAAGTTACACAGCAGAAAAAAAGCAGGAATATAGAAAGTTTCGTACCTCAGTATCCTGAGGTTATGTTTATCTGTTCAACTTCTCTCGATTTCACAAGTATTCATGCCACACTAATAGCCTTGAGATATTGCTTTATCACATCATTAGAAGATTGTAAGCAAATTAGGACAGTTGCTAGGGGAGTTGTTGGATTCATTTATAGTATATAAAGGGGTATTACACAGAAACTGGCATTCTATTCTCGCCCCTCGACATACTGTTCGACATGTGTTTGAAAAGTACACATTGATAAAAGAAAGACAAATAAAATTCAACGGGGTTTGTAAGAACTTGAAAGATGTGGATTGCAAATGTAATATTATTTATAAGCACACACTGGGAATTATGCTACAGTCTACAAAATGCTCAGAATATTGTTCATAATTGGAAGCACATTTACAAAACTGACAATTATTAGCACATACAACGGAACAACATTTTGTAAATACTTATTAACTTTAAAAACTTAAAAGAGTTTTATAACTACAAAACATTCAAGTTAATTTTCACACATGAAATATAATATAGCGACAATTGTAAGTATGCAAGTATGCCCAGTAAGTATACACATTTAAATATTTAATGTGAATTTGAACAGTGCAAATATGCACATAGTGATGCCACTTCGTGGGACAACTACGCACAGGTATGCATTTTTTCAGAATTCAGAAACAACCCTAATTTTATTTTAGGCCCTGGTAATAAAAAATTCGTTACCCGCCCTGTGTTTCATGAAAATATCTGTACTTATATATGTGCCGTATTTAATATTCCCAGATATAGGCCTATATATTTCCAATATTTTGTACTGTATATGTCGTTTTATTGTTGTAATAATGCAACAATAAAATGAGTTTGCTGGCTGAAATTCAGCATTTTTTGCAAATTACTGAGCCAATGTAAATGTTCAAGTCGTAGATAACCAAGGCAAACATATTCAGTGTGTTTCAAATCTGCAGGGAAATGATACAAAGTTGTGATATACAGTTACATACATGATGTTAAAAAAATCACTACACTCGAAACAGTTGTTCATGAGATTAAACGTTACTGTAGTTTTCATGGTCACGTATAAAACTAAAGGCTACTCTATAATCAAAGCCATTTTGTACACACACGCGTCACTTTTGCAACCGATATGACACACATTGAACTAAAAACTTGTAATGAAGCATCGAAATATATGTATATATATATCCTAAAGCGTGCAAAAGCACGTGGCATTGGATTTAACCATACAGCCATACAATCATCAAAATCGAATACAAGGAACGTCGAAAACTATTAAAAAAAACTAGATTAAACACAGCAGAAAATCATCCAAACTCATAGAATCCAAAAGACGAAAGTCCATTAAACTCGCAAGAATGTCAAACGGCACACACACATAGTGACGTCGGGATACCGACGCAGAGGTTCAAAAACACGAACTGTACACGACAGCCGATACTACACTACTCTTTCGAAATATATATAAACACAACTTCGTAACTCATGTAAATAGTTTAAAATACAACGTATACTACAATTATAAAGTAATTTTAAGTGTCACATGAAATAAAAGGTATTACTAACAACCAACATAAAAAAATCAAGCCATGTTGTCTGTCATGCCAACATAACATCTTGGTTCGCCCCGCCACTCAGGTATCGCTCACAAAAAATTCGCACACTTTTGCCTTGTATGGTCTTCCAATAAAAATAGAGTAACTCAAAATAGTTGGTTTTGTTTTCAGAGATGTAATTATTACCAATAAAAATACTATCACCAAATAATTATAATTAAAATGTTATTATTATACTTTTAATAATCCATTGTAAAATACTGTAATACTTACAGTTATCAAATAAATATACTTTATTGAACATAATACTTGTGCAAATAAGAGTTTTCTAATTAATTTTAAAAACTTAAAAAAGTTTGTGCCGACCAGGATCTTGTTGGCTTTAAAATTTTATTTGCAAAAATAACTTTAATGCTCAGGTTGTCTTATTTTTTTGATAAATAATTATATCAAAGGCTATAATGGCCTGGCCACCCAATTAAGACCGGGTTACAATTGCTTTAAGTAAATCGCTATATTATGTTTCATATAATTTGTGATAATTGCAAAAGAAAATGATATTCGGAATTAAAAATTACAATGTGGAAAATTTAAGATAATTTATTACAACATTTGTAGTTACAATTATGCTTATAGACTAACACACAATTTTTTCTGAGTTATAGAGCAAAGGCTTGAAAAAATATTTGGAAATATTATGGTAGAGTATACAAACATCGTGGTTTTGTGAAGGGTCTCCCATCTCAAATGAGTCTGTCTCTATGGTCTTCAGCCCTCCCCACCCCCCTCCTGGGGACCATTGAAAGACCGTTGTCGTTGTGCTTTCATCTGTTTTATTTATCTACATGAGATAATTCCTTGCTCGTTATGTTGGAATTTTATGTATGCAGCTAATTATTTTTGTATTTACGTATTTCATGATGTATAGTTCGTTGCAGGTGACTTTTTAGATCATTCTCCTCAGTGAAATGAATTATCGACATGTGTCTGCCGCCTTATAAAGGCGTTTGCTGTAAAGTGTCAGAGATTTACATATGATGGGGAAAAGTCAGGGATGTATCGGGGAATTGTCACTTGGGTCAGGGAAAATGTAAATAGTTGCTACTCTGCAAAACGTGTTAGTTGTCTGATAACACGATAATGTAATTACAGGTTGTCTACTGACCAGGAAAACCAGGAAAAATGTGAATTGTACCGGAATTCCACTGCCCGGGAAAATTACGGGAATCGCACGGGATTTTAGTCAGATATCTGGGAATTCGTTTCTCTTCCTCCTCTCCGAAAGTCTATAATATGGCCATGAAAGCCAAAATGCTTGGTGGGGAAGCAGCCTCGCTCGTGAATTTTGTGATTAGTGCATCAACTGATGTTTTACTGCTGACATTGACTGCGCCGGTCGCTCGCTACTGACAACGCACAGCAAAATACGTGCGTGTCTGTCGGACGAATGGACTCGCCCAATCTCAACTGTAGTCGCTTGCCGCGGAACTGTCATGCCAGTCGGTATGCGATGGTATTTCGTAACGTAGGTACAGTGAATATTAAAGTGCGTCCATCTGGTAGCTGCATTCGTAATCTGTTAACGCATGATAACCATATAATAATATTTGTGTAACACGGCTTGCACTACATTATATTCGTTCTACAGTATAAATGCTTAAAAATTTTTAAGTAAAACCTCGATAGATCTAAATGCCTGGAGCTGAAAATTTTGACTTCGAAACACATAATTTCGAGTTTTAAAAGTTTTTTATAAGTATTTTTTTGGAACAGGCATTTTCCTCTGAAAACTGTGGTGGTATTGACAATTTTAAATATTAGTAGGCTATATGCAGTATTTACCCAAGTGCCTCTTGCAATTTTTTTCTCAAAAGTAAAGCCTCCAGAAAGATGCTCTATGCCCAAGCCACTAAAACTGGTGTGTAGTCTTTCCGTCTGTACTTGCCTCTGTGGCTTCCAGCAGCAACTGTAATTTTATGGCGTAATTCTAAAGACACACAGCCTCTACGACTTTAAAAACACCAGTTTTTATGATTCCCAGTTTCGAAAAACTGATATTGAAATAATTTAAATCTCCGGACATGAAAAGTTTCATAAACGCCAATTTAAATATAGAATACAAAAAGAAATGGAGCAGTTTTAAAATAAAATTTACTTAATGGAAACTTAGTACAAAATGGTGCTACTGGGGAAAAAAAATACAATATAGGTCTGGAGGTAAAACAAGAAAATTTCCGCTGCGAGCTTTTCCCTGTCTTGCAAACAGATACTGAAAATAATCCCAAAGCAAGGTCGCCTACCCCCCTCCTTTTTTTTTTTTTTTACCAAGGCTTGGCAGCTGTCAAAACCTTTTCCTCTTCCCTCATTTCGTCATTTTCTTTCATTCTCCAGGCTATTGTTTGTCAGCCGACCATGGGAATGAGATCGTAGTGTAGCATTCCAAGCCTACATAAAAAAAAAGGCAGCTTGGCAACTACCTGCGTGGAACTACTACACACAATAGCCCTATGGGCAGTGGTAGTTGTACCCTTTCTCTGATGACGTTTCGAGCATTAGATACCAGTCTAGACGTTACCAAGTCATGTTATTCAACACAAAACTACTAAAACGAAGTGTCTTCCAGGTCAAAATATTCAGTGCAAAATTTTTTCTTTAAACCCATGTCGTGTACATTATGACAAGAACTTCTTTACCTCTCATTCTTTCGTGTCTCTCGTAAACAAGGTCGGGTAAAAAGTAATATAAACTAGGCAGGAAACGGCAGCATAACTGCGCGGGAGCTTGTATACATAAAAAAAGGGGGGCGAATGACATCTTTTGTAACGTGCGGCCACCTGCCGGACAAACGTGCAAGATGGCGGCGTGTGTGTTGCTGCATACGACCGACTGATGCGCCTACATAAATGCTAATGCTTGTTGTTTTGTTACATAACAGGAGTATAATTACTGCTGCATTAATAAATTATCAGAATTTTACATACAATGTGTTGTTATGAATGCTTAACAAGCTGATAGCATCTGGGCTGAAACCTTAGAAATTACTTAAAGGACAAAGTTATCAGTTCGATCTCGACCTTTCTATGCAGTGTCAACACTTCGTTCAATTCAGAATTTGAAATACTTGCCAACTCCTGATTATTCACAACAATTAAAGAACTAGTGCTACATATATCACCCATATATATTATAATATAGGTACTGTTTCTTTTCAGCATTGCACTTTGCAGTGCTAAGAATTTTGCATACCTGTGTCTTGCTTGGCTGTGTAAAATGTAGCCTAGTATGAGAACTTGAAACAACATGCATTTTTACAAGTATATGCAGTACAGAACGATTAACATTTTCTCTCCCCCTACTAAAAAAAGTATATTTTATTAATAAAACATAATTTGTAATACAGGACAGCTTTGGTTTTCACAAACGTGCACTTGATTAAATAAATTTTAGTCTACCAGTATTGACTTATTAATTGCCAGCAGTAAAAAATCCATTCCATCTTATATTAATGTCACTGAATGCATTACATGTTTGCAGTGGAAAAGGCACACCATAAGTTTATTTTATGTGCAATATGTTAATATTTGCCAACACAGGTACCTAATGAGTAAATTGGTATGTTTCTTTTAAGCATTATCCATCCGTGTATTTGAGTGAACTGTATTTGAAATAATGAGGAAATGCTTGTTATTTTTAAAAATGTTTGATTTGTACTTTTCTGTGATCATCATTAAGGGTACTTGGAAGCTGCAGATGTACATGGATTTTTTCATTGCTGTACAGGAATGTATGGGAATTGTACATGAATTCTGTGAGCCAACTTGGCTAGACGCCATGAATTATAAGCATACAGGTTGTAAGATTACAATTTTCCAGCGTGTGATCAGTCAGTATGACCCTATTTACCATGTGTTTTCCCTTCGCCAAACCTTTGGGCACATCAGGGAACAGGACCCTCCAAAGCCCACCGAAACCACATTACTTTTGAAAAGTGTGTTATGAGTGCAATTCTTTCAATCATGCAATAAGCAGCAGTTCAGTATCAGGTGTGTGGGTCAGCCTTTAAGAGGCCCACCATTTAGTGAACATTGCAGAAAATAAATGTATGGGGAGATCGGCCCGTTGTTCCTGAGAACACCAAGAGTCTCCAGCTCTCGAACAACCTCGACGCTTCCACATGTGGTGTCATGCGCCTAGTCGGGTAAGAAATACCTCTACTATACTTCCCAACCTTAACTTCACCACCCCTCAAAACATCTTGCACCCCCAACCGAGCCATCACATGGCATCAGCTTACACATATATACAAAGTAATGTATTGGTGTGATTATAATGGGTACTCATGTGAAGTCAACATCGTGTATTGAAAGAAATATCGATGGGCTGAATCAAATGTCAGTCTTGCTTACTAATTTAATGCAACTTCACTAATGGCATTTTGTTCTGTCAACAATGACATAATACAGTATCGTGTTTCAGTATTCCCGAAAATATATTTTAGGGAAAATGCTGAGATACTGCTTGGTAAACTAGGAAAAGTAAGAGAATTCCAAAATGGAAATGCAGTGAACACCCTGCAATACTTTCACGTACATAAAAAATGCACAGTGAAGTATGTGGAACTCTTTGCTTCATATTCTTTCATCATGTTAATCCACAAAACATATGGCAATGCTGTTGGTGGGTTTTCGCAGGGTGCTCCCATTGTCTTTGCTTTTGCATTCCGTCATAGTTCCAGGCCTCTCTCTTCTCAACACAATAATCCTTAAGGCTGGCTGACAATGACAAGATTGGCCCTTCTGTAGGACAGTGTGCTCCACTTGGAACTATCCCCCTCCCCTCATCGCATCCATTGACCCTGCCTGAGGTGAGATCAAAATTGGAACATTATTATTGTAATCCACAATTACAATTTCCCACAGATTAGCTACAGTACGTAAAGTGATCTACTATTTTTTATGTGAACTATGGAACATTTTTAAACTAAAGAAATATTAAGTGTACAGTAACATATTCATGGTTTTCAAACCATTGTACAGCATGGTATCGTGATGACACATTGTAGTAAAATGCTTGATATGTGGCATTGTAGGTTAAAGCAAAAGTCTGAAAAATATGTGTTTATATTATCTTTTTTCTCATTGTAGCAGTAAATATTCTGAATATGAACAATTGGAGATTTCGTGCGCATGCAATAATACCCAGGATTTTATTTCACATTAACCTAAAACGAGCACTGTAATATATATATTTATATGGGCATCCAGAAAACCGCCAAAGATTTTTGTGTGACGTTTTGAGAGGTAAAGTATTAGTTCCTGAAGGACGAAATTCTGGTGCCCCTTTGACAGCAAAGCCTCATTTCTTCAGCAATGCTCATTCATAAGAGCTGATTTGTGTGATACCAAACTGGCAACTTAACAGTCATTGAAGTAATGCAGTCATGCTTACTGAATAGAAATACAATATAATTATATTCTTGGATACGATGTTAGAATATAGTAACAAGCCATTACAAAACGTTCCACTAGTGCATACATTAATTTGTGGCATTCTTAATTAGCACCCAAAAGCATGTTTGCAAAATAGAAACTTCGCATTGTCGTTATCATGAAGAAATAAAACAATATAATAAACCCATTATCTGTAGCAGTGCGCTGGTGAAGTAATAGCATTCAAGTTTTAGGTATGAATATTAATGGGGACTCTTGCCGTTTTCTTTGTTGTGTACATGAAACAATAATAAATGTGTTTCTAGGAGCACATAATTGAAATGTTAACACTTAAAAGTGTTACTGCTAAGTGTTCATTTCATTAGCAACAGACTGCTTGTATGCGAAATA
Organism: Dryococelus australis; assembly: GCA_029891345.1. Taxonomy (NCBI): domain Eukaryota; kingdom Metazoa; phylum Arthropoda; class Insecta; order Phasmatodea; family Phasmatidae; genus Dryococelus; species Dryococelus australis. The sequence goes on along the minus strand of CM056994.1, from coordinate 177,925,670 downwards.
GCTATGGGATTTGTTCGATAACATGAGAGCAAAGCATAAATATGTTTCTTGAATGGAGAAAATGTTTGAGTATAGTTAATTAATATATGTGTCTATAACACATCTGCAGTACAAATATGACTAATGTTCTATAATCCAGCTTCACATGCATGGCAGTATGTGGCTGAAGTGATTATGTGATAAACAGTTACAAAGAAACAAATGAAACATAACTTCATTAGTAAATGATACACGCCCACTTTTGCTCCTATTATAAGTTTATTTAAAGACATGTTTCCACGCTGGCCCTCCTGGTTATTTCTTTAGTTTGTTAAAAACCATAGAAGATGTAGTGTATTCATAATACAGTGCATCAAATTTTCTGTTACATAGTGTCTGATAATTCCACCAGTATGCGCGACCAGTCTAACATGTCTAGGCAATTACATGTCCGAATCGTTTCAACAAGTACACAACTAGTAAACATTACTGCTAGTATGCAAATGTATATACTTCACAAGTATACGCTGATAATTCAGAAATTGCCTTAGTCACATGAACACAACACTCCACTACCAAAATTAGAATACTTGCAACTTTTTTCTTTAAACAACACCTAATTAAGATGCGCTTATAAAAATTAGTTTTATAATAGTGAAACACATCGACATCCTCCTTAAAAGTCACTTAATCTTTAGTGTTGCTTTAACTGGAACCTAGTTCATTCCTTGTTGGTGAAACCAGCCTGTAAAATCTTATAGAAGTGGAGGCATTTGTATGTAAGTGAATGAGTGCAATCAGAGGGAATGAGAAGGGAAAATTGAATCTTCAACTTTGCCTCATGCAGTTCTTGAGGCAATCTTGAGAATGCCTCAGCTTTGCTTCAAGATTATTTCATAATAAAATGAAAAATTATGGGGTAATCGTGAGGCAAAATTTTCAAGTTGGCCTCAAGATTATGCCAACATTTTTGCTTCATTACCCTCAACTTTGCCTCATGTAATTTTATTACTTGCTGCACTTTTTTGTTTGAAAATTTTTTTGGGTTTCGAGAGAGTCTCACTTGTTGGGTGAAATAAAACGAAAAAAAATAAAAACACAACAAAATAGGGTATATAAGCCTTTTTTCATCAGGTGAAATACATGCACAATAAAATAAATAAGAATAAAAAAGAAACAATCAAAGAGGGTATATATGTCTTTATCGTTTTTCATGTGAAATACCCACATTAAAATGAAGTGCCGAGTGTCTGACATTAACCTGGAACAAGCAAAAAAAAAAAACTCCCTCATCATCAGCACATAACAAATGAGGTGTATCCTCAACATTGGTGGCTTAGGAAAAATTCAGAGATTCGTGCTTTAGTCGATGTGCAAAACAATATTGGTGTTTACATTGTACAAACAAAATTTCCATACATTTATCATCAGTCAAATTGCAAACCCATGGAACAATTAAAAAACAATTCCAAGGATCTATGCTGTTTTGTTACTCCCAACTTGAAAATGCACTCGAAGGAATCAATTTCCAAGTTTAAAAACATTCTGGAAACGGACGATATGGCCAAATTGGTCATCCTGTTCATTATGATTGGGAATCACCAGTACATTTGGAAAAAAAAAAAACTCATTCTATTCTGAATTTGATTCCCTGATCACATTGTTTCCAGAATCCCATGGATAATCGTACCACGATTTAATAGATCGAATAAAGATGTGGCAATATAGTCAAATTTGCGTCAATTGAAAGAAAATATATAAATTTTTACTCTTGTTAAAATCGTGTAAAGTCAGTGGGTCGTGCATGATTGACGAAAAAGCTATTTATGCCTTGGATGAGCAAGTTTCTCGATGCGTCAAGCAAACTTTTGTCGAGATTCAAAAGTTTTTCGACATTATATCTTGTAATGGGTTGATAAAGACAATGTTGCAAGGCAGCAGGAACCAGATGCTCTGGAATTCTCTGTATCCGCGTATAGTATGTTTGCGAAGTCAAATAATTTTACGAGCCAATCTATGACCAAACGAGACCATAGTTACTCATACATGGATGACATTGCTACGCATCGACCTGAATGTCTCTCGAATCATCCTCTTTGACCTGACCAACATCGTGGATGGACAAAAGCAGAAATTCATCAATCTGGGTTGGGATACCATCATTTTACTCAAACGAGATCCAGTAATACATCCCGCCTCGATCGTCGTCATTGATCGAGTGACTTTTTCGATGACAGATTTACTGTTTGTCTAGCCGTTGATCCTGAAGAATCAGAATGCCGACGTCGATGGAGATACAGAACTATTGTATGTGGTTTCGGATGCGGTCGCCGCCAAGGAAGCGATAATCAACATGCCTCCCATTTACTGCATTTACATTCCCTTTAATAAACTGAGGTTGAAATTTACCTAAGCTCATATTTTGTACACGTACAAGCGAAGTTTACCCAAAACACACGAGTTTCATTAATTATACAAATTGTTCCAATACATTTAACCCTGAAATTGTTTGATGACGAGACGAATCGCGAGGCATTGGATAAGCTGATGGTCGATGTGCCTCACATTTTCGACTTGGTCAAACCAACAGTGGATATTTTGGAAAAATTTTGTCTCTTTATTTCAAGTACGGTTCGAGGAAAACATCCAATTTATTTTGCGAGATGAGCCAGAAAACGTAAGAGTTGGCAAATGACACAATTAATGATTTTCACAACGAGTTACTCCTGTTTCTCTACTCATTAGAATCACTGAGTTTATTTGATGGAAATTTAATTTGCATAATTTTGAGCAGCGCCAAAGGAAAAATTCATCACTACCTAGTACTCATGGATAAATTGGTTTCGCTCGATGGTATGCTCGAATTTAAAAACACAATCAATGCCTCGAAACTGTCGAACGAAATCGTGGCCGAAATTGATAAGGAAATGTACCAAATGGGAATGAATGCACACATGGTTTCTCGAGTCGGTCATAATTGGTTTATCTCAGCCATCGAATGGAATGGTTTAACCTTGAGAGATAATAGTTTGTATCTAAATGAAAAACGAATTTTAAATAAATCAAAGACGTTGATATTTCCGAGGCAACGATTCACCGAATCATTCATGCAGTACTTTGTACATAATTTGTAAACTTTTTCATACGTATATATATAATATATATAAAAGGATACTCACCGAAAAAGTGGGAGGAATAGAGAGAGGGGAAATAATCATGTTTAATTTCGAGTATGCTTTTCATGAACATGGGCAACAGCCCTCCCATGCCGCGCAATCTGCGTTTATGGGATTGCGAACAGTGTGTTTCGAACAGTCGGGTATCATGGAATATATAGGTTCGAGGCATCCCGAATATAATTTGTTCGAATCGCGGTTGGCAACGTACGAGTTTTGGCCCAGGGCAATGAAACAAGGACCGAAACAACATAGCCGAGTTAGTTTCTTTTAGATGGGGGACAACAATACAGTTATTTGCTTTTAGTGCAGTTTCAAATATTATCACTGGAAGGAGGGAGATGATCCTTGGATAGAACACGTTTACAATTTCTCGATGATAGAATGTCTGTACGTTAACTTGATAAAGGGTAACAATAATTGGAACCTAATATGACTGCAAATTTCGAAGACGGTAGAAATGTTTGTAAAAAACGACATCATGGACGATGATGTCAATGCTGATGCCATATCTCAACTCTTGCAAAACAACAAAGAACAAAACTCCTATCCTCAAAAATACAATATGCGTGATGCACGAATGAAAACATTAAAAATAAAACAATGGCCTCCATCTCTAGTTCAAGACCCAAAACAGTTTAGTATTGCGGGGTTCTTTTACATGGGTTTTGGTGATCGAGTGACTTGTTTTGGGTGAAAAGAATTCACCCTCTTGAGAAAAAGAGAACGCAGCGACTGCTAATTCCACAAACAACGATTTGGAGAAATGTGTGGGTGGCAGCAGCGGCGATAATTCCACAAACAATGATTTGGATAAATGTGTGGGCAGCAGCAGTGGCGATAATGAAGATGAACAACAAAATCCATTTTTATGTCAGATTTGTTACCAAAGAGAATTTAAGGTTGTTTTTCTGCATAGTGGTCATTCAATCTCATGCATCGAATGTCTATTTACATGTTAAAAATGTGCAATATGTCGTAATATAGTCATTGCGGAAAGTGAAATATTCATATTGTAAATAAATAAATAAATATTAAAAAAAAAAACGATATTTTTATTACTGCTTTTATTTTTGTCAATTCTTTTGATACATATGTTTTCACAAACACAACTTCTTTATCAAACAGGGAAGCAAACCAAGCAAATAAGAAATGTTGATTAGTAATGTATTAATCCAAATTGAACCCATTGGTAACTTCAAACGTGTTTCTTCTCTTGATAAATTCCTCCATAAATGGAATGTCCGAGGCGAGACACAATTTCATTTCGACTTTGTAACCCAAAATAGAAAATGAATGCAGGATCCTTTTGTATATGTGAAGTAAACGTTTGGCGCAAAGTTGTAAGATGGGCAATACAGTTTGCTTAAAAGTATGTGGGTCGGCATGTTTGCCATTGTAATCGAATAACAACCCATACACAAACTGCGAGTATGGAGAGCAGTCTAGAAATACTTTACTTTTCTTCAGTGTTTGAAAAGGTTTCACATTAGTTCGTTATCCAAGTCGATGGTATACATCGACTGGAGTTGGATCAGTTGAAGTATTCTTCCCGTAAAAATCCATTACTGATTACCATCAATATCGAAGCAATCAGCCACGTGATATACAATGTGGTAAAAAATTTTTCGAGAACATCCTCTCTTCCCGACATGGTTGACAATCTGATGAGTTGGGGGAGATTCGTTCAGATATATACATATGCATGTTAAAAAATAAAACAAAAACAAAAAAAAAGAAATCTCTACAAAAAAACAAAGTTATATAGTAAGGGATTTAATTTTTTTTTTTTCTCAGTCTCAAATCGGTGTTCTGTGAGTGAAGAGCATGCAGTGTAGGCAAATTAATTTCGCTGGAAAGAACGTATTAATGCTCAGAGTTCCTCATGTTGCTGCCTGAAAAGACAATTAAATTTGAAGATAAACAGTCTGCTGAATGATAGTGAGTTGGAACCATATTTTTTACTAAAGTTAATCGGTGATCAATTTCCGATCGGATATTCTGATTTATTCCACCAAGCTTTTCTTTGTCCACAATTTTAGAAAAGAATACAAGTGTAATGTAAATTTCGAAATGGCATATTTATTGGCCAATGAAATGTTTGTAAATTATCCGACAAGCAAATTCGAGAATTAATTTTACGACTTAATGAATCACCATCTCCCTAAAGTGTTAATGTCCAAGGGATTGGTTCCGATCTTGACGGAACAATTTCTCATGCTGTTGACGATCGTGTACGAAAATAAATGCGATGGCGAAAACTTGAAAGAGAAAATACGACAGAGTTTACAGACAAATAACTCGACGAGGGGCGATCCGATCGTGCGAAGCTACAATTGATAAATGCGTTCGATTTTTGACTCACCCACCGCAAACCCCGAAAGATTTGGACGAAATCTCCGACATGTTTGCAAACGTGGTTTAAAACTGGGTTCGGATGATCAACCAGTATTACTTACTGTCTGACATTGACCCGAGTTCGTCTCTAAACATCATCGTCGCCAATTACTTGGAGCCGAGGCAACAGAGTGCACTCAACATTAAACATTCAAACATGATAATTTCTGAAAATACTAACAGAGTTGAAATATTTGACTGGACGACTGACGATATGGTTTTCACACGCAATGCAATGTGCGTAAACGTAACTACTTTGTACATGTGCTTCAAGTACCGAATGTGTATTCGCAACGACATGTTTGACAAATTTCTCCATTTGGAATATATCATGGCCTATGAGTTGGACTCGAAACGTCCGAGTTCGGTGTCGGCGGTGATTTATGTACACCACGACTGCATTTATGCATTACTCGAAAAGATGTCCGAGATGCGAAAAAAATATGAGGCTAACGAGATATCTGTCGATGAATCGGAAAAGACGACGACTGTAAGAGGCTGAGATCGTGCCACGTTACGTGTAATTATAAACACACCAGTGTCAAGGATGTGTAAGCTGTCGTTTCGGAAAATGCATTATTGGACATTTTTCGAAACGTTCAACTTCAGTTCTCTGTTGTCGCAATTCACAATCATTTTCTTCAACGACTGATCTTGTTTCTATGTTCATTTTTTTCATAGTCGCGCGAAGATTTGTACTTGTACAATCACCTAGCTTTGCTCTTTGTGCAAAATTACAACATGATTATTCCCCTTCCAGAAGATTTACACGAGACTTTTTGTGTCATCACCATTATCAGATTGTTGAAAACATATGTGTCTTATGAAAAAAAAAAAAAACTAATTTACTTCACATATCTTCGAAAATTTCGGACCATCTGGTGAACGTCATCGGCGAAAGTGGAATTAAATCCATGGCAGATGTGAGTATAATCAATCGATAGTTTCAATTGTAACGCATCGGGTTCGGCCATAATATTAAACACTCCAATTTTCAGCGGTATCCAAGCCGAACATAAAATCGCTTGTAGCAGCAGTAATTTTAACTCATCCAAATATCCAGACCAAATTTTCTCTACTTGTATGTATATCGAACATTAAATAAATCTTTGGTATTGCTAATGTTTTTTTTTTACCTTCACTACAAACATTTACGAAATTCTTGTCTATAACATGCATGCGAACCTAGCCGACTGTACAAAGGAAACTTCATATGGAAACAAAATAAAATATGTCGGAAATTATACTAGTAACAATCAAAAGGTTTAATGCAGGGCAATGTTAGTCATACTTTTAAATTACAAACAAAAATTTTCAGGTGGTGCAAATGTATTAATTTACTTACTATTAAAAAAAAATTATGTTCGAGACATGTATACCAGCAATAAGTTTTTTTTCATAAGTTTTTTCATATAGTCAAAGGTAAATTATTTTTTCCTGTTGCAAGTTTTTATTGGTTGTATTTATAGGCATGCAATAATAATTTTTTCTTATGTAAGAATTTCTTTTCATTTGTCTTTAAAAAATATGTTCGAGACATATTCCAGCAATGAGATTTTTTCATAATTCATAGGTAAATACTTTTTTCTGTTTAAAATATTTTTGTTATATTCATAGGCATGCATTGAGCAAAACATTTTTTTATATTAGATTTTTCTCTATCTGAGACATATACCAGCAGAATTGAACACTGCGCGAAATGCTAGTCTAAATAAAAAATACTTTCACTAAGCCAAGAAGTACATGTGGGATAAGGTTATCTCTGCTACACACTAATGTAAACAGATATAAAAGGAAAATAGTTATAAGGCACTTACTAACCATTACAATCACACGTTACACATGCAATGGGTACTGAATCCTGTACTGGATGATGCTAGACAATGCCAGGCCGTCCTGATCAGTACAATAGAATAGCGAACGACTTCCTTACAAACCGACTGCAACGAAACCATCACGTTCAGAGTACAGCCAACACTCACAACACTAGCAGTGGAACACATCCGACCCGGCCGATGCCACACGATCAACTAACATTTCAAGAATCTGTAAGGAAGCCCAGGTGGTCGACCGGCAGCTCGGACACCGTGCAGGCCTCGTCAAGTCGAATGGATGGCACAGAACACTAGCCGAAAGAGAGGGATGCGTCAGGCTCCAGCGTAACAGACCAGCCGGGTCACGCATGCAGTTCCCTTTATAAGAGGTATTCAGTTATAAAGTACAAGGTAACAATTTATCCTGTTTTAAATTATATATTATATATATATATATATATATATATATATATATATATATATATATATATCTGTGAGTGTGTACGTATGTGTCTACTTATTACTTTAAAACCATTAGCAGCGCAAGAGAAACGTCACTGCTATGTGCTGATGCAAACATATATAAAAAACCATTATAAAAGGAAATAGTTATTTAACAACCCGTGTATATTGCACGTGCATCGAGCAACGTACTTTACATTATACTAAAATAAAATGCTTTTGCGTAGCCGAGACGCTCAGGTGCGATGAGGCCAACACTGCTACATACAAATGCAAACAGATATACCATGTAAAGGAAACTAGTTACAACCACTTACCAACTAGTGCATATTGCAAATACGTCGAAAGTTTTACACTGTGTTAGATGGTGGCAATCAAGACCAGTCCGCCCTGGCTAGTACGGTAGAATAGCGAACGACTTCCTTACAAACCGATTGGAATGAAACCACCAAATTCAGAGTACAGCCAACACTCATAACACTAGCAGTGGAACATGCCCGACTTGCCCGACGTCACACGAGCAACTGTCATTGCAAGAATCTGAAAAGTAGCCAGTTCGTCGACCTATGGTGTAGGCACCGTGTAGATCTCAACGAATCGAAGGGAAATCAGTTATACAGTAAGTACAAGTTGACAATCTATTCCTTTTTAAATACATGTCATTTATAGTACTAAAACTGCAAGCACATACGAAACAATATACATTCAAACCATTAGTCACGCAAGAGAGACGTCACTCCCACATGCTGATGCAAACAGTTGTAGAAAATTATTATAAAAGCAAATAGTTAAAAACGTTTAACAACCTGCGTATATTGCGCAAGAATCGAGCACTGTAAGTTATATTAGGCGAAAAAAAAAATCCATTGCGAATTGGGGGAACGATAAGGATAACACTGCGACACACTGATGAAACCTGATATAAAGATAGTTGTAAGCACTTACCAACCATTGCAATCACATATTACACATGCATCTGTTGATGTACACTGCTTTAGATGATTCTATACAAGACCAGACCATCCTGGACAGTACAACATAATAGCAAACACCTTCCCATGTAAATATCAGCATGCTACATCAAGCTTCTTTGTTACACGATTCTTATATACAATAATAATTAACTGCTATTTTTAACAGGCATTTCCATTAGGCGAAACCAGTAGGTAGGTAATAACGTCTTAATGCCTCGTAGAGAGCGAGGCAGTTAGAGATGGTGCAAGCTGCTGAGATAAGTAGGAATATGAAAAGAATTGTCCATCAGCTGTTGTAACGAGTCATCCCAAAATTCTCCCATTGAAGGGCGGATGATGTCATCCAAGATCACATGTCATATAGTTGCAAGATACAACAATATGCAAATTCATTACACTATAATGTATGAATAGGATAAGAACTTTACATAATCAAGTTGAAAGATTTTATTAGAACAGCAGAGTTATAAATAAACTTCAGTGAACAAAAAAAAAAAAAGAATCCAATTCAGCACACTTGGGAGCATTAATAAAATTAATCCATAGTAGCCTTAATAAAATATCTTAGATCAGAACAGAATGGTTATAATAAAATATAATAAAGTTTAGTCATATAATATCTTAAACTTAATTGACTGCTAGCAGTTGAAAAGCGATATAAATGGGTACCCCACACATATACATAGATATTAAAATTTAACACCACATTACGTTTCTTAGGTCCATTAATAGAGAAAATAATATATTACAGTTTAATGAGGTATAAAGAAAAGTTATAATAAATTTAATATTACTTACAAAAATGTTAGTATATACCTGTGCGTGAAAACACAGTCTGTTCATAAAAAATGTTTTTATATATTTTTATTTGGGGATAAAAATGTAGAATATTATTAAATCAAAAGTCTTGACTTAGCTGACTTGAATAAAACCAAGAGCAGGACGCGGGGATACGCCGACACGAAGAAATAAGTTCGGTCAAGGTGAGCTATGCCAGTATACCGCATGCTGAGAGAGGTAGCAAACTGCATAACTTGAAGATGTTGAATAGAAACTTGAGAACCAAAAATGTAGAACAGCGAACTTCTCCAAAACGTAGAATTAAAGTGTGGAACTGAATAGTAGAACTGCAAGGTAGGGTACCAAACCATCTCTACAACACGAGCACGTATACCGAAATTAATTAGTATGTTAAAACAGACTCTGAATGAGAATACGCAAAAAAAACTGGACGAGAACTTATCGAGGAGGGTGAATAAATATCTTCTCACATGTTGAAAGATGAAACACGAGAAATAGTGCGAAAGAATAAATAAATAAATAAATTAGATCCACACCACAGCATTACATTCTGGTTTCTCTAAATGATGAAAGTGTGAAATTAGCACTTAAATAGGACCAATGTTTGCCAGATGTTAGGTCAGTACTCGCCTCAGCAAATTATGGGTCGTGACACCATCTTGCAGGTATTTTCATGCCTTATCAAATTATTTTTCATTGTAAAGTGCGCCCCACATTTTTCACAGGAAAACCGCATAGGATGTGTGGTTGGCAGGCACCAATTTTCGTGTTCACGAGCATAATAACCTCTAGTAAATTCCTTACCACAATAGCAGCATTCCTTCCTTGATACCGACACTAAAGCAATAGAGATGTCCACTGTTGGCACCGAGGTCGATGATGTAATATACTTTGTAGTGGTCTTAAAATTCACTGGACTCCACAAATAACTTATTCGTATTCTTTTATATTCCTGTGGTCTAGGAAGCTAAGAGCAATGATCTCTTCTTGTCCACGCTCGATGATGAACTAACAGTTTCTTCACATGGTATACGATAATATACAACAACGCCTTCCACAACAAGATGTCCACTGTGAAGCGCGGGAGCGAATAGGTAGACGCTTCTGCGCACTGATGCAAGCAGATATAAAAGGAAAATAACAATCACCTACCAGCCAACATGCATTGCACAAGAATCGAGTACTGTACATCGCATTATTTGATGCTAGACAAGACCATGCATCTAAATCTGACGAGGTAGTCCTGGTTAGTACAGCATAATAGCAAACGAATTTTTCCACTTGGCCTAACAAGGGTAATTACACTCCCAGTCAAGCTATGCTACAGTACAGAGGCACACAAATTCTACCTCCAACCAACGTATAACGTGCGAGTATCGAGCATCGTACACCATTCGGCTAAAATAAAATACTATGGCAGAGCAGCGAAGCATGGGAGCTACATAGACGACACTGATACACACCTATGCAAACATATATAAAAAATAAAATGCAAAAAAAATTATAAGTATTTACTAACCAGTGCATATTGCACAAACATCGAGACCTGTATGTCGTTTTAGGGATTCTAGACAAGATCCAGCAGCCCTGGTTAGTACATCATAAAAGCAAACCATTTCTTTACACACCGATTGGAATGAAAACTGTCAAATTCAGATTACAGCCAACACTCACAACCTGCAACTCTAGCAGCGGATCGCAACTGGGGCGAGGATCGATTCTTTTTTTAAACGGTAGATTTTATTCGAGATGGTCGTCAAAGGTCAAGGTAAAGGGCGGATGATGTCATCCAAGGTAACATGTCACCCAATGTCACGGTCACAGTTGCTTGTTTTCATAGTTCCTGCTGTTGTGAGTGAAGCAAATGGATTTCTTAGAGTGTTCCGATGATTGTTTTATAAACAAAGTATTGGTTTTTTTAGGTGAAGGTCATGGTTGCTTGCTGTCATGGTTCCTGCTGTTGCGAGAGAGGGCAAATGGATTTTCTCAGAATGTTCTCATGTATGTGCCATCCCTTCGACTTGTCGAGACCTGCATGGTGCCCATGATGTCGATAGACCACCTAGGCTGCCTTACAGATTCTCGAGATATTAGTTGGTCACACAATGTCGGGCGGGGTAGATGCGATCCGCTGCTAGTGTTGTAGGTTATGAGTGTTGGCTGTGATCTAAATTTGATAGTTTTCATTCCAATCGGTGAGTAATTAAATTGTTTGCTTTTCTGATGTACTAACCAGGGCTGCTGGATCTTGTCTAGAATCGCCTAAAACGACATACAGGTCTCGATGTTTGTGCAATATGCACTGGTTGGTAAGTGCTTACAACTTTTTTCCCTTTGCGTTTTATTATATATACGTTTGCATAGGTGTGCAGCAGTGTCAACAATGTTGCTCCCGTGCTTCCCGTCTCTGCCATAGTATTTTATTTTATCCGAATGCAACGTAAGATGCTCGATGCTTGCACATAATGCGATGGTTGGTAGTAGAATTTGTGTGTCACTGTACTGTAGCATAGCTTGACTGGGAGTGTAATTACCCTTGTTAGGCCAAGTGGAGAAATTCGTTTGCTATTATCCTGTACTAACCACGTCTACCTCGTCAGATTTAGAAGGGTGGTCTTGTCTAGCATCAACTAACGCTATGTACAGTGCTCGACACTTGTGCAATACGTGTATGTTGGTAGCTGATTATAACTATTTTCCAATTATATCAGCTTGTATTAGTGCTTAAAAGCGTCGAACTTTTCGCTCTTGCGCTTCACAGTGGACATCTTGTTGTGGAAGGAGTTGTGGTATACTATCACATAGCATGTCTATAAACTATTAGTTAATCATCGAGTATGAACAAGAGCATGTCATTGATATTAGATTCCTAGAATGCAAGAATATACTACAATACAAATAAAGTATTTGTGGACTGCGGTGACGTTTTTATGACTACAATGTATATTACATCACCGAGCTCGGGTCCAACAGTAGACGTCTCTACTGCTTTAGTGTCAGTATCAAGTAAGCAATACTGCTATTGCGGCAAGGAATTTATGAGACGATATAATATTTGTGTAAACGAAAATTGGTGCCTGCCAAGTACATTTCCTCTGCGGTTTTCCTGTGAAAAATGTGGGGCACAGTTTACAAGGAAAAATAATTAGAGAAGGCATCACAATACAAGCAAGATGATGCTACCACTCATAATCTTAGAGCTAATGACTGAGGCAAGTACTGACCTAACATCTAGCGACCAACAAGGACTGATGAGAATGTTTCGGTAGACAAACAAATAATGTATGATGCCATCTCCAGGTATGGGGATCAAGGAAATTAACAGTGTTTGCACTATCAGTCACGACGATGCCAACTGTGAACTGTCCGGATTTGCTATCATTTACGACACATAAATGCATCTACTGCGGCAAACTTTTTTAAATTAAGACAGCTTGATGGGATACACGAAAGTAATACGAGTAAATAGAAACCTGACAACATGATGTACTTATGTGATAGGTGTGGAAATCAAATGTCGCTAAAAATTTAACTTGGACAGACATATTAAGCTATGCCGGTTTGTTACCAACAATATATCGGTACTATAATACTGGTTCTGATGGCAGACAGAATGGCTAGTTGTGTCTGTAGTTTTTAAAGTGTGGCTAAAGTGAATTATAAATACCTATTGGTAATATATAATGAGCAGTTAGTATATAAACCTATAAATAGACGGTCTAACTCAGTTGTTATTCAGACTGAAAGAGAACAACATCTCGAGTGAAGATGGGAGATATTCCAGAAAATTATTTGTGTTACTACTGTAAGATGAAATTTTCTAAAAGTAGAAATGTCCGACGACATGAGGTCGGTTGTCCTTCTAATATGAAGCCAGCTGTCTTATCATGTGAGATGTGCAAATCACAATTTGGACGATTTGACAACTTAAAAAGACATATCATTACATGTAAAGGTAACGTTTCTCTACCTGCCAATCAATTTATTACGAACTTACAACCCTCTTGCGATGCCATGATACCTGAGGAAGAGAAAATTGATTCAAAAACTTTGTCGAAGACTTTGGACCGTGGGAACCTTCGGCAGATCACTGGAACCTCTCAGACATTTCTGCAACTACTGCAATGAGATATTTGCATATGCCTGTGATAGAAACAGACATAAGAAGAACAAATGCAAGATAAACCACTATCGCACAGCGTATCGATGTGATAAGTGCTCTTAATTGTTTGCATGTAGTGACAGTTTAAACAGACATTTGAAAGTGTATAAATGTCTTGATTCTCTAGTTAATGAGCAACAAACATCGCAAACTTGCAAACATCAGGTACCTCCTCCTGCATCGGGTATTGGTGCGCTGTCATCATCGACAATTTTGAAACTTCATGTGAACTATGTAGACAATGTATCAACGATGTGTAGAAAATTGTGTCGTTATTGCAACAAGAGGTTTAGTAAAAAGTAGTAATGCATGTCGTTAAGAGAGAATTTAAAATAAAATGTGTGCTGGAGACTGGCTGAACTAATTTGGCTCTTAATGTTTTTATTGCGGTCATGAATTCAAACTGTGCTAGAATAAGTATGTGAAAAACTGTAAGATTTGCCACTTTACATGTTGTGATTTGTAAATAGACAAATACCTAGCTGAATTTATGCTTGTTATGAGATTCGTGCATTAAAAATCATCCTAAAATGAAATAATGATACCAATTAGTGTGCGTATGTATACAGCTAGAGGTAGAATTCACAGTTAAGTTGTTGTTCAGACAGCGGAGAGTGAAGATAGTATCGAGTAAAGATTGAACACACTCCATAAAATCATTTCTGCTTGTACTGTAAGAAAGTGTTTTCTACAAGCAGCAATGCCTGACGAGATGAAGATAGTTGCTCTCTCTATAAGAACCAAGCTACTTTATCATGTGAAAAGTACAAATCACAATTTGGATGGTGTGACAACTTAATAAGACATCTTACTGCATGCAGAGGTCTCCTTCCAGTATCATCTAGGCAACAATGTGTATTGCTGGAACCACAAATTTGCGAATTTCAGTTACCTTCTTCGTCGGAAAATGGTGTCCAATTGTCTGTTTTCTAAGATGGATATTATCTCCATAGATAAGTCACCGCAGTCCTCAAGATATTTGTGTTGCCACTGTGGGAAGTTCTTCAACAAAAGTTCTAGGGCACGAGTGAATTAGAGAAATGTAAACAGTTTCAAGAAAACAAGACGGGTTTATTTTACCCATAGCTGTTTCAAGGGTGGTCGAAAGTTCAGCTGTTGCGAAATATTAAACGTTTCGGACAAAATGCGACGTGAGTTATTCCCCAAACAAGAAAAATATGCCGTGAGGAATATCATTATCATGTCAAAGCGTGCACCGCTCCAGCCCGCCATTAGCCTGTGAGTGTTCCAGCCTTAGCGGATGCAAATTAATTCGTGCTGAAATAATCTGCTTTCCGCGGAATTCTTAAGACATATGTTGCGTCTATTTTATCACATGGGGTGAAAGATATTTGCTCATTTCTGACAGGTGTGAAACAAAATTTAGTAAGTCAAGTTAAAAGAAGATCTGGAAAACCACGGAACTTTAAAATATAATAAATGGTTGGTGTGCGGCTACACTAAACCAGAGCTGCGCGATAATGAGTATTGTAAGAAAACCATTCAATAATTCGAATGTACCTCTGTACTATGAATATAATGTGGAAGATAGCATCAAAGCTAGAATAGCAAAAATATGTAATAAGGAAGCATAAATGATTGTTAACGGGGCTGGTTGGACACAAAATTCTGTAGATAATCTATAGCTGTGAACAAACTTATTTTCACCAGTTAAACGAATAGTATGTGCTGACGTCCTCGCTCTATCCATGGAATATGCGTAAATAAAAGGCTGTAATTAGACCTGTACTTTAAGCTGTTACTTACACTTTAAATATTTAGTATTCGCTATGTAAAAATCGTTTTGAATCAATTAAAATATATGTGGTAAACAATTAACACACTTACAATATTTGTTTCAAAATAGCAATCACTGAATTTTGTGCATAGATGTAGGATTCCTGATTGTTTGAGGGGTTATGTGCATACATTATCCTAATATGGCAAAATACCTAAGAAAACAAGCAGGTGTTCAACAATATAGAATTATTGTTTTGAATCTGTTATCGTTTTTTAATTGTTTTGTAAAATAGAAGTTGTTATTAGTATGTAATTTTTTATTAGAAATCCTACTGTGTTATCCTTTATTAATTTTTTTATTTGAATAAATTTTTCATGCATATGCACAGGAAATAATATGTATGAAATACTTCCGATGATCTGGAAATAATTTTGTTATGCCAACAATGTAAGATATAAAAGACTTAAAAATGTTCATATAGGGCTGACCTACATGCAGCAACAAATAATAAATAATAGTATATTGTAAACTGAAATTACAAAGTGACCAGCAACCATCTCCATTCGCTTTTTGGGAAGGCCTGACTTCGAATCCCGGTCCAAACATCCTGATAATGGGTTTTCCCATAGTATCCCTAATTAGAAACCGTTAGAATGCTGAGATGGCTCGTTACAACAGGTGATTGTCTATTCTTTTCATATTCCTGCTTCTCTTAGCAACAAGCACCATCTCTAACGACCTCGCTCTCTACGAGTCATTATGAGCTTATTACCTACCCGCTTGTTTTGCCTAATGGAAACAGCTGATAAATATAGCAATTAATTATTGGTGTATTTAAGAATCTTATAACAAATAAGTTGATGTAGCATGCTGATATTTACATGGTAAGGTGTTTGCTATTCTGTTGTACTGTCTAGGATGGTTTGGCCTTGTATAGCATCATCTAAAGCAGCGTACAGCACCCGATGCATGTGTATTATGTGATTACAATGGTTCGTAAGTTCTAATAATTATTTTCATATATATATATATATATATATATATATATATATATATATATATATATATATATATATATATCTGAATCAGTGTTTAGCAGTGTTGACCTTATCGCGCCTGTGCTTCTCGACTTCGTGAAAGTATTTTATTTAGACTAAAACTACACACAGTGTTAGATGCTGCTGGTATATGTCTCAGCTATAAAAATATCTTATATACAATTCTCTTATATCTGGTCTATGGCTATATGAAAAAAATTCTCATTCCCACTGATAGTAAAAAAAAACTTATATAAAAATGCTCATTGTATGCATATGAATATAGCAAATATACCTAAACAGAAAAAAAAATTACCTATGACTGTATGAAAAAGTCTTATAGCTGGTAAATGTCTCAAACAAATTTTTTTAAGAAAAAAGAAAATGAATCTCACCTATAAAAATTCTTATTGCATGCCTATGAATATAACAAAAAAAAACTTACAATAGAAAAAAATAATTTACCTTTGACTATATGACAAAAATTTATTGCTGGTATATGTCTCCAAAATAATTTTTTTTACATGTGGGTAAATTAATACAGTAGCATCACACAGAAAATTTTTGTTTGTAGGTTAAAAGTAATACTTACATTGCCCTACATTCAGCTATTTGGTTGGCTAGATTCCCATTTTGTAATAGACGAGAATTTCGTAAATGGTTGTAGTGAAGGTAAAAATAAACATTAGCAATATTGAATATTTATTTAGTGGTCTATATACATTCGGATAGAGAACATTGTGTCTGGATATCTGGATGATTTAAACTATGTGCAGCAAAAATTTCTTTTAACTTTAATATTGCAAATTAAATATTATTAATTTGTAATTAAATTTCCTTTATAGTGCTTAAAATGTAATTCATTTCTTATCTTAAAAAGAACGACGATGACTGCCTGCTACACTAATAAAAGGGCTTAAGGCATAATGAGCTATATCATATTGATTAGTGCTACAAGCAGTTCCTATAGTCGGAACTTGGTAACTATAGCTGAAATGGTTTGGAAATTATAGATAACTATGCTTATTAGTAGACATAGGGTATACTTACATCTGCAACATTTCGTCGTCATGGATTATGGCTATGTTATGAATTAGATGACTATATCTTAAATGGTTTGGAAATTATAGCCAACAATGCTGATAAATAGACATAGAGTATACATAACCCTTCGACCCTTCTCATCGTAATGGGTTTTGCCTAAGTTATGAATTTGGTAGCTGTATCTCAAATGGTTCGGAAATTACCAACTATGTTGGTATACATAGGGTATACTTGACTGTATGAAAAGTATACATAGGGTATACTTGACCCTGCAATCCTTCTTGTCATCTTGTGTGATGCCTATGTTATGTATTTGGTATTTGTATCTTGAATGGTTCAGAAAATACCATCAGTTATGCTTATAATAGGGCCTAAGGTATAATTGAACTTACCACTGTTATTGTTATCGGGGGCGATGTTTATGATATAAATTTGATGACTATAGCTTGAACAGTTCAGAAAGTATAACTAACTATGCTTATAAAGGACTTAAGGTATAATGAGCCATATCACATTTATCAGTGCTACAAGCAGTACCTATAGTCCGAAGTTGGTGACTATTAATTAAACAGTTAGGAAATTATGACTAACTATGCTTATAAAAGGACTTAAGGCATAATTGAACTTACTGCTCTCATCGGCATCGAGGTTGATGCCTATGATATGAATTTGACAACTATAGCTTCAATGTTTCGGAAATTATTACTACCTATGCTCATAAAAGGGGTTAAGGCATCACACCACTCTCATAGCCATCGAGGGCGATGCCTATGATATGAATTTGATGGCTATAGCTTCAACAGTCCGGAAATTATTACTAACTATGTTTATAAAAGGGCTTAAGACATAATTGAACTTATTACTCTCATCGGCATCAGGAACGATGTATATATCATGAAATTGATGACTATAGCTTCAACAGTTCGGAAATTATGTCTAACTCTGCTTATAAGTTCGTGGGGCTAAGAGTGAGTGAAGAGATTTGGATGGCTCTTAACATCGAGGTCTTGAGAGCCGATGAAGTTGATTGAGGTGGGTATGGAGCAGCGCCGGATCAAAAGGATGGGTGAAACAGGAGATCTCCGAGAAAACCCACCGACCAACATATATGCGAAAATCTGGAGTGACCCGGCCGGGGATTGAACCCGAATCGCCTTAATGGGAGGCAAGCAGGCTAACCACTCAGCCACCATGAACCCATGGGGTTTTGTTTTTAGACATATTTCACTTAAAACATTATCTGTGGTAAAAATCGGTACCATGCCTACTTAATTTGATATGGGGTGGAAATTGCGAATAATCAAAGTTCAGAAGGTTACTTTAGATTTCGACTTGAAAACACAACCTTGAAAATATATAACACCTGACATATTCACTAATACATTTATATGCTAATAAAATCCAATGTGGCACTGGTCATAGTCATATAATCATATTTTCTGACGACATATTCTTATCTGTCTAAAAAATACAAATTTACAGACATGTCACACGATACACTTATTTGTAAAATTTGTATAAAAATATATAAAATGAAATACATCACTCTTATTTTATAAAATTATCCTATTAATATTTGACTAAGTGTAGAGCTGAATGTAGTACTAAGAGTAGTGCTGATTATGGTGCTAATTGTGGTGCTAAGTGTCGTGTTGATTGTGGTGATGATTGTGGTGCAAGTGTGGTGCAGCTTGTGGTGCTAGGTGCAGTACTAATTTTGTTACTAGGTGTGGTGCTAGTTGTGGTGCTGATTGTTGTGCTTTGTGTGGTG
Source organism: Dryococelus australis (assembly GCA_029891345.1). Classification (NCBI taxonomy): domain Eukaryota; kingdom Metazoa; phylum Arthropoda; class Insecta; order Phasmatodea; family Phasmatidae; genus Dryococelus; species Dryococelus australis. The sequence goes on along the minus strand of CM056994.1, from coordinate 177,906,312 downwards.
CTAAGTGTGGTGCTGATTATGGTGTTAGATGTGGTGCTGATTGTGGTACTAGGTGTGGTGCTGATTGTGGTGTTAGGTGTGGTGCTGACTGGTAGGCAAATTGCTCGATACACTTGTGTGTAAGAGTTAAATTAAAATACATAACTTTTATTTTTATAAAATCATTCTTTACTAAATCAGCAGTTTTAACATCATAATCTCATTCTTCTTGAAAATACGAGTTCGTAGACACGTTGATTGATAACGTTATTTATAAAAGTTAAATTAAAATATATAAAAAGAAATAAATAAATTTTAATTAAAAAAAATATGACATACCAAATTGATGGTTGTGGCATCATTATCTAATTCTTCTTGAAAGTACGAGTTAATAGACCTGTCGCACGATACACTTGTTAATGAAAGTTAAATAAAAATACATAAAATGAAATATATAACTTTTATTTTATAAAATTTTGATTTGTTGAATTGGTGATTATGACGTTATAATCTAATTCTTCTTAAAAATACGAGTTTGCAGACATGTCCACACGATACGCTAGTTTATAAAAATTAAATAAAAATATATAAGATGAAATACATAACACTTATTTTATAAAAATCTGATATGTCAAATCAATGGTTTTGACGTGATAATCTAATTCTTCTTGAAAATACGAGTTCGTAGACATGTCGCACGGTACATTTATATCTGTATATTTTACAAATAAAAAAAAATATTATTTATACATTTCATTTTTTATAGCACATCGAATCCAAAATGACTCCCGACTTCTTTGACTCCTCGGCCAAAACATGGAGTCACTGAGGAAATTTGTGGAACACTTTTAATTTTAGCTATTAATTTAGCAGCTCAACATCATGGGGATGTATTTTTGGGAGCCGTCAATATGGCGGATATGCAGCTGTGGTGGCAGGAAAACGAAACATTAATTTACAAGAAACTATTGTAGAGAATAAATTTTAGACGTTTCGATGTAAAAAAACGAGAAATCAAGGGGGAAAAAAACAATAAATTTTAAAAGGAAAATATGGGCAACATGATAAAGCAGGAAAAAGGGCATACTGGCTACCAATATGGTTGCCCAATATGGCGGCGTACTGGCTACAAAGATGGCTGCTGAAAACAATATGGCCGACAGCTCATTTGCTTGAACATCACAAAAACCGCCGCAATGTTGGATACTCGATCCTCAAGCCCCTAGCCCTTTCCCTCAAACATACTATTCCCGTATATTTGCCTTAAATCATTACGCCCTCGTCATTTGCCAATTCGGGCGTGGACGCTAAAGCTTAAAATTTGGCCAGGGAGATTCTGGCATCGAATCTTGGTCAAAACATTATATTTTTCGTATTCCGGTCAAATATTTCGCTTGTTTAATGGCAACATGTATGGTGAAATATTTTATCTTGCTACATCAACAGTGTATTGATTTCACCGCATTCAAACTTGCTATTTGTTTTGGGTAAAATAAATGCTATTTCTCATTAACATTTTGTTTTCCCAATAATATTGATTACGTCCATTAAATAAACGTTGCAAGTTGCTGTAAATCTGAAAAAGGCATTGTTGAATGCAGATATTTTGGTGGCTCTAAACTGCAATGGCCTTGAGAGCCGATGAGTGTTATATCAGGTGAGTATGGAGCAGCGCCGAAATTGCAAAGGCCGGGGAAACGGGAGATTGCCGAGAAAATCCGCCGACCAGCGGTATCGTCCTTCACGAAAACCCTGTTGCGAAAATTTGGGAGCTGTTCCGCCGGGGATCGAACACGGTTCGCTTTTGTAGGAGGCGAGCATCCTAACCACTACACCAACCGCGGCCCCATAAAGACATTGTGATGGGTATCCTAATCATTTAGGCCGAGTTTCGCTTAGGCAACTCAAGGTAAAACAAACGTAGTATGCAAAAGGCTATTCAAATTACAACGAGGAGGCCTGTAGCAGTGGCACGGAAGCATTCGTCGCTTATTTTTTATGTTCAACACTGTCATCTTCAATGCTATCGAAGCATTTCGGTAGTATATTAATGAACGTTCTTGCAAAAGGCACCAGGCAGATGATTCAGAATTAGCTTGCTTCAGCCTGGCGTTGACTTGCTTTCGGGGATCAAATACGCACCCTCCCGCCCATAAATAAAACCACTCGTTTTCAACAGGTTTGCCCTAAAAATGTTAATTCTCACACCATAGTCCCCTTTCCCCTTCAGCATTTTCCTTTTCGCTCAGAATTTCCCGTTTTTCTCTCCTTGTTCGCAGCTGCTACACTTATGCTCAATACGGCACAAAGATGAGAATGATTTATCTAAAGATTACCGCAATGAGCAAAACGGTATGGTTTATATATATATATATATATATATATATATATATATATATATTAGATTTAGAAACTTTGGTGCAGAAGTAGGAGAAATGTGCCATAATTGAACCTGGTAAGCATTTTCTGTTACAGCATTATTCACCTAAATAGTTAAAAAGAAATATAATTACAAATCATCTAGGTCCTAAACATACACTTTACCACCCTTAAGGATTTTTTTAAAATTCCCTACGTTTTACGATAGAAAAATATTTTTAAAATGTGCAACTGGTTCCTTTATGGATATAAGGTTCCTTAAAAGGGCTACGTCGATTCCCTCAATTGATCACGCTCAATAAATTTGCTTAGTTAATAAACTGCTCAATTTAAACGATAAACGTGTAGGCCTACTTTCTGCATGCAAATTAATTACATACAAGAGAAACTGCAGTGACATAGCATTAGTGTTTCTAAATTTTTCACACTTCTTAATTTAGGTACTTATTATTAGTATAACCTGTTACCTATTATTTACGTTTTGTCTTAATAATAACCCTTATTTGTTTAAGAAAAGTTAAATAAAATTGAGAAAAGGATGTTATTGGCAAGTGTTGTTGAGGAACCTTTTCTTTGCCTTTTGCAAGCAAACAAAATCTTCACGAAATCATTTTTTTGCATGACATATAATTTATAGCGCTTTTTGTTTTCTTTGCAGTCTCACAAATAACATGATATGGAGACACTTACATTGTACACATTCCCTTCAGGTTTATAGGGGGTGGGTGTCCACGGCTTGGATTAGCAGCACGCTTTTTGGTAGTCTTTTGGAATGCTTCAAGTGTTGCTTTGTATGAGAATGAAGTGAGTACAGCCGCTTTTTGTCTATCTGTCTCTCTCTCTCTCTCTCTCTCTCTCTCTCTCTCTCTCTCTCTCTCTCTCTCTCTCTCTCTCGTATTCTTGCTGTTGAAAACAACGGCAGTTGCTTGTATTGTGGAGATATTGTTTCACTGACGAAAAGGGCGACTATGGATTATGCCTCGAGCTTGGTGAAGGAGGATTTGTTCATCCATCTTATTGTTGGGCGGCAATCACTTGGCTTGTGCTTGTACATGTCTGGCAGTTAGTATTTTCATCTGTATCATCATGCTTGTTAATGGAAGCGAATGTTAACCGGGTGGCCGACGAAAGGAGCAACAAAATGATGTTCCTGAAATACATATTTGTTATCTGGCCATACTCATGTAGCTCTGAAATCATCCACTGCTGTTTCTAAGCATTATGATGAAATTATAACTGAATTAAATTTTTTATCATGTTTTTATTAAGTTGTGTTAGTTTACGATTTTAATATTTTATGAGAATTCAATGAAATTTTATGAGCCTTATATTATTTTAATATATCGTTTTGGTGGATATTTAAATGACGCTTTGAGTGTTTTAAGAGTTAAAGTTTCCTTGGCAGTGGTTCAATAATTGAATAGTAAATATATTGTAAACATATATTTTATGAAAGATACGATAATTTTATATATATGTATGTAAACATTTTTATGTTAGATATATATATATATATATATATAAATCATATATAACAAATCATATATATATATAACAAATCATATATATATATATATATATATATATATATATATATATATATATATATATATATATATATATATTCCCACTGCAGCATCACTTTCATATGCAATACCGACCAACATTGCCACTCTTGCTGTGTGATGTGACGTATTTGCCTTAAAACACGTTTCTAATTCATCTGTATAGTAGGTGTTCAAGAGCTTGAAGAAGGCGACATCCATCCAAAGACTGGAGGCAGTGTGTGGTATGGCCTGATAATAACATTAAAATACCATTCTCACGAGCGATGCACAAAGCTTCCAATTTTTTAGTGTGTTTAAAGTTTTCATCAAAAAGAACTTTAACCTGCACGCTAGGCTTAACACGTTTAATCGAAAGCTGCAACAATTTAACAAATATATCGTTTATATAACTTTTGTCAATATTGAATTTAAAAAAGTACCAGCCGCAGCTCCACGTCTTTGAAATCGTCACATGCCATTCCATGTCTGTCTATCAACATAGGAGGGATGTATTAACCAACAGCACTGATGCAGCATGCACCTGTTGTGTTTATTCTTCACACCTCGCTGGATTTTGCTCCCAGTTGATATTTTCCTTTCTGAGAAATTATCTTCGTGGTTTTTTTTCCGTCTTTATTGAATCCTGATGCACGTACCAAGGATATAGATTCAGGTTCTCTAATACTGAGCTGTGGATGACTCTGCATGAATAACCTTTGCCCCTCTTTACCAGCAGGTTGTTTGTCATTATCAAACTTATGAGGAATGTAATTTGCTTCTGCAGCTTGTAAAGCCTAATGCCGTAAATCTGTGGTAGTTATACAAAATAATCATTTCTCTAAGTCTAATACATGCTGAATCAATTCTTCTTCCAAATGTAGTGGAATATTTGCCAGGCTACCAGTTACCTGGGTACCTTCAGAAGCTATATAATTATTTCCATCTAAAGCTAGGCACGCACTTGCGATTTTTAATAGCACGATTGTATAGCCGAAAGAACAGATAGCATGGTTTTAAGTACGAGTGCATACACATGCAACTAAACAATCGCAGTGAATAAAAACTTGCGATTATCGATATCTCGAGTGAGTCACTTGGGCATGCACATACCTGCAACCGTTTAGTCGAAGGTTAGCTGCAGTCAAGTGTCGTGTGTAGATTGTCTGAAGATTGTTGTGAGGTGTCGATAAACGTGTCTGACCAAGAATCACACTGCGATGGTGGCACCATAAATAGTGTTGTTGACACTAACAGCGTAATAGCAGAGATTTATAACAAACAATTGGGGTAAAATGTCTGCAATGTCAAAGAAAAACAGTCGGACAAATTATGTTCAAGCGTTTGCAAAATTGGGACTAACTGTCTGGGATGGAGAAGAAAAACAAAGGTAACAGTAATTTACTATGTTTATTGAAGTCGATCACCCGAGGACTGTATGGTTTATAACCAGAATGTCATTAAAACACAATTGTAACTACAATTCACTAACGCAACCCCAATTTGTAGCAAAGTGATTTGTATCGAACAATGCATAAAACAATACTATAACAAAACCTAGTTTGACTAGCATGTACATGTAAAAATGCTTTCCATCATGGTTGCCAATGAAGTAATACACCAAGTTTACATTGTTGCTTTCACAGAGAATATGCAATAATTTACTTTTCTTTACACTATTCCAGGGTCCAGGTACTATTCTCTCTTTGTTACATGGCTATACATGACTCATTACTAACAAGTACTTTTGTATTAGTGTTGGGTAAGACATAAAATCACATTTCTGTACTAATACAATTAGTACTTGAAATTAAATACGAAAGTAAATGGAGAATTAACATGTATTGTAAGATAAACCCGAAACTTGTTTTACATGTGTATCTCTACCATCATGATCTTTCATAACCATAATAACATTTCCATTTTTCCTCGATGGCACCTATCGGATCGTCATAGGTTCTGAAAACAGCATAAGGGGCAATGGAAAATCTGGGCGAATTCGCGATGTAACAGGACATTTTTTTTTTACTGAAATCTTGGAAAGGTGTTTGAAACACATGTCGAAGCACTGATAAAGTTTTTGCTCGGATCATTGTACACCGAATAAGTGTGAGTTTTTTTCCTCTAGAGATACCAAGTCGTACAAATCTCCCAGTTCTATATGCCCGAACATTGTTATTCTCTTGCGAAAGGAAAATAACTAATGTGAAACAAATAGGTGCTCTCGTCTCTTTAGATACCCGCTTGTATATTTTGTAATTTTTTTTTAATATTAAAAAATATTGCTCAATAAGGTGTAAAGAATATCCTTTTCCTTGTTTACAAAGAAATGTGGAAAAATATTAAAATGTTTAAAAGTTTCCACAATCTCCATTCGCAACGAACACCAAACATTGTTCTATCGTAGTGCCAAAGAAAGTGGTTATTGAACACTTTCGAAATTTTCGAGCTGTTTCTAAAACAAAAGTAATTTTGATTATAAATTGAAAGTGTACAACTGGCTGATTATTTTTAAGACCGTGTTGTATCTATTGGACATCTGGTAGAGATTTTTCAAATTGAGTAATAATTCCTTCTTGTCATTGCCGAGGAATATGTCCAATCGGGTCTCATCATAACTCTGCTTCTTTCTAATAAAATAGTCTGGAGTCTTTCTATGCGCAACATCTTGATACTCATAATAAATGCGGTATATAGAATATGCATTGTGATTGCTAAACTTGAGTAGTTTGGACATACTCTTAACTAATAAGAATTAATTAATAAATGCGGCAAATTTTTCCGATAAATTTCGAAGAAGAGTACTTGAATAGGATAAAATCTAAATGTGCTGAACTTCCGAAAATTGTGTGGATGACATATCGCGAATGGATGAGTTGTGCATTGCAACGGACAATTTAATTCGAAGCAAGCAGATATTCAACACATCTCATACATACGTCAATTACGTCAACATTGTGGATAGCTGGACGAAATCAAAACTGAAATTGATGAGTGTTTACTTTCAGAGATTCGAAGAGATTAGTAACAATTACTTTGGCAATAAACTGCACGAGTTTTTTTAATCCGAGGAAACATTGATGAAGCAGCTTAGGGACGAAGTTACGGAGAAAAACACGGGAATGTGCAAACTAGTCAACAAGAATTGAGTGTGAGATATCAACAATGTGCTGAAAATCTGGTGTGTTCAGTTCGAGTTCGGTCAATAAATTTACATTAATGGGATTTAATATCCCGCCATCCATCTTGTTGAAGAGCGAAAGTATCAGTTTGCCATTTGGCATTATGCATGCAAACCACTTGTTGAAATCATCAATTCCTCCGAGCAGAGAATCTAACTCAGAGTTCAATTGGAAAGAATAGATGGGGTGCACAAAATCTAGTGGGAAATTACGGTACCGGCAATAAGCGTGCGAGATAAGATCATACTGTTCCTTTAATGTGGAATCATTAATGTTCTTGTTCACATCAGCCTCAACCATTCGAGATTGGTTTTGCGCATCGATGGTTAATAAAGTTTTGTTTTTTCAAATCACGTGGAAAGTGATTTGCAAAATGGTAGGTTAATCTCACGTCGGTAAAGGAATTTAATGGGCGGTCAATTATACGATAAGTCTAAAGAATGGCATTTGAGAGTGTTTTATCACTTATTGAACATGGCAATAACAAATGCTTGGCTGACATACAAGAATATTACAGGAGAGAAGACACCATTAGTAACATTCAAAGCATCGCTTACCAGTTCATTTACTTCTCAAGGGACAGTGGATACAAGAAAGAGAAGAAGACCATCTGGATCTCAAGATGAAAGAGTGATCAGGAAGAAATTCACCCCCATTGTGGTTCCAGATGTAAGGTATGACGGAATCAACCATTGGCCCAAAAAAATTCCTGGACGTGAAATGAGGTGCTGCACAACATCATGTAAAAGAAGAACACGCTACAGTTGCGGCAAGTGCAAAATTGTTGTTTGCCCAGACTGTATGGAGAGTTTTCATACAAAACTATATAGGCAATAATGAAATCAATTATTTGTTTAAAAAAATGTAGGAATAAACAGTTTTGGAATATAATTTCCTGTGATGAAAGATTAGGAAGTTACCGTATGGATTTAATTGTGCATGCAATACGTCTTTGCAAAATGATTTTTTTCTGAGGACTGACATTTCATAGATAAATTTTACATACTGAATGGATTTTTTAGTTTCATTTTATTTGTTGTGTCAATGTGTGTGCATTGTAATAATTATAACTACATTTAATGCAACTGGAAGTGTTTTTTAAATATTGTATAACAATTTAATAAGGTATTTTTTTAAAAATAAAACACGCTTCTAAATTTTATTCAAAAATTAACGTTTGTAAATATTTTCCCCTTATAACGTGATATTACTATACGAAAAATCCTGAAAAAAATTGGAGAGTATTATGTTAACATATTTAAATAGAAAAAATGACTGCCGAATTTTTTAAAGCTTTAATTCAGAATTCATCCATGAAGAGGTATTTAAAAAGGTGGATTGTTAAAATATTTTTGAAAACTGAATTATTTGGTAAATTCGTGATGAGCAAATGTCTAATCGTTGTAAGTTCACCCACCTTGTCGACATTACCGGTGAATTTAACAAGAGACGTCAACATTGTTATGTGGATATACTTATTTTTTCTCACTATATGTCACAAGTTAAAGGCTTGGGAAGCTTGATGGCGTTGAAGGTAAGAAAAACTGCCAAGATATTAAAAATAATCAACTACCTGGTGATTGGTTCCATGCAAGTTTTAATACTTGCTGTATACAAGAGTGTACTGATGATTAGTATAACAGCCCATGTACATATTATTAGATGTTTACTATTATTACATTTCGGGATTAACAAATAATTTCAAGAAAACATATATATCTGTATGCGTATGCATTCGTGCATGTGTGTGTGTTATAGCATAAATCTCGATTTGGTAGACGAAAACGTTTAGTAAATTTATTCTAGTTTTTTTTTTTTTCTTCAGCATCCGTATCTTTACATTGTCAATCAACACACCATTCTTGAAAAAATCCAAATTACACATATAATTGTCTCTTTTCAGCTTGGTTTCGCATGGTAGAGATGGTAAATATTTTGGCGAAGGCGATTTTGGTCGAGGTAAAAAGGAATGCTTGTTGTTTATCGCTCTCATAAGGTGGTCCAGGTCTGTGTGTACCTTTTGCAAATGGTTTAAAAAAAATATGTATGCGAATATTGCCACAAATAATACACCGAAAAAATTTTTATACATTAAAAAATATTTCTTCAGTTTTCCTAATTATTTTCTTTTTTCTGAGTTCGCATGTAGTCGATAATATACACATCAAATACAATGTTTTGATTATATATTCGTATACAAATATCGAAATAAAAACCCAAATAATATATTTATTGTATTCAGCATCACCCCAAAACGACATAAGCCCCGTACTAATTTCTTATTTTACATTTTGTTTCACCGACTTAATTACTCTGTGGTACCTTTTGTTGAATATTAGTTCTCGCAGCGGTAGTTGTTTTTAACAATACACCACTATTTGCAAAATGCGTAGTCATGATGGTCTTGAGTTTATCTTTAAATATTAAAACTGCACCAATACCCATCCACAAAAATATTTGGTTTTTATTATTCATCTTATATATAATTATGTCCAGGATTACTGTCGTAAATCACATGTTTCTATCTTCACCTTCGTAAACCATCATAAATTGATTAAACTGATTATCACTACTGTTCAACTGATGCTTCGTAAAAGTGACTGGAAAAGGAAATCTATAAAATTTACACAAATTCAAGTATTGAAAAGTACGAGAGACTGGCAAGTGAAATGTGTTTGAAATTACTTCTTTTTTTTTTATTTGTTAAGGTGAAAAAATAAAAATTTTCATTCAAATAATCGACATAGTAGTATTTTTCTTTGCACTTGAAATCGTAACCAAACGATTTAAGAACGTACTCATTCTGGTCAATTAAGTAGATACTTTAATGGTTTTCAGTGAAATCTCAGCAACAGTATTATTGTATATTACAGCTACGTATTCATTGTCTTTTTCATCGGCGAGGAAAAGGTTCTTTGCGATAAAGGCCAATTTACGTATCGAGTAGAACTTTTGAAGTTGTTTTGTATTGATCACAACTCGAAGTTACTTGGGTGAACGACCAATTTCGTACTGAAGCATCGTTGCATCCATCATCTTATTTTATCCGTGGGTTAATCTTGACATTTACAAATTTCGCATTTAGCATCATGTACGAAGCAGATTAAAGTATTTTCCCTCTGAATAAATTCCGTTCACGATTTTCGCAGCAATGCCATATTCTTGCCTAATCATCGTGCTATCGAATTCCAAAAGAGATAGAGGAGTGTCGGATTTCACACCGATCGATACTTTGTTTGTACTCGTGTCCTCGAGAAATAATTTATCGTTTTCGAAATACTGAGTGTAATAATAGGTTTCGATTAAATTCTCCAAGATGTTTTGTACGTTGTCAAAATCACTGTGAACCGTGCTGAAGGCAACGACTTCGTTAAGGTTTGGTACGCACTGCAACAAATCGAAACTTTCGTTGATGTGTCCCTGACTTCCACGTATCCCTTGTGTCCATTTGTTCCATCGCAGACGTATTAACCACAAAGCAACACTCGACCGATCAACATTAGGTCGCGGTCTCGATCAGTGCATGTCGACAAGAATGGCATTAACACTTTTCTTGCCACTCTGTACCTCGTGACTGCGGGCCATAATATTTAACATTCACTACAAGAGGTAACTCTCGTGATTAATGGATATGTGGCCTAAATGAGTGTGTCCCATGAAGTCACGACCGATAGACGCAACAGCCATTGGAGGGAAAACTGGGATAAGTGGCGCCACTTATTCCCACAGCTTTCAGATGTGCGCGATGTCGATGGACCCCATGGCCGAATCCGGAGTGCAATGTGGCTCCAAGTAGTGTCAAAAGACGGGGAATCACATTCCCGTACGAAGTGTAAAGTGGCGAGCAGCTCTCTAACCGCATTTGTTAATAGGATCATTTTTAGGCATTTTAGCGGTGATTGTACCACAATTAACTAGGGAAACCACCCGATCCAGCATAGAGAGTAGATAACATATCATAGAAAACAGGGCGTGGCTCCGCCCCTAGTTATGAAATCCGTGTGTCGTCACATCCATACGCATTCCTGTAATTATAATCATTACAACACTCGCCGATTTTAATATGTTAATTATAAGAGTGAACATGTAATCATCTATCGAGAATCAGCCACCTGAGGCATCATCTAATTTAATATAACCCTTCAAGTGTGGTGGTAACATACTGGTGATATCACATTCTTAGCCATATCTGGGGCTCAGATGTTCACGAGTAGGTCACCAATGTGTTTTAGTTTAGTAATCATAATTATGTACAATGTCAGTTTCATTTATCATGTTAGTTAGTAAGTTCTGTTTTAAATTTTTTCATTTGTGGCGCCGGATTCGCCGGACATGCGGCGAAGCCGACGCCATATCGTTAGCACTCCAGACAACCATCAGGTCAGACGGTAAGCTCTACGTACCCCCTCGGTAATTCAATATAGATTGCATTTTATTTCATCGCAATAGTTAACATAACTCAGGAACATTTAAGTTCTTTTAGTTAGCCAAGGGGAGGTCTCCCTGCATCCTGAATCAGAATACCAGGACTTCAAGTATGAGACGCGGTTCTACGAAATTATAACTTAAGGCCTACGCCTGATTTTCCACAGTAGTGACCACCGGCAGGTCCAGAGTGCTGGGTCCGCTTAACCAAGGGAACGCATTTTCATGTGTAGCGACATTTCATTGTACCTTTGCGGTAATAAAACAGTCATACCATAATTAGACGTGTTTTATTGTGCTAACTCTCCTGAGTTCATCGGGTCCTGCGTCCTCATAGCAGCATCAACTTTAAAGTGTCTTTCAGTGTATGTTTTGTATTTACGGGTCCTGCCTCCATCAAGCAGAATAAAATCAGTGATAATATAGGCGTGCGAAGTGGCCGACAGCTTCGCTCCAAAGGAAATATTTTAGATTCAACATAATTTAACTGGCAATTAAATTAGCTCTCTTTCATATTGACCGCGTATCCAGAGTCGCCGTCGGTCGTATGACCCCATTCAACATCGTTCTCTCTACCGAACATGGCACCGGGCACATCACCAGTTCCTGTTCTCCACCTACTCCCAGGCGGGAGACGAACACATTCCAGCATCTCTGGAGGCTCAACGCATCAAGTGGCTTTCCCAACTCGGGCGAAAAGAACATCAGTCTACACCAGCAAGCCACATTCCTATGTAAAATGGCTTGCCTAACTAGAGCTGCTCAAACATCATAGTGCAAGTTTATTCCTACGTCAAATGGTTTTCCCAACTCGAGAGAATCAAACAACAGTAGAACATCAGAGTGCAAGGAGAGCACGAACAACACGTCGGGAGTCCTTAAGACACCTATCAAACAACGCAATTAAGACAGTACAGACAACACTACATTCAACATCAATAATATCAAGGATTTTTGTGTTTTTTTTTGTCACAGTATTTGTATAATTATTCATTTGTCAATTTGTCAGATTTGTTACACTGTAGAGTGCATATGTGTTACATCAACAGACCTACAGCGATTCGAGTGGGAAACAAAACACATCAACTGATGTCTAGTGAAGGCCTGTATCTGTCAAAACAATCCACTAAGCTGGGTTGTTTACTTGTAACATCATCAGACGTTTTAACTTTTGTAAACATACACTGGTTAGACGTGACAACACGTAAGCAAAATACACAACTGTAGTCCAAAACAAATGCAAGACGAACACACCCACTCAACACTGCAAGTGTAAATTGAATGTAAAAGTGTTCCTGTACTCAACACTGCACGGCAGTAAGGCAACAGCACAGCAAATGTTCCTAAGTAAGTGCGATAGTGTTTTGTAAACAAACGCACATGGTGTTTATTAATGTGTGCAGTAATTGGCAACAGGTATCACAACGAGTAAGACGATATTTTCAAGCAATGCTAGTCAGCAATTTAAGATATAAAAGCAATCAAAGTTTAATTTAATAATTTCCTGAACTTTTCCGGAAAATTTTGCAGCATTTTTCAGTAATAAAATTTTCACATTTTTTCAACATAAACGTAAATTTTTTCAGTGTTTTCCTCTGGACAGTAACGAACTTAAAGTACAATAATCAATTAAATAATTTTTTAAAACTTTTCTGAGCATTTTTCAAAATAATTAAAAATTTAAAGGTTTTTTCTCGAACTTTTCAAAAGTCTACAAAATTTTTCAGCCATTTATCAAGAGCATTTTTGCAAATATTTTCGAGACTGTTGTGTGGCAATAATAAGTAAAGAGCCCACAACTAATTTCCAAAAAACTTTTCCGTTTTTAAAGCAAGCAGTATACTGGGAAAACACACACATCACCCGGGCAGCTGGAACACATGTTCGCAGAACGAAGAAAGGCGCTGGATTAACAATAAATATCCCCCTCCCCTCGCGAAGTGTAACCAATGGCCAGCGACGTATCAACACAATGTTTGACTTTGAAGCCCTCGCTCCACAGCACGTGGTGGTACGAGATACTACCCGGAAGCATTTCAAGTGGTGTACAAGCACAGGCCAAGCGAAACCATTATGTTTGACGTGTGTACAACCCACAATAGGTACAAATTCCTTTAGGGAAACACAGAATTTAAGAATCCGCAAAGAAAGAATAAACACGGCAAACAGAGCCCGAGTGGGCAAAACGTGGAGTTGTACCTCAGGTGATAAACCAGAAAATTTGTGTGCCGAATGGGGCAAAGTACATCCCACGCAAAATAAACAAGGTTTGGCAATAAAATTTGTTTATCAATGTGAACAGCCGCACTAAATCAATTTCAACTCCACAGTAAATTTAATTACGTATTGGCAATATGGCAGGGGTGCGAAACAAATTACGTGTGCAGGAAGGGGAAACAGAACCGTAAATTGTGTACAGTGTGTACATAGTTTTGATCCGGAATGTTTGAGCTGGAATGAAAAGGCCACCACAGATCAGCAAGGTCGTATTCTCTGCGAAACGTGCGAATGCATTCTTTTCCGAACAGACAAAATTTCCAAAGCAGTCAAAACAGAACATTTACAAACGCATGAACAGTGTCAACAGGGAACCGTGAGGTGTCAGACGTGTGGATGCAAAATGCACTGACAATGTCTGATCGGGAAACACATGGCAAATCAAACCGCCTGAGATTCCGCTGAGTACAATGCGTATTCCAATCTCGCGGCCAGAAGTCAAGTCAGTAGTAGGGGCGGAATTGTCTAGTGCACATCACTGTGCACGTAAACATTCAGATTGGGCCAGTGTGTACCAAAGCCGACTGGCACATTAAACACCAGAAAGAACAGAAGCACCGCAGAAAGAGACATGACAAACCACGCGTGTCACGTTACAGTAACAAAACGATCATAATCATCCAGAATTATTTACAGCAATCACAAGAGCCATCGAAGCCGGTAAAACCCTGGCCCGATTTCAATGGTTACCAACGTTTTCCGGCCTACCAAGTGAGGACCCGCAGGCATTCCTAAACGACTGCACAACACATTTAGAGAGATACACGATGTGCCAGCAAGAGTGTCCGAACTGTATAGGGACTCAATTGGCCGGCAAGGCAAGTAATTGGTGGAAAACAATCAGTCATTACGGTATTGAGTGGGTAGAATTTCTTAACAACTTTCAAAGTCAATTTGCCAATACCTACTCCCCATTGCAAGCACAGAGCAGGGCTGTGCTAGAAGTGCAAAAGTGTAAAAGTGACCACGCTTGAAATAAGGAAGATAGGGCAAATCAAAAACTTTCATCCTCGCATGAGCGAATGTGAGATCCTCGAAGTAGTTGCGCCAACTGTAAGAGCGGGAAACAGGCTAGCAATGGAACCGTTAATTCACTGTAGCATGGAGGACTGCTTGTGCTCTGCCGCATTGCTGGACCGAGCCAGCCAAGGACAAAACACAGTGTTTAGAGAGGGTGATGAGTACCATTCGCGCCGGAGAAAAGACGCAGAGCATAGGGAGCAGACAGAGGAGCAACCAGCACTGAACAAGGTAGTAGGAGCATGTGCATTCCGCACAAGAACATTCCCTGAACCCAGGATGACAGGGTGGACAACAGCAACCTCGGCCATGGTAGGAGGCCCACGTGAGCCACCATTTACGTATCTTTTATTGCAAAGAAGAGGCCAAAATTCATTGGCACAAGTAGTGCCCAAAACACAACCAACTGCAGAACATCAACAAACCACCGCAGGAAATGGACCATTGGGGTAGACAAGCCACATGCTCACTACCCCAGGACAAAGGGCCCTGTGGTACAATGCCTTCTCAACAAGTAGAGTGGGCAGAAATCAAAAGTCACCGACAAAGCATACAGCAAATTATCAAAACACAAAATAGAATGATTAGAATTGCAGTACATTTAAAACAGCAACCATGCCATGCATTAATAGACACAGCAGCCAGTCATAATTTAGTGTGTGTCGGATTCGTGGACACGAGCGAAATTACACTGAGTACACAGGTACTACACCTTGCAACTAAGCAGAACACCGAGGATTCAATGGGAGATACACTGATTACCATCCGAATTAGAGATGTGAACACAATCACCATAGCCCTCGTGTCTGCGAACCTATGGGAGGATGCCGTCTTGGATATCCCCTGGGTCAGTGAACAAAAAGCCATTGTTGAGCCAGCCACCCATGGGATCTATTTCAGCCTGAAGGAAAGGTGAGCAGTGTATGACAACGAATCCCGGCCCACTGGTAATGAGCCCAGAGTGTAACTAGACGAACTAGATCATGTGGTCCCTCTGGAATACAGGGAGATGGTGCAATGCACACTGAACGAACGACACTAAGTTTTTGCGGCAGGAGACCCACTCCATCGAACGACAATCGCTGAACATCGTATTCCACTGGAACATGACCGAATGATCAACTCTGGACCCAAAAGTTACCAGCAACATCAATGGACCATCATTAAAGATCAAATTGAAGAAATACTAGCTGACGGTGTGATTGAACCCACTCGCAGCCACTTCAACAGACTGATCACTTTGGCGCCCAAGAAAGGTGGGACGTGGTGCTTCTGTGTGGATTTCAGAGCAACCAACCAAATAATACTGAGCATCTCGCCTCCCTACATAAGTGTCAAGGAGGCATTGCATACCTTGTGTAAGGCAAAGGTCATGATATCATTGGACCTGCACAGTGGGTACTTGCAGGTGCCAATAAAACCCACAGACCATCACAAAATGGCGTTCACAGACCCAGATGGGAGAAGGTTCAATTCTGCGCAATGCCCTTAGGTTTGAATTGCACACTGGCAACTTTTCAGACGATGATGGTCCATTTACTCCTTGGGTACATTGGAGATTTTGTCCTCCCATACCTGGATGACATGGTAATCTGGTCCAAAACCTGGGATGACCAAATCCAACACATGGCACTAGTATTTGAGAGACTAGTCATCAATAAGTTGTCATGTGCTAACTGCAAGTGTCACATTGACCACCCATGCATGCAGTTTCTTGGGCACATGGTCTATGAGCACGGAGGCCAGCCAACACAAGAGCATTTAGCCCTCATTAACACTTACGAGGCACTACGCACACGGAATCAACTGAGGAAATACTTTGGGTTGGTGAACAGGCAGCAGGAAAACATACAGGGTTTTACAACCATAACTGCACCACTCACTGGCATATTGTCACCCAACATAAAGTGTGCGAGGACAGCAGAACAGAAGGCAAGTTTTCAATAAATATAGAGCAAGTTCAGGGAGTGCAAGACATTGGCTCGACATGAACCAAGTCAAATTGGAGATAACCAAGAGAAGCACATCATTGAATACAGCAGTGCAAAGTTCGGGGCAACTGATGGTAGATATGACATGAATGAGAGGGAGTGTCTGGCCATAGTGTGGGTCGTGAAACAGTACAGGTAATAACTAGAGTATCAATGGTCCACATTACGAACTGATAAGCAGTGCTTACTCTGGCTTCAAACCATGAAATAAGCCAGGAGCAAATTAACATGATGGGTACTACTCCCCCAAGTGTACGATTTCGAGGTGGAGCACATATCAGGAGCTGAGAATCAGCTAGCAGATGAGCTCTCATGCATGCCAGGCGAAATGGTAGTGGTGGACCGAGAAGAGTGGGATGACCGACTTCCCCCTACTCCTGCCAACCGCCCAAAAACTGGCAAGGGCGATGTGAGCTGTGCTGTCATCGAGGTTCCTGAGAAAGCAAAACTCGAGGTCGACGACTTGCAGGACAGCGTTTTAACTGCACAACTACAGTGTACAAACACCCAACATCGTGTCTCATCCATCATGCCGAGTGAACAGGAGTGGTGGCGAATGAACAGCATGTGTGTCGATACACGACCGTGTCATTCTAAAGCAGCCTGGAAACTGTACGTGCCCAAAAGTGTATGAGGACAGGCACTATATCATGCACATGATGCACGAAAAACAGGCCACCTTGATGCATCACAAACGACAAGAAATGTGCAGAACCATTTCCATTGGCCCGGCATCACCAGAGACATCTGGCAATATGTGAGAAGTGCTTAAAGTGTAATCTCTGCAAGAGTAGGAGAACAGATAGAATAACACAACAACCAAGGAAGCCATAGGAGCCATTCGAGTTCATCTTGCTTGACCTGATGTGGCCATATCCACGCACCCCTAATGGTAAGAGATTCATTCTTGTGGTGTGTGACTCGTTCTCAAGATGGACGGAAGGATACCCAGTTTCCAGAGCATGGGCATGCAACATAGCCCGTGTACTTGGAATGAATTCTACCCCTGATGGGGCTACCCATGCATCCTCTTAACAGACAATGGTACACATTTTACGGAAAAGTATTGAAGATAATTATTTACCAGGTTGGTAGTGTAGCATCATACAACTGTCATGTACCACCCGCAGGCCAACCCAACTGAGTTGAGGAATAAAGATCTCAAGACTCAGTTGGGATCAAATCACGTAAGTAAGTCTTCCTGCAGCCTTGTTTACAATCAGACGGAGGGTGAACATAGCCACAGGTCAATCACCAGCCACCATTATTTAGGGAAGGGAGCTGCCCCTCCCTAGAGAATTCAGAATCCGACAGGCAAACAGCGACACAACAGAAAGCACAGTAGGAAGGGGACAGCACCGAGAGCAAGACCTGTAAAATGCACACATTCGCCACGAGAGGTACATAGGACGATGGGCACCAGCAACTACACACCCACCAAGAAGGCTCAGGCCCAGACAACATGTTTACATCTGTGAGCACAGGCTGAGCAATGCAAAGCACAATTTCTGTGCAGGGTTTGCCCCTAATTGGAACAGAACACATGATGTCATAAAAGCATTGGCATATACAACTTACCTCATCAAGGTCAGCAGCAGGCACAAGGTGGCTGTACACCGCGACGAACTTCGCCTACTGCTGCAGGAACCCAGCGCAGAAACTCCTGATCAAAAGGAAGGCCCAATGACCAAGAGTAGTTAGCAGAAATGCCCAATGGAGAAGCAAAGGCAAGCTTATGCACAGATGGGAGTGCATGGATGGCCCGCAACCTCGAGATCAGTAGAGTCAACGATCATCTTGGTGTCGCCTCGACGATGCCTGGCGCTTATCCGGGTAAACCACATCCTATACCTCACCTTCACCACCCCATAAAATCATATTCAACCCTATATCATTCCATCCACAGCCATTAAAATGGCTTGCCCAAGTGTGGCCATTCTTCCATTACGACAATTTTCCTACCTTGGCGAAAAGTGATGCCATCAAAATGTCGTCCGTCCGTATGGCCAAATCTCCCGCCAAAATTTTTTTTCCCATACAAAATATTCTGAAAAATTTCCAAATTTTTCTCCAAGTTTTTCCTGGACATAGAATTTTCCTGCATTTTCCTGCCCGCAATGATGTAAAGACGACAGGAGGGTACCAGCAATTGTAATGGCAACGTCGAAATGCCTGTGGGTTGCCATTCTGATGCTAGGAAGCATGTCACATGTCAACAACTGGAAAAGGGATTCCTCACCTTAACCCACATCATGCTGCTTGGAGGAGAAGCAGGGAGAAACAGTGAGAAGGAGTAATGAAGGTATGGCGGCTACCACTCCCCCATATGCTGCACTCTTCACCGCCACCAGCCAGCTGACCCCTCATGTTGCATCGTGCTGCACATCAGTCTCAACGCCGAGTCGATAAACCCTTCGCAGTGGGACGAGCAGGATAGCCGCATCGTGAGAAGGGAGGGTGCTCCCTCTCCCCCACCCATGGAGACATTGCGTGATAATGTCTTTGACTTGCTAGAACAGTGGGATAACAATATGGCAGTAAGTGTCCATACAATCTTTCACAAGTGATAGGAGTCAGGAATGGCAACAAAATGTCGAATGGGGTGATGCAAGGCAAGGGAGGAGGTTGGTAGCATAGTAGGGGAGCGATGCAGTGCGAAGCTGGTATGTCATGCACTCCCGCTTCGCACGTGGCCGATGTCAACAAACCCACACTACTCGAACCTACCACAACATAATTACCATACCCATTCCAACTGCTCACACCGTTTCACCCGCCACTACCGCAAATGTTTTCCACACCTATTTACCCATCAGTACTGACAATAATACCACCGAATTCTCTCAATTTCCCACCCACAATCCAGTACATGCCAAACTGCATGGGAACAATAACATCTCAGTCAGCAGCAACAGAAAATGTGTGACACGAGCAGAACCACAGACTCCAACACAATGTAACATCCACCAGGGCCGACCATGGCCAAAGCAGCATCGAAGTTTCAATTTGTGCCCACGTTCGCCAGGATGCCAGTGGAGATTCCAGCAGTGTTCCTGGAAGATTGCGTATCCCGCCTCACCAGGTATGGGGTGAACCGTGATGAATTGGCCAGCTGTATTTGAGCGCAACTTCACAGAGATGGACACTCTTGGTGGATATCTCTCAACCATTATTGACTTTAGTAGGAGGAGTTCCGTCGCTTGTTCCATTGCATGTTTAGAAGGGTCATAACCTTACAAGGCCAGAGCAGACTGGTGCTGGAAGGTCAAAAATTACACGTAAATACCACCTCATTAAGCATTTATTTAGTGTTTTAGGTGTAATTTGTAAACTCGAGTGTCCACGTGTTTACGTAATTTGTGCAAGGAAACAACCCCAGTGTATTTCAGAGTGGGTAAAGCTTGTTTTTCAGTGTTTCATTATGTACCATTGACAATGTGTGCCATCCTCACCTCATTCACCTAAATGTAAACAGTGTTCTTCAATGTTATTCTTAAGAGTTATTTACATATATTCCAGCACAAGGTAGTGAACGCAGATTGTTAATATGTATTTTGCAATGTTAAGAAAGTAGGTCCACGTGGCCCACAGGCCTGCCACACTCGGCCGGCACGCAATGGCGTGCTAGTCAGTCAGCTATGAGCATCTCGGAGGTGTGGTTGCGTTACTGCGGGTCGGGTTTACCCAACTCGGGCAGCATTCAACTTTTGTTTTTCAACCATTTAATCTCCATAGTTTTTAATTAATCATAACTGTTGTTCTTACCTGCCCGAGAACCCCCCCCCCCCTCTTCTACACTTTTAAAAAGTACTTGCATCGCCTGGGGAAGCTTAAAAACTTGCACATAACATTTAACTAGGGATAGGACGAACCCAGATTTTGGAAACGAACCGAACTAGAACCCAGAATATTTTTATCCAACCGAACCTGAACCACACCTTTAAATTTGTACACGAACCGAGCTCGAACCGAACTATGCTATAATTCGTCGAACTCGAACTGAACTCGAACAGAACAGAACTTTTAAAAATGTCTTATCCTCGCACATGTCATAGTTCATCCTAACTTTAAAAAATGTCTTATCCTTGCACATGAGCCTTCATAGTTCAGTCCTAAATACGTGTGTGTGTGTGTATGTATATATATATATATATATATATATATATATATATATATAATATATGTAGAACTACTTTAAAAATAAAGTGGATTATGTGGATGCTAAACAGTAATTAGTATGTGCACACATGAATATCTGTAAATTAAGTACTTAACATCGATTACAGTGGTCCTGATGGTCATTTTATCAGTGTTGCTCCCTCAAGTAATTATAATTTTGTTACTGGACCTCTGGACTCGGCTACAAGGTGCAAAGTGGAAACAACATATATACATACAGCCTTCATAGTCAGCCCCTATTTGTTCAAGTATAAAACACAAACAAATAAAACCACATTCACAATTTCATGTCTAATTCTTTAAACATGTGGGGCTAAAAAAAAGAGTAAACACACGCACAACCTGATACAGTTTCATCACTTACAGTACCAAAATGTAATGGCCATATTTTTTCTAGAGTGGATTAAAGGTACAAAATTATCATAATATTAAATTTTGGTTTTTATAGATTTGGTTGATATGATAATTTATCATAACACTGGGAAATGTATATTTCTAGTAGTTTTTGATGTGGTATATGTAAACCACAAATTAACAGCACAAAAAAAATGTTAATTGAAAATGTAATTTCCCAAAAACACAAGAAAATCACTTATTTGTATATAATCATTTAAATAAAGAATAGATCTTATTTTTACATACTATAGGGTTCAAGATATAATGCTGTTATCACTGTTACAAAAACAATAATCAAATATTACTTGTTCGGTAATTTTTGTTGTGTTACATTTTTATTCTTCAATTCTTTGAAGTGAAGTACAATATTTAATCCTATTAAGTGCACACCATGATTTTTCCACCAAGTTCCAAGAAAAACATTTTTTTTTTAGTAAAATTTCATCAACAATTTGTGGGGCCTTGTTAGAAAGTATGTAACAAATTATTAATTTATTTTAAATAAATTTGTGGCGATTGCGATATATAAGGAAAATATTTTAATTAAATAACTCGTCGGAATAAAAGCCAAAATATTGTGGCATTCTATAAGCTCATGGTATGGTCGTTAAAAGAAAAATGTCAACAACTGAGGTGGGGAGCTGGATTCATCTTTCATGGAGTGCGAGTCGTTAAAAGAGAAATGTCAGTCAACAACCGGCCTGCTTTTTTTTTTTTTGCTTCTTTTAGGCAGTGACATGCTGGTATATTTTTGGTGTTGGTTCTTTTGTTTTCCCGTGCTGGTCGTTTTTTGCCATGGTAGATAGGTGAGACACTATCCTTCTCTAAAAAAATATGTGTTGCCTCTTCCCTTTTCACCCAGGTAGCAATCCTCTACACTCTTCCACTACACTTCCCTTTAAACATCACGGGCACAGTTAAGGAGTGGATAATATATGGTTACCACTCTACAGAAATGTTTTCCTTTATTTTGGGGGAAAAAAGGGCATGCTGCACATGAGTAAATACTTGCGACATTTTTGCAGTGTTACCTAATCGGCGGGTTTTGAAGCAGTGAAGTGTGATTTAGTATATAAAGTGTAAATCTGAGAGCCTTGATGAATAAACCGCATTATTACACATTGTGAACTGATTATGTGGACATTATTTCATGGCCTTCGGGCTCTTCAGGACACGAGCCCTTAGAATACCCTCACCCTTTTCACCTTGTGTATCAATATGTCTTTTTCTTTATTCGTTAATGTGCAAGTATCGAGTGTGTAAATGTAGACATGTGACTAGCCTATCAGGCACTGTGTCAACAGTACTACATAACACGGGTGTGTGAGATGACCTGAATAGGTCACTGCGCCCTATGCACTTGGAATATTTTTACGGCACATTCATAACGAACAGCAGTCCAGGATTGCAATGGTCATCGGCCGAACGACCCTGGAGACAATCTCATCTCTACAGACTCACATGACATCATCCAACAATGTTTGGCGCTATGGGCCAAATAACCTTTAAAATTTCACTGCTTCTTAATTCCAGCCTCTATCCACTGAGACACCACGGCGCCATATTAAAATAGTGCCCAACTTGGTTGCAGATCCTGGAAAACCTTCCATTCCAAAATTTATTTTTTCCAAATTTTCCTCAAACCTTTCCAGAATTAAAATTCCTAAAGTTACCCACAACAAGGGAACTGCACGGTCAACTTGGCGACCGGTATAGCAAGGGGTAGTACCGCGACACCTTCAGGATTCCTGAATGATGCCAGAAAAGTTTGCATGTGGTCAGTTGGAAAAGCATGCCAAAACAACAAGGCACTCGCCATTGCTCCGGCGAGGATGATCATGGGCTGCAAGGCGGCCACATTGGGGCAGCAGACGTAACGTCACCAGCAAGACACTCTGTCGCCAACCATCGGGGATGAAGACCAGGGAAGCATACCCGTGTTACCCCTTTGCTGCCTGACGTCACTATCCGTGCTCCACTAAACACCAAGAAGGAGGCGAGGAAGTGAACAATGGAGAAATGGAATGAAACCAGTTCCTCTCTACTGCACTATCCGCTCACTGCACGCCAGTAATCAACTTTGCGCACTCACATTCCGTTGACCCCTCCACCGTGCCGCACCTTGCAGGTCTGCCGTGATCACCCACACTCAGCTTCTGCACCATACTTCCGCATCATGAACTATAGAACTTCCGAATTCACGCTTCAGCACTCCATGCTTTCGCACTCGGGTGTTTGTTGACAAATTATGATGGTTGGCTGGACAGATGAGAGCGCATCGGCACTTCTCTGCCTGCATTGTCGGAGAGAGATACAGAAAAATTTAATCACTAAATATTAACTACGCACAACCTACTACAGGTGTAAACGCAATACCAGCTCATCGATCAGCCATGCCATGATAAACCATGCTGAAGTGCACATAGTAGAGGAATTAACTGAACATTCGGAAAAAACCTACCAAAATTCCAGAACCTAGTCAAAATGTAGAACAAACCAGTTGGTGTTTGAATCCTTTGTGCATCTGGCAAGGAACATTATTACTTAAATGTAGCAGTGCCACACTACTTTTCAAAATGAGTATCTCAGCGCAACCAAAACCAGCACATTGTCGGAAATGAAATTTATCTGTGGCAGTTGCAATCAGAACTTTGGTCAATGACCATCCTCATGTAATAGGAATAAGTTTGTAGCAGATTTGCAATACAGTATTTTGGAGCAGCCAAATGAAGAAATCATAGTACCGAACAGTAGGAAAGAGGAGACACGGAAAGGCATCCAGCAAATGGCAGAGAAGTGGCAACACTGGGCGAGCAAGAGGACATGGACTGCGCTAGCAAGGAGGGAGTTAGGAGCGCCGCACCACAAGTCACCCTGATGCTTGTGGTCGCCGATGTAAATAGTACAAAAGAGATGCAGTCGGCGCTGCCTGTCAGGACCCTGTCAATGGTTCCCCTACCTATGCAACCGTTCATGCCATACTTAAACCTGTTACCTGCTTACTACCAACCACACATGTATCAATATCCCAAGTTAACAACTCCTTTTCCGACCTCAAACCCAGTAACTTTCCCATTGTACAGAATGGACAGAACTTGACACAAAATTGGCAACTAGCAACCGAAGAATGAATCCTGAAGTGAAAATCAAGCAAGAACCGAACCAATAAATTCGACAGATGTGACTATCTACAAAATTCCAAAACCTGAAAACTTTTTCCGGTACTGCAAATGAGGATCCGAAAGCATTTGTGCAGGAATATAGTGCACTACATCAAATATATGGCATTTGCGAAGATAATGGTACACTGCCAGTAATCACTACTGCCTCTACTGGGGCGAATTTGTACAATCTTTCCAATGTAGATATGGGAGCACTTTTACGTCCTTACGAGTACAGATGAAACTGCTGTGACAATCCGAAGTATAAAATGCAGAAAGAGCAGCAAATTCGATGGTTCCAACCACACTTACCAGAGCAGGAAATCTTGGGAATCATAACAGAAACAGCACACCCAGAATTTTGTGCATCTTTGTTACCATTCATGAATAGCATAGTTGAGGTGGTACTAAAAACAGCAGTTATTCTGGAACAGAACTCACATCAAGCATGCCACGAGTCAAATGCTGCACGATGGAAGAACGAGTTTGGGAGCAGTGACCGTGCACAACCATGCGAATAATTCTACTGGCAAACAAAACCCAAGAAGCAAGTTAACCCAGTGGATGCTGCTTCGCCCATCTTATGACTATGTGGTGGAGCACGTCTCGGGAAAGGAAAATCAGCTGGCAGATGATATGTCACAAAAAAACCAGGGCAGCATGGTCGTGAACCACAATGCAGAATGGCACATCTTATCTCCGACCAGTAAGTAACGAACGAGGTATATGTAAATCCAATGCGTGCAGTGGAGGGCGATGTACTCGTGAGTGATGTGTAGAAGGAGGCAGCGACAGCACAGCATGTGTGTTTGTTTACGAACGAGGTGAAGACAAAGTGTGGAATGCAGCGAGTGGAGAATTGGTGCATAATGAGGGTCGATTGGAAACTTGTTCCGCGCAAGAACCGGCTAAATGGAAGCTATTTTTACTGGTGAACAAGAGAACACTTGTGCTAACACACGCCCACACGAGTGAGACTGCGGAACACCGAGGTACAGCACAGACAGTTAGAAACATTCTCGATAGGTTTTATTGGACGGGAGAGTCCCGTGACTACGTGCGGAGATGTGTAATGTGCCTCTTTTTTAAGTCACGTAGAATAGATGGAATCCATCAACAACAGCCACGGTATTCTACGTGGCCATTTGAGACTTTTAGTCTCGATGTAATGGACCTTATGCACATACAACGAATGATAAAAAGTTTATCCTGGTTTTCACAGACAACTACTCGGGCTGGGTGCATGCATATCCACTCGGTGGCATGCATGTGCAAACCATTGAATAGGTATTGGAGCAGGATTATTTCGAGTGTTGGGGATATACCGAAACAACTGCTCACAGACAACGCACACAATTCACCAACGTGGGCTGTAGCCCTCCCACACATAATTTACTCACTAATGCTATGCTATCTAGAGGATAGCTGTCATAATTATAATAACACGCACACATTCTGTTGCACTTCCGCCTTTAGGATTCAGTGCCCAATAAATACCTTTATCTATAAAGCCAATAATAAATGGTAGCTCTGATAAAAGGTCATTTATTAACATAAACACAATAAATTTATGAATGAATTGCTTGATGCAGTCTCAGCACTCCAAAATCTGTCGATAACTTGAAATTGCAAACATGGACAAGGTCTTCAATAATTAGTTTGAAAAAGTAAAGTCCTGCTGATGGGAAAACAGTGAGTCCAACCCTCAGCATTTGTATATACAAAAAGGTTCCAATAATTAACACTTACTATTATTTAAATTAAGGGGATACTCTCTCTCGAATAAAATAATTACTTTCATACAATTTCAAAATAGGACACTACCAAAATATGAGTTTTGAATACAGTTTCCTGCCAACAACATTTGTCGCTGTGCCCTGATTGGTTACTTCATCTTGACTTGTACATAAGATAAAAAATAAATTGAATCAACATAACTATATTTTTATTTTCAATTATCTCGAAAAATATTCATAAAATGATAAGCAGTTTAATTATATTATATCAATAAATTAAAAACCTTTTTTGCTTTTATATTGCCATTATTACACTAGGTAATTAGACGAAATTGAATCCGAAATAATTTAAGTGTTCTGTTTACGCCTATCCAATGTCTAGAGGTTGTGCACCTCCACTTAGTTATTTTTAGCATGGCTAACAAACTTCTGAAAATATGATTACCTAACATATGAAACAAACATGTTTTTACTACACACGCAAACTAAAACAATTATACCACCTGTCATGGAGACATTTGTGGTGACATGTGTATATAGCAGCCATATCAGTCAAAGTTTTTTATACAAAAAATGCTAATTGGTGCATATTCGTATGGGAAGATCATTGGGCGTCGAGCCTGATAGAGTAAAGTATTGCTACATTGTGTAAATTATTGTCAATAATGGGCATGGATGGGTTACTTATTCACTGATAAGATGCAGAAATATCAGTAAATTAGATTTCTCACAAGACAGGCGTTCAATGAACTGGCCAGTGATGCTTTGCTGTGTACAATACCGACCATAAATATCTTTCATGCACAACGTGTCCTCGATTATGGACACTAGGTCTGAACGGGTTAACGGGTTCGTGGATGTGTTTGTACGACGAACCTTTTTGAAGAAATATGTTTAAAAGAACAAAAATTAACAGAAGCCTAATTGAAATGCAACTAATATTATATTATAATAATATTTATTGTATGTATGGCAGCAAAACAAAATTGTAATGAAAAAAGGAAACAAACTTTAATGCTTATCCCCACCCCCTTTTTTCCACCACCCACAACAAGAGTTTATCAAAATCACTCAATTTTTTATTTTCTTTTAACTCGACTTTAAAGTATTATTTCTGTTTAAGAAGAGTGAAATTGATTCTAATATGTCTTTTTTTTTTCAGAATGTCAATCAACAGTTCTACCTTTCTCCTAAAATGAATTTCTGTTCCACCAATTGAAATATAAATTCTGGCAGAAGCAATTGTTACAGTAACAACAGACAGAATTTCAGTTAGAACTTCAGTTCCAAAAACCACAGCTGTTGCTTTGGCAGCACCAGTTACAACCACAGCAGCAGTTGTTACAACAACCACAGCTATTTCTCTGGCAGCAGCAGTTACAACAGCAGTAATTGTTACAACAACAACAGATGTTGCTCTGGCAGCAACACTTACAACAGCTCTAATACTGGTTGCAGTTACAACAGCTTTGGCAGAAGCAGTTACAACAGCTCTCGCAACAGCTGTTGCTCTGGCAGCATCAGTTACAACGACAGCAGTAGTTACAACAGCTCTGCCAGCTGCAGTTACAGCAGCAGTTACAGCGGCAGCAGCAGTTACAGAGACAGTTACAGCAGCAGCTGCAATTCCAATGGCAGTTACAGAAGCAGCTGCAGTTACAGCAGCAGTTGCAGTTATAGTGGCAGATGCAGTTACGGCAGCAACTGCAGTTACGGCAGCTACTGCAGTTATAGCAGCAACTGTAGTTACAATGGCAGTTACAGCAGCAGCTGCAGTTACAGAAGCAGTTGTATCTACAACAGCAGTTACAGCAGCAGATACATCAGCAGCTGCAGTTATACAGCAGCTGCAGTTACATAAGCAGCTGCAGTTACATCAGCATCTGCAGTTATGTAAGCAGCTGCAGTTACAACAGCAGTTACAGTGGTGGTTATAGCAGTAGCTGCAGTTACAGTGGCAGTTACAGCAGCTGCTGCTTTTACAGTGGCAGTTGCAATTACAGTGGCAGTTGTAGCCAGGACTGCAGCTCTGGCAGCTGTTACAACAATTGTAGCCAGAACCACAGCTCTGGCAGTAGTTACAACAGTTTTAGCCAGAACCACAGCTCTGGTAGCAGTTATAATAGCAGCAGTTATGACAAATATGTCAGGCAGCTCCAATACCAGCTGCAATTACAACAGCTCTGGAAACAACAACAGCTCCAACAATGTAGAGGAATGGTTATCCCAGTCCTCGTGTTATAAAATTTGTAAAATCAGAAAATAAATACATTTAACATTATATTTTTATTTTTGTTACATTTACATATACCATATATTATAATTTACAATAACATTCCTTTTAACAATACCTATATAAGTAGAATTAATTATTTACGTTGGTATTCCTCCAAAATACATGTTGATGAGAATGTCTTTCACATCGGTTGAATTGGTGCACATCCACATATTGTCTTGTGTTCGAGACTTTTCAACAGAATAGTGATTACTGGTAATGAGGTTGATGTGCTGCCCGTGATCAAAAAACTTTTCAGTCAAGAGGCAGAATAAATATGGCAAATGAAATACAATTTCATTGTCCATTAAATATGACTTCTTACTTTTGCCATAGGAATTCACCAGATACAAAATATCATCCCTGCTCTTTGTACAAATAAATTTTTCTTTGATGACCTGCTTTTGTTTCACCAAAAATGAAATATCAATTATCTTAATAGTGGACAATTCCTATTATGTATTCCTATTATACATAATAATCTTTCCATTCCGGCCAGTTGTAGTTCATGACTTGAAAAGTTTATTTTTTTTACTTACGAGAAGTTATATAGGTATCCGTTAATAAAAAGTAAAAAATAAATATATATAAGGTAGAGTGAGAGGGGGGTGGGATCGGAGAAGCTAAAAAATTAATCTCCTACGATGCCAGGTATGAAATACTTTTATTGTTGCTGATGCTACCACAATTCCCGAGGCACTCACACCTCGAACTTCAAGAGTCAACCCTATCTACTGATTCTGGAAGCATGTATTACAAATGGTATGATAGCGAAGACTATGTAAATGAGTTTATTCACATATATAAAAAGCACGAAGCTCTTTGGAACAGAGATAAACAGACGTACAGATTTACAAATACACGGTAAGAAAAGATTTCGAGAATGATTTGCATTTACCATCGAGTATGGCGAACGTGATATACACAAATACACCATCATTAGACGGATAAAGTCTTTCCAGGATTCCTACATACGGGAATGGAAGAAAATAAAATATGCAAAGAAGTGTGGTTGTGTTCATGAAGCAACATTGCGGTATTTCAATATAATGATGTTCACTCAATTTAAAAAACATGAATGAGAAGAGACTCATTCGACCACGATGGATAAAGTTTTAAAAAAAGTGAGTGGAAGACGCTGGATGTGTGGCTGTGAACAACAAAGCCATTAAATATGAAATGATGCAGCAAGGTTTGTGACAACACAGTCAACAAGTCTGTCAACAGTGAGGTTGGTGACAATGCAGTCAACATGCCTGTCAACAACAGGGTTGGTGACAATACAGTCAACATGTCTTTCAACAGCAGGGTTGGTGACAATGCAGTCAACAATGTCCGTCAACAGTGGGGTTGTGGACAATACAGTCAACACATCTTTCAACAGAGAGGTTGTGGACATTACAGTCAACACATTCCTCAACACCGAGGCTGTGGACGACGCAATCAATATGTTCTTCAACAGCAAGGTTGGCAAGAATGCAATCTTTTTTCATGAAATTGAAATTAAAGTTAATCAAATGGAACATTTGCAAAGAAAATATGTAATATCTATCATCAACCAGGTTATACAAATTGGTTTATCAAATGTGTGGTCAAATAAAGTAATGTGTAAAATATTAATTTTAAAAAGAATCTCATATGTATAGTACATCTATAAAATAAAATAAAACAAATAATAAAAAAAAGTATTTATAATTATTTTACAATTTATTTTACATCACCTATGAATCACTTGTTGTAAATGACACATTCACTAAATTCTTTCGGAAATCTCCCATTTGCAAAATCCAAATGCACTTTGTATTCTGTTAGATAAAATTCATAAATTTCAAACCATTTTAAACAATTCAGTGACTGTTCTGTGTATATTTTTATGGAAGTCTGGTGTAAGACTGCATTCAAAATTGCATGTATGACTTTTACAAAATTGTGTAGATATTTACCATAATGAATCTGATACATTTTGGGCCATGGAACCTTGTTTATTTTTTGTCTGGTTGTAATTCGGAATACTTTTCCAAACTCAACTACCTATCTGCCTGACAGTCTTCGGGATCGTACATAAGTAGTTTTCTTATGGCCAATATAGGAAGAATCGAGACCATCAATGTACCTTTGATGTGCAAATGAGTTTTTGAGCCTTACAAACTTTAAATTTTCATACAATTCTATCTGGTCTACCAAATAGAGGTAGTTGTAAATGGCAATGAAAATATTTTCGAGATTGAGAAAGTTCTCCAATTTATAATTGGTTACTTTGGTCATCTTCGCTAAGAATAAGGCAAGTGCAGCGACATAATTATAGATTCGTTTCACAAAATGCGATGCATTGGGCTCGTAACCTTTATGAACAATAGAACACAGTTTCATTACAACTTGGTTTGGATTATTGCGAAATACACTGTAATCAATCAGCTTTGCCAAATGCAAGTACTTTACCTTCACTAGTGAAATGGATGAGAGTAACTCGGTACCTTCGAGAACAATGCCTTTCCATTGATAATGTTCATTTCCTCGTTTATGAGCTCGATAAACTTGTTTCTGTCTAATTTCGTAATATTTGTAAACTGATACCCATCGGTATCTGCGTAAAAGACCATTTCGCGATACTCTCGCCGAATTCTGCAAACAATCGCATGGAGTTTCATCTCGTTGTACATTATCAGTTTTTTATTTGCATCCAGTTTAGAGTAAGTTTCGTAGACATCTTAGCGAATGAAATATACCAGCTGTACGAGCTCCTCTTCCATCAGGTTGTTTATCGTTTCTTTATGATCGCGAATTATGTGTAGTAGATACAGTATGGGTGTAACTTGACATAATAGTATTAGAAGTTTCCATGCAAACAATGTTGTGCCTATGGTTATGGAAATGCTGACAAACTTGAAAGATGGCTTTCCAAAAAGCCTGTAGGTTGAGTTGACTGTAATTTTATGCAAAGATTGCTTCGCATCCAACACCATGCACCATTGAGTTAAAAAAAAATTATTTATAAATACTTATATGTACCTGCTGATGAAATAATGCATGGATACTTACATGTAATCCCCCTATCGTAATCAGCACAGCATACATATTCCTTTTTTATATCTTCTAGATCGATGACAAATATAATAAATCATTTGCACATTATGGTGCAAAAATGTAGTGATGTTGTGTTCTCACCTCAATGAGAAGAAATAAAATGTGCGAGTTAAAATGTCGGAACTCGGAGAGGTGGTGGGGGGCAGGGGTGAATACGTTGACTTCATGTGTGACGTTGATGGAAGGATAAGTTGGAGAAGGGTAAGCGGGAAAACAGGACAAGCGTGCTAATTGGGTGAGGGGCTCGTTTTGTTTAAGACAAGAGTGGGGAGAGAGGGAAGGATGTCACACTCCAAATATGGTAATGATATAAACCAAGTGTGCTGATTGGGTGAGGGATTACTTTTTTTTTAAGACAAGAATGTGGGAAGATGGAAGTAGTTCAGACTCCAAATATGGTGATAAAATAAACCAAGATTGTTGGTTGGGTGGAGAAATCCAGACAGTTAGGAGTATTCCTAATTGTTACATAAGATTACCGCAGAACCACTTAGGTAATTGTTCCGTATTGCATATCGTAATGGGAAAACCATAGTAACATTCTGTGTGTACTATAAAGTATCTATTACAATTGTTTACTTTGTGGTTTAGTTCCATATCGCACATCCGGCAATTATCCGTTTAGCATGTCCAAATTCAGCACCGATTGTTCCGTATTGCATATCCAAGCAATTTTTTCTTAAAAACTATGCAATTTTTGTCTCGCAAATCGCAAGATGGTGTGTGCGGGATTTAAAATCACAATGTTGAATGCCAGACAAGTTATTCATTCCTCGTCAGACATTAACATGTTTCTAATCGAGCATGACATCTTCAAGACAACGATACAGAGCGATAAATGCGGGGAAGGCGAAGTGAAATTGGTGGATAAGAGGGGCTTGTTTTACTGGTGCCGACGGCGAATGGAGGACGGAACTGAATGAAACATTAAAATACTGGCGAGGTAGGGTAGTTTCATAGGAGATTTACTTATCTCCGGGCAAGATAATAGAGTTGTGTTTACTCTGGTACCTGATAAATACCCTCGTCAGTAGACTTAAGTGAACAAACTTTTATGCTCGGGAAAGACGGTCGTAGCCTGGTCGAGCTTCTGCCTCAAAGTATGCATAGACTGGGTGTCGATGTACAGGAAACACATCGGCGGACGGAGCAAAGTGGTCGAGATTGACGAGTCCAAGATGGGCAAATGCAAGAACTGCAAAGGACGTTAAGTTCACGGCCAGTGGGTATTCGGGGGAGTGCAGAGAGACGTCCCGACAAAATTTCTGGTGCCCATGGAAATAGAGGAACGCAGCGATACTGATCAAAATCATTCACCAGTGGATCGCTTCAGGCACGAAAATAATTTCAGACTGCTGGCAACTTGGACATTCATGGCTACCACCACATGCAGGTGAATCATAGGAGGGGATTTGTGTGTAGCGAAAAGAGCGGAATGGCAAACACTCGAAACACATTAAAGATAAAGAGGGGCGAGATGTTGAGGGTGCATACTCAAAATATTGAGCGAATTTGGTGTTCGGTGCGATACAGCATCCCCTGCTTTGACCGACGGAAAAAATCTTGGGTCGGCTACCTGGCAGAACACATCTGGAAAAAGAACCATCGGTATGACTAACTACTATACTCTTTGCTGATTCACGCCGCCGATATTCATGATCGGAATAGACACAGAGGAGACGGCGGGGAAGGCTATCATACTTTCGACAGGTATCATTGGTTTTTTGTCATAATTGTAATTTCAATTTACAGGCACGAGCGAGATTGTGTTGCTGTTGCAGTTGCAATTTAAAATAAAAGTATGAATAATATGCTTTTTATTTAAGCTTAAAATTAAACTGTGATATATGTGTTGTTTGTTCCAAGTAAAAAAAAAAAATTTAATTGAGTTGTTGTTTGATTCAAGTTATAACATGAGTTTAATTGAGTTACTGTTTGATTTTGTTTACAAAAAAATTTAATTGAGTTGCTGTTTGTTTCAATCTAAAAATAATTTGAATGACTTGTTATTTGTTTCAGTTTAATATTAAAGTATGAATGATATGTGTTTAGTCTCAATGTAAAATTAAAGTCTGAACGCCATTTTCAGTCTTCAAAAGAGTATGAATGGCATGTTGTTTGTTTTAATGTACAGATGCGAGTGAGTCTGGGTAGATGTTTGATTTAGTTTAGAAAAAGTTTGATTGTCATGTTGATTGTTTTAATTTTAACAAAAGTTCGATTGAAATGTTGTTTGTTTTAATTTTTTAAAACGTTTGAATGACTTGTTATTTGTTTCACTTTAAAAAAGTTTGATTGACCTGCTGTTTGTTTCAGTAAAAAAAAAAAAAATTCATTGACTTGGTATGCGTTTCAGTTTTAAAAAAGTTTGAATGAGTTGTGCGTTTTTATTTTTAGGTGCGAATGTGACAGTGTAGTTGTTTGTTTCAGTTAAAAATTAATGTTTGATTGACATGCTGTTTCAATTCAAAGAAAGTTTAATAGAGAAGCTGTTTCTAAAATATTACAAAAAGGGGGTAATTGTCATCTGTATAAATATTGACCAATTCGCGATCCGGAGAAAGCCTACATCAGTCGTGTAGCTCATGTTGGCGACGACGACAGATGTACTTGCATCTGTTGCATCCGCAGAACTTGGATCTGCCAGTTTTAATCATTGAGGTAAATTGATTTTTAAAAAATTATATGCATTCGCGATCCGAAAAGGCATAGTGCTGTTGTGTAGGTCATGACCGGTTCGGCCGGTGGTGGATGCAATTCCATAAGCTGTTGCTTTCACGGAATTTGTACATGTCAGTTTACATATGCCATTTTACCGTACTCTTTAGTGATGACATACATATAAAACATTGTGTATCATATTGTTACATTTATAAAATATATTTATAAAATATATTATTCGCTTTGTGTTCTTTTAATGCATCCAAGTGTAAAAATGAGCTATATATATATAATATATATATATATATAGCTCATATATATATATATATATATATATAATATATATATATATATATATATATATATATATATATATATATATATATATATATATGAAACATTATATAGTAAATTGTTTAATTTATTTCAGAAAATAGAATTTTTAATTCTACACCATTTTACCACACCCTTTTGTGATGGTGTACATGTGAAAAAAAATAAAATCTAAATGGTTAAAATTATAAAAAACCAAAATACATAAAAAATATTCTTTTCAAAATAAATAAAAAGTAATGCATCGTGAATCGCGTGTATTTACACATGGATGAGAAAGAGCAAAAATAAATAAATTTTTGGATACGCTATAGGAAACTTTTAGCAATAGTTTATTTTGGCACTTGGATATGCCACTGGAAACAAATGGGGCTTTTTACCGCATATCCATTTTCAGTTTGGATACGCTATAGGAATTAATTGGGTATAGGTCGAAATTTATTTACCCCCCAATTTGGCTGGATATGAAATTCTAAACAAGTGGGCTGTGGCGCCAATTTCCCCCCTTCACACTTGGATATGCAATGTTGTCTTTTTGGTCCTGCATGTTTTGTCACCTGGATACACAAAGGAAAACATTTGGTAAAAATCAGTTTTTTCAAGGTAAATAACCGCTAAGGACGTCCAGCGATGATCACTGCACTGTTCCGTAACTCAGAAACATTGTTATGCCCTAGGCATGCCTTATGATATTTTAATACAGCTATTATACATGGTAAATGTTGTATTTTCTTATAATTATCAGGTATGTGACAGATCCCTGTTTGTTTCGTATCACGAGTCTATTAGGCCTACGCCTTATATAAATACTTGTTAACTTTTATATGAATTTTTTTTAACATTTGGAATGATAATCCACATTCTTGTAACTTTCACATATGCAAATATGAGTGC
Source organism: Dryococelus australis (assembly GCA_029891345.1). NCBI lineage: Eukaryota > Metazoa > Arthropoda > Insecta > Phasmatodea > Phasmatidae > Dryococelus > Dryococelus australis. The sequence goes on along the minus strand of CM056994.1, from coordinate 177,870,796 downwards.
CACGCAACATTCCCACAGAGGAGTATGCTGCACGAGGATCATAACAGAGCAGGCCGCCATTTGTAATGGCATCTGAAACAAACGACATTAGTGATGTCCATTTCAGCGCACGAGCACCACAAAGAGTATTTTAGAAACAATTAATTGTTTTCTCTTGTCTGAGATGTGTGCATATAAAAGAAATGGGTTTTACGATTTTTTTGTATATAATTACTCTCACTTATTACGAAACCATTGTGTGCTGCAGCACAAACTTTATTATGTATTATTTTTTTATATGTACAGTACATACACTTCAGAATAATGTCTTAACCTGAGGTACAGATGTGTGCACCACTCCACTTTCGTAAGGAAAGTCATCTGTATATAATACAGTAATGTTATGGTAAGAAACTTGTGTATAGGATTCCATATGGTAGGCAAAAATGTTTGTTTATTCACTGCTTAGCGGAGCTGCCACATACCTGTACTTAATCGCTACAAACTTAACTGTAGTCTTGGCATACACACTATGCAATGATTCAGATATTAATGTATTACTGCACACTGCGGCAGTACGATAAAAAATCATAAGCATGGTGTTAGGTTCAGTCAGCTGGAACAGTCTTTTTCCCTGCCTGCAGTGTGGCGAAGCAAATGTGCCGGATCAGTAGCCTGTCACGACAGGCTTACCAAATCTTGGGAATGATATTTCTTTCTGTTATATGGTTCTAACGGATTAGTACCGCAATAATTATATTTAATTGTCTTAATAAACCAGCTGTGTCTCACAAATTATAAATTAGCATAACATAATATGAAATGTTTTAGTACTTCAGACTGGTCTTAACAATTAGGTATCCAAGGTGGTGTGTCATTTCGATGGCGTTCCTAAACCCCCATCCCCCACCATGTGGTACTGCAAATTTAATTCACTAAGGTGTTTAAATGTGGTGTCGCTCACACTCCTTCAATCCATGAATGACACACTACAACAATAATTGTGTTTAAAAAAGTTTGTCTACGATTGCCTTCATTACTATTTTAATCACATGTCCATAGATAGTACATGCCACGTAGCACCATGCAAAAAATTATTGTGGCGATCTCAATTTTTTTTCTATATCTCTTAAATAGTTTACATGTGCCACACAGCACTATATGTTTATTTCTTGTAACACCTTGAATGTTAAATTTTTTAAATGATATGTATTTCTAAAATAGGTTGTATGTACCATGTAACGCTGTATTATTATTTGCTGTAACTATTTGCATTTTTAAGTTTCATATATATATATCTTTCACAGTTAATATGTGCCATGCAGCACCATTTATTTGTTTATTGTAACATTTTTTATATTTATTATTTTTCTATGTTATGTTCCATTAGCACACTCAGTAAATACTAAACTTGTCATCCTTCATGCAATTTTTCATTATATGATATGCTTATTTTTCTTAATTATCATATTAATTGATGTATATTATGTAATTAATTTGTGAATTTTCAATTCAAAGTAACATTGACTCCATTTGTTTCTCACATATAATAATTTCAGGCTCAAAAACCTTTGTATCCCATTTTGGCATAATGCATGTTTCAATATACTTTGCACCTATTTGAACGATCTCCACATAGAGCGCAAGGACAGTTACATTAGTTATACCACTGCCTGTATTGCGTCGATGATGAAGTAAGCTCCTTTGCTCTGTCTCTCTGGAAAGGGGCCAATTCCTGTTCATTGGCCGATGCTTTACTGCCTCAAAAGCCGCCCCTTTTTGGTGCTCCCTACCATTCCTCCACACCTTCTCAGAAGCCGGGACATCAGCTCTATGATGAAAAGGGGTCGTGTTGCGGGTATGGGATTCGAACCCGCACTCTGATGACAGAGCGCTGTTCTGGTGCACTTTTGGTAAGGGGAGCTAGGGAATAGCGAAGGTAGCAGTAGGTGTCCCTATATGTCGGAATATATATAAGGCTTCTGGGGCCTGACGATGCCCCCACACTTTGACATATTCTGCTGGTACCACTTTGAGGGCACATCAACGCCGGAAGTTGGGGCTTATAACTTGAGGGTAAAACTGCAGGGCGAGCCGAGATAATGACGCCTTGGAGAGACATGCCCAGATCAGCCAATTAACCACGACAATGTGACATCACAAGGTGGAGGAGCTCTGGCCTAGTGTCTTTAATGACAAGCAGTAAGGAGATATTCAGTTCTGGGTGCAGGATAGATCCAGAAATGATATTACATGCAGCGAACCCTAGAGATCCCCTATTAAGAGCCTTAATGTATGTTAACGTAATTGTAGCTTGAAAGAGCAGAGTTTCTATTCACTTTATTAGTTAATATATTCCAGATCAAGTATAAATTAAGTTTGTTTGTTAATGCATTTGAGAACGTTATTGTATGAGAAGAAGAATAAAATAATTGGTAGTTTTTGTAATTGTGTTGTGTTATTGTACCATCTAGAGAACCCCAGAGTACAGTAACGTTAAGAGGATTAGTCTCAGCATCTTTAATTGTGTATAATCTTGTGTTTACTAGTATTATGTTACAATAGTCATCCAAGTAAGAACATTACAAGGTATAGAATACCACGTGTACTTGCTCACATGGGAATTAAGGTGGTGGTTTTACCATCACGGAAAACATGGGCTGTAGGCCTCCACACACCATTTACTTACACTGAGGCTGTGCCATCAAGGGGATAGCTCCTGTAATCACAATCGCACACACTGTTACACTTCGGCCTTAAGGATGCTGTGCCCAATAATTACCTTGAAAGGTAAAAGTAAAAAATAATTGTTACTTCCAATAAACATATGTTTATTTACGCAAAACAAATACAACACATTTGATTAATGTAATGGAAGAAGCGGCTTTGGCACTTACAGGTCTGCCGATGACCTAAAATTGTAAAACTGGGCGAGACCTTTCATGTTTAAGTTGAAATTACATTCACGCTGATGGAAAAAGCAGCGAGTCTGAGCCACTGTACTTAAAAAAAAAGACATTTTTTTAATAAACTTACTATTGCTGATGAAAATATTAAAGCCCCAAATGATGCATACCGGGGTGTTCGTCTGAGCAGACCTCCCGTGCTGTTGCCTTCATCGCCTGCCCAGACCAAGATGCCAACATGGCTGCGACGAAAGGCTCCAAGAGCCCACGCCGAGGTCAACTTGCTAACTGCTGAAAGTCACTGGAAAGTGGCGCAATGAACAATAGCCCTATTTGGGCCTTCCATTTGATGGTGTCACTCGTCGCCAAGGTAGGGAAATTGTAGTGATGGGATAATGGCCACACATTGGCAAGCCATTTGATAGTCAAGGGTTGAATAAGGTTTTGGGGGTGGCGACGGTAAGGTCTAGGATGTGGTTTACCCAGATAGGCACCAGGTATCATCGAGGCAATACCAATATGAGTATTGATTCTGCTGATTTCGGGGTTGCGTGCCGTCCACCCAGACTTAATCTCCTCGCCACTGATGCTGGTGACCTCTACCCCGTCAATTATTACTCCAGATTGGATGAGTCTGTAGTTGTTTGCTAACGGGTCGACTACGTACCATGATTCTTGCACTTGGCAGGAAAAAACTAGCTATTAACACTCGTGCATGAGGATTGTTGGGGCCAACCACATGCCTATAAGATACATCCTATTAGGACATACACACTTGCGAATACTGAATGAAGTGAGACATGATGAGAGAGAGGGTATTGTTAGGGGTCATCCGGTTAAATGCTCAAAGCAGTCGAAATAATTTATGTACTGTTCAGTCCACAGTAGTATTTATTTGACTCTCTTCCTAGGAGAGCACTTATATGCGAAGAAAGAGGCAAACAACACTGACCACTGCGGTTACACTGTTAAAAGATTCTTCCAACAAAAATGAAATTACGACAGAACTATGCTTCCCGGGGCGATGCTATTCCAATGGGAAGAGAAGGTGGTGTACTGTGAGGTGAAAAGATAAAAGGTTTAAGAATTAGTTAGAGTCTATTGCAATTAAATTACCATACCAAAAATTATGAATGCCGTCCGATATGCATGGGAAAAACTGGATCTCACGGCACATGCACCACCCTCGTTATGATGATACTCGTTGACTACTTTCCCGTCTGATGTGTGGGTGTGCCTTGGTTGACCCACATGCCAGAGTGGAACTACTTCTTGTTACAACCTCCAATATTCTTTCTGCATCATGCCACTGAATAAAACATACATTAATAATTAAACAAATAACTCTGCAACCTAAAGCATTGGCGAATGATATGGACATAACACTGGATGCATGATGAGACATATGATAACACGTTAAACAATGCACTAGAAAACAGAGAAAAGACAACAAGCAATAAAACCTTTTAATATGTGCCACGTCTCTGACCCCTAGACCCCACACCATGTCTGGGAAACCCACCAAGCCATGTGAGGACAGCCAGTGAGATGTGTGCGCATATGGGTAAGAATCGAATAGGGTGTGCTGTAGTATATGTACTTAGAATTATATGTTTATGTTTCTTGAATGGCCCAACTGTGTTCTGTTATTTTGATTGTTTTCTTTCTCAGTGTTTTAAAGCACTAAATATGTACACGTAATTTTCCCCTGATATTCTCAAAATTAAATATCAGTTTTGGTTTTCACGTGACCATGTGGTCCGGAACACACTTCACCGAGTGCACCAGTGCGAGGTATGCAGAACAAGTGTTGTGTTTGCAAATTTCATATAACACCTGTGCGATGTAGTGTCTGTGTTATTTATTACATTGAGGGTTTTTAATAGTGTTTTGTGTTTGCCTTGTACGTATATGTAATAAATATGTTGGCATGTGCAGCTGGTGCTAAAAAAAAGAAACTGTGCAGCCACATGTACCCCCATACAATATTCCAAGAAATAGTCTCAGAGTTGTTTTGTTGTTTGTGCTAGCATGAATTTTCTAAATTTAATACTCTCTCCAATGGAACTGTATTGCAGACAGTATAAATACTGGAGAAAGTCAGCATTGTGTTAAGTGGTTTGTGAACGAGAGACACACATGCCAAAAAACGACATAAAAATAACTGTTCTTTTTATATTGAATTTATCACGCAGAGTGTTTGAATTGCATCGTAATAAATAAATACGTATAGAATGATTGAATGTAGAGGAATCCCAGCATGAGCAGGGCACTGCACTTGAAGATCGTAAGGCACCAGTGTCAGGTTAGGGTGCCTTATGCTGTAAGTTTATGTTATGTTATTATATATTTTAATTTTTCCTCTATTATTCAATTGAGTTTTATTGTGTAATATTTTATGTGTCACGTATTCATCTAGGGCCACAATCACCCAATCCATCTCATTAATTAATTGTGTTTAGTGTGATTTGTTGTCATGTGACACTGCAGCGGGAGTTGGTGCCAGGGAGCAGGCACCCATGTTAGACAGTAGAGCCTTAGTCACCGTGTAAGACGGGTGTACGTTGCAGGCCCTCCCTGGGCACCTCACCATTTGTACCAGCCATTTAGTTTTTCAATACTTAATGTAACTCAGGAACCATTTTCTTTGCTTTAGTCGGGGGAGTGAGTTATCTCACAGCCTGGACCATCTATATATGGCCATGGTGTGAAAACTCGTAATTTCCATGTAAGTACTTTGCCGTCTTTTTGCAGTTGTAGCAAGCACCCTGCTTAAATGGGGCGGTGTGTGTAAGTGCTTCTTCGGAAGGTAATGAAATTAATAAGTATATCACATGAACTGGTGGATTTTTATCTGTACCACTGGCCACCTAATGGTCATTTTAATGGTAAAATGTATTTTTCTTTAAGGCCTAAGGTGGCCTATAACAGCCCCAGGAGTGAGTACGAGCATATGAGAGTAGTTTCGGTAACTCTCACTAGACCAGGCATCAGGATATACCAAAGAAGAATTTTCAACTTCTACAATGAGACGTCAGACATTGAGGGGGGCCGTAGGCTACAATACCCACCTGTACTTGTGCTTTATGCTGCGAACGCTGGCACCCACCCGAAACAGCTATGGTAGTATTTTAATCCAATCCATATAACCTTTCCTCCTCGATGGTCCAGCCCAAAACCTAGAAACACCACTTTAATAAAACACAAGACTATCCGGCATAGATCCTGGGCCACAAGTCCAATTGTTACCAGGTATACTTTTATATCATTTCGCCCCATGGAGTCTTTGATGCTTGTTCATGGCAACTACTAGCTGCACTGCACCCACATGCCCTTATGCTGCACTCGCTGATCCTAATCACTCACCGGTATCCTGGTGAACACTGCCCATCGTTAGAGCACACAGCCCTGCTCCCCTCCCCCCTTTTTTGAGACAGTTTGAAGTCCGATTGATGTCACTGGCAGCAGTTGCAGGTGCAGGCATGCCTCAGGACAGGCCGAATGACCCTGAGGTACAAGTCCACAGCTGCTCTCCGACTTCGCGATACTGTCACCCCGACAATATCTGGCGCCCTGGGTAATTATCTCCACCAAGATTCCAAACTGCAAGATGGAGGATGTCTGCAACCACACGTCACCTGTGGGCGGGGCCCCCATGACAGCTGTCAATCAACCGGCACTGCATGGCCAGTGCTCGTAACCACTGCCAACCTTACCTCTGTTACCTCTACCACTACCACCTATCACACCATACCTACCACAATTTTCTGCCTACCAACCAACACCAGTTTTCCCACAACAAATAACCAGCATATTTCCCACGTCTTTTCCAGTGCCGACACCTCAAATGTATTTTCCCGGCAATAGCTATGGACCACAACCTACGTCCAGCTGGCAACCAGAGAGGGGACAGCTATGAGGAGCAAAACAAGGCAGAAAAAGCCCAGACACAGCCAGTTACCCGAAACGAACACCGACACAATTTCAAAACCTACCGACATTAACTGGCATGGCAAGCGAAGACCCTAGCACTTTCTTAAAGCTACGGGGTGAATGAACACGAGTGGGCCCAATTGCATCTGTGGCCAATTGCATGGAGAAGCAGGGGAATGCCAGGGCGCTGTCAACTACTAGGGCATGCAGTGGGAGGAATTCGTACAAGCTTTTCAGTGCCACTACGGAAGTGTATTTACATCCCTACAAGTGCAAAGCAAGTTACTCTGGCAGGAGCAACAACCTGGTGAGCAACTATCAATGTTCTTCACACAAGAGGCACATCTGATCAATCAATTGCATCCGCAACTGCCAGATCGCGAGGCAATGGAAAACATAGCACATGATTTCCATTGCCTCTGAGCACATAGCTGCCCTACTACCTTTTCTAAACAGCAATACGGAGGAGGTTCTCAAGGCTGCTATCATTCTGGGACGAAACCGGAACTCATCATATCGTGAAAATGGGACCACATGGTGGAGGCACTAGCAAAACAGGAGTGATAACAATATGCAACGTGACTGGGCCGACCGCCCCACAAAACATTTCGCAAGCAAAGCAGAATGGGACAGTGCATGTGTGAGCAGTGAAAATATTCTATGCTGTGGCGATAAACCAAGTGACAGTACATGCGGGAACACTGGGCAAACCCGCATGTGGTTTGACAGGAGCCAGCCACTCGCGAACCCATGATGCTAATGTCGGCGAGCGATTGTTTTCCACTGGCAGAGTGCATGCCCCAAAACCCGCACCTGGATACCTACAAAGGGCCCACACCAAGAGGGCAGGGAAACGGCCAGTTGGGGTGAAGAAGCCTGACGTTTCTTTCGCCCCGGTCACGTCAACAAAAACCGGCAAAAGACAGCAGCAGGCATTCATTCCACAGGTGAGTGGGTGTCAGACGAAATTTATTCGCATCCTTTTGAGCATGAACGGTCAACTCTGTCATGCGCTAATTGATACAGCCGCATCACACAATTTTGTGCATCTGCATTTTGTGAATCGCAGTGACATAAGATCTAGCAATCACATAATTATGCTCGCTACTGGGTAAGTCATTAACAGAGCACTGGACCAAGCAATTGTAATGGTAAAAGTCAGAGACCTAGAGACAATAATGAGTGTAATTGTAACTGCAAAGGTTAAGGAAGATGCAATATTAGGCATGCCTTGGTTACAAGAATAAAATACTGTAGTAGAACCAGCAGCTAGGAGAATTCATTTCGATGCAAAAGAGCGGTGCACAGTGTACATGGTAGAGGAGGCAGTTGCTGGTGATTCACCCACTAGTATCATTAGAGGAATTCGATCATGAGATCCCACAACATCAGGTGGCATTCCAGTGTATACTAAGCAAGAGGAGGTTTTTTTTTTTTTTACCAAAATTGATGCATTCAGAAGAACGACTGTAGCCGAACATGAAATCCCGTTAATGCAAGAAGGGCAGATATATGCAGGGCCACAAAGTTACATGACACATCAAACCAAAATAATTCGTGAGCAAGTCAAAGAGATGCTAGCAGAGCCGACATGCAGTAAATATAATTCGGCCATAACATTAGCATCTTAGAAAGATGGGAGTTAACATTTCTGCGTGGATTTCCATCCGATCAACCGAGTCACAAGTAACAATCTGCCATCTTATATCAGCGTAAAAGGCATGCTCATGAAACTCGACAAGGCAATGGTAATGATGTTACTAGACCTCAGAAGTGGATATTGGCAAATTCATGTCAAACAGGAAGACATGGGAAAACCACATTCATGACACCTGATGGGCGGCGATTCCATTTTTGCGCGAAACCTTTTGGCATCAAAGGAGCACCCACTACCTTTCAGTCAGTAATGGTCTGTGTGCTGGACGGGCTTATCGGCGACTTTACACTAGTGTACCTGGACCAAGTGATTAGTTGGTCGAGCAATTGGGAGGAGCACATCCATAATGTATCCTTGGTACTAGAGAGGCTCGCAATAATGGACTAACCTGCACCTCGAATAAATGCCAATTGGATAAAAGCAAGTTGGCATTTTTAGGGCACGTTGTAGACCAGGATGGAAACACACCTAATCCAGAGCAGTTGAACTCAATAGAGAAGCACCTGGCACCACACACACACAAACATCTCCACAATTTTTTTGGCTTGGCTAATTGGTTGGGGGAGTTCAATCGAGTTTTCGCAGTAAAAGCCGCCCATTTCACAGATCTACTTTCGCCCCAGAAGCGGTTCGTGTGGAGAGACGCGGAAAAAATTAATTGCAAGCAATAAAGAAAAGATTCCGTTCTTGCCCTAAACTAGCACTTTACTATCCAGGCAAACACATTTACTTGCAGATGGCCGCCTGACAGGAGGGTGTCAGTTTGTATCAATGCACGGAGTACGGCACGAAGCGAGTCATCGATTTCGCGAGCGCAATATTTGGACAAGTAGAGTGCAGATACGATATAAACGAGGAGGAAATGTTGGCAGTAGTATGGACAATGAAAAAGTACTGGCTCTACATGGAATACAAACGTTTCACATTACGAGCAGACAACAAGTGTCTCGTTTGGCTACACGCGATGAAAGAAGATCTCGGTAAACTTACCCAGTAGGGGTTGCTCCTACAGTAATATGATTTCGCGGTAGAGCACGTCTCCAGGAAGGAGAATCACTGGTAGACACATTATCCCATATGCCCGATGCAAGCATAGTGTTACAGATCATGCAGAATGGGATGAAGTTCTCTCCCTGCCACGCACGAGTTATTCCGTAATGTGCAAGTGAACTAGGAACGAGTTGTAGAAGGTTATAACCTTGTAGACGCTCTCTACCGGGAAATAGTAGAGGTGCAAGGCAGGTGTGCGGTAACAAGAGAGAGAAAGGATAAGTGTGCAATAGAGACCGTGAAACAGTGGCATATGATGGAAGGGAGGTTGGAAACGTGTGCTGCAAATAACAACATGGAATGGCGTCTGTTGGTAGCATCAACTAGTAGGGTGAAAGTATTGGAACATGTACACAAAAGTAATGTAGGAGGGCATCTAGGTGCACAACAGATGATCCGAGATGTATGAAAAAACATGCAAAAATGTGTTATGTGCCAAACATTTAATCATGCTGGACAAATGGGGCACAACAACAACAGCCCCGCCTACCAAAATTACCATTCGAGGCCATAAACCTAGACCTAATAGGGCCGCACACCAGTATCTCCAACAGGAAAAAGTTTATCCTGGTAATCACCAACAACTTTTCGTGGTGGGTGAATGCCTATGCAATAAGCAGTGCAGGAGTTACCAAAATCGTACAAGTATTGGAGCGAGAATTTTCCCCCTGCTGGGGCTACCCCAAGCATGTGCTAACATACAACAAAACACAATTCATCAGAAAAAAAGTGGCAAGAAAAGTGCACCCATGGGGGTGCAACACTTGAAGATGGCAGTGTACCACCTCAGAGACAACCTCATGGAGCACCACAACCAGGACCTGATGGTACAACAGCAGCTTCATGTAGGTGAGGTACACATCATCTGGGTAGAACCCCTGCAAACTGGCCTCTTCACCCTCCATCAATGTATAAAAGCTGCATCAGGCCGGTCACCTGCAGGCGGTCTGTTGGGCCAAAACATCAAGCTTCCCGGCGAAAAGGAATGCCCACGCAACAGCAATAGTGAGAGTACCAAGGACTGCATGGCAAGACAAAAGAAGAGGAAGTAGAGAGACAGATAGCAGAGAGAGAAGCAGGAAAGGTACTAGGCTGGGTGGGTACCAATAAGCAACCAGACCCCGTCCATGCTCGAACCTGGGCAGTTAGTGTACATGAAAGCACATCTGCAGTTGGCAGCCCACAAAAACTTCTGCACAAGGCTCACTGTGCGATGGACAGACCCATGTCAGGTTATTAAAAGGCTAGGACCACCTGCCTGGTCCCCATGAGAAGAAGGACGTTGCAAGTATTATCGAAACGCCATATGCCTGTTACCCGGAGACATTCGTGGCGACAACAATGCCGGTGACAACAAAACTCATGATGGTGCAACACCCTCCGATCCCTCAGAGCACGGGTGACAGGAGGAGAGTGGGGTAGCACCTCCCGCAGTAGGTTCCTCACCACCATGTGACCGATGCCGGGCGAGGCCATGTCCCCAAGGTGCCAGGACGACATAGGCCCAGATGACGGAGGTTGCGTCGAATCAAGGGCCGATGCCAACTCAACATCCACTGGAAACAGCACACAGCAGGCAAGAGTGGAGATGCACGCAATACACAGAGGAGACATACAATACCTGGAGGTTCACGACGGCACCATCATGTACAAGCTATAAGGGATGGACAAGCACGGAGGGTGGGTCAGTATCTGCCCCAGGAACACTGGCAGTTGGCGCCAGTCAGGGCGCATCCGACGGCCGGCTCCGCAGAGATCGACGGCGCAGCAGCTACCAGTGCAACACAAAGAGATCCAGAACTGCAACCAATGGTGACACCTCTGGGAGGGGGTCCCCCATAAGACGACTTGACGCCTGTCAATAGGATGCCGATCATCGAGGAGGACAACACAACAGAAGATGCAACAGTGCTAACACAAGCTGGGGAATCACCCAAGGATGTCTCCAACAGCCCGGTAGTCGCTAGTCCACTTAGCTACTAGCCACGACGTGGGATTGCGCACAAGGACATCAGCAGTGGCAGCGAGGATGGAGGATTGTGCGACTCGTACGAGATCCATCACTCAGCACGCCGACATCGGCCACCTGTGGCATGCCACACGTGGGTGAGGACGGGAGTGCCACAGCGGTGGCAAGAACATGTGGAACAATGGCAGCAGCTAGAAGTTCCAGAAAGTAGGAGGCTGGAGAGAAGCCCCTACGTGCTATGTCCATGACGGGCAGACACAAAGAGGTGTGTCTGTCAGCAGTGGCATGTGTGGCTGCAAACAATCTCATGGTGTTTTGGGGGGGGGGGGGAGGATTTTGTTGTGTGCCCATGCTGACCCCTTCCCCTTAGCTCACTTGCCTGCTACACTAAGTTCCATAGCACAGTGTGTGTGTGCTCTCTACGAACGCAAGTGCAGTGCATTGGGGCAAGGAACAACGCAGATGCAGAGTAGAGTGAGTGCGACCATGTGCACGAGGTGCATGAATGCGAATATAGACACTGTAGAATTTCTGTTATTTAATATGTGCAATAAAATGGCAAGGTAAGTTCACGCAAGAGAACACAACTAATGAAGATGGCTGCATTCGCAGCCCTAAAGCCCTCAGTGTTTTCAAAGTTTCTATTTGTAATTTTCTGTAATGTTCACACGTGTGTCTTTCATCGCCACATAATCCCTGCTGTGCAATGTTTTGGTATAATGAATAATATTTACAGAGTTAATTTAAGAAGCAATATGTAACAACTGGCATGCAGGGTACGTGCCCGATTTGCAAGTGTTGTGTGCAAGGATGTAGTGCAGCGTGGGGTGTCAGTCCCCCAAGCCCGCCGGCACACCGATGAAGAAAGTCAGTAATCGTTCGCCTTTGTGACGGGTGTGTCGTGTCACGTCGGGGCTCGTGTTTCGCGCACTCGGGCAGCCATCACCATGTTGGTATAATCATTTCACAGCAATAGTTACTTAGCATACCGGAACCTTTCTTGTATTTCAGCTGCCCGAAACTCCACCGCCCCCCGCACCAACCCAGTGATTGCATCACCTGGGTAGGCTTAAATTGTACTTAAGTTATTTCATTTCACCATGTGTCTTTTGCACAGTATTACCCGAGCTGACAGGATCGTAAGCAGCACCAAATGTACGCTTTTCCCGATGGAAAGTAATCATATGCTGAATAAATCGCAAGAATGACGAATTAACACGTGTGGTTTATTTCTAGTTTGCCGCAAGGCATTTAAGGTTCCTTCCTTCTCCCGCCAATTTTCTCAAAGTGTAACTTACTGTGCAAGTATGATTGAAATGGTCACGAGTCGGCGTAATAAGTAACAGTGCTTTGTATGTGCATGTGGGGAGCCCAGATTTCCCACAATGCAATAAATAGGGAGTTATTAAGTTAGTATTAATTTTATTCTACGAGGAGACAACAACTGCACTTGGAGGATTTGTCGTGGTCGTCGGCCTAACGACCCCGAGGATCTAGTTCACAACTGCTCTTCGACTTACCAATATTATCAACCCGACAGTATCTGTTGCCCTGGGTAATTATTTCCACCGAGATTCCAAAATTATTGTCACTGCTACTCACCCAACCAATATCCTTATTGACCAACACCTTGGCACTAGTTGCCAGCCTCCTGCGCATTAGATAAATGTAAAAACAGTTGACGGATTTCGATTGGCTGTTCTAGTCTTGTGCTGTGTCTGTTTGGTTTGATAGGCATACATGTGAATTAGGTTTAAGGCACATTCTACAATGACATGCACACAGATAGGCATCACAGAAGCTGACATGTAACACACTGTTCAATGACACGTAAGCGGACGCAGATAACGTACTGATATACGTAAGAACGTTCTGCATTTCCCAACTTTTCCATGTTTGTGAATCCATGTAGTTAATAAGAAACAAGTATTTGGTTTGTTGATATTCGTTTTCATAGCAACAAGTGCTTTGATTTGCCGTGGCGAATATAATTTTGCTTTAATAAATAAGTGCTGATGGTTCGGTGGTTGTAATCACATATTTTTAATCACTGTATATAAGCTCTTGAACATCTACTATACAGTTGAATTAAAAACGTGTTTTAAGGCAAATACATCAGTGCATCACACAGCAAGAGTGGCAATGTTGGTCGGTATTGCATATGAAAGAGATGCTGTAGTGGGAATATATATATATATATATATATATTATAATATATATATATATATATATATATATATAATATATATATAATGAGGTGTGTATATTCTCTAACCTGTATTAGTAATTTGCATTAGCTAAGTTAAGTATATTTGATTTGGTAAGTATTCTACTACCATGATTAAAATATTTCATCTCGAGTCGTCGGCTTTTTCCACTTTTGTTTCCGTGTCCATTTTCTTATGTATCAATGCACCAAGTTTGAATTTCTGAAATGTGTTGCAGTTCTTGGCAGAACATTGTAATCTTATGATCCCACCCATAATTCAATTTATTTGACTGTTGCAGGTGGGCCAGAAGTGTTCAAATTTCCTAATGATATTGAACAGTACATGTGATTATAATAATATTTTTCCTTGCTGTTTTAAGAAGTTCAAGGGATATTTGCCAGAAATACTGAAAGTACAAACTTCGTAGTTTGAAGTGATGCAGTAGTTGTGCCGACTATGTTGGTGTGCTTAAAGAAGGCCAACAAAAATTAACTGTTCAAACATTGCTGTTTTCACTCTGAGTAGAGTAGTATCCGCCATCGTGTGTGCCTCGTATTTTTAAACCTCGGCATCGGGATCTTGACGTCACTACGTGTTTGTGGAGTTTGACTTTTCTGCGAGTTTAAAGGTCCTTCGAATCTTGGATTTTATGAGTTTGTGATGATTTTCTGCATTAATACTCACATTTTTTTGTTTTCGCCTTTTAATGCATTAGGAATTAGATGGTTATTTGACTGTACTGTTAAATCCAAGAATACATGCTTTTCCTTGCTTTAGAGTAGATAGATAGATAGTTACCTCAATGGTCATAAAAATAGGTCTGGACACTTGCCGTCGTTTTGCGTACACCTAGTGTAGCTCAGGTAGAAATAGTAATAGTAGATGCGTGACACAAAGGAATCTAGTTTCTCACATAAGAAAACATGCTGTCACACGTGTGAACATTTTCGTAATTTCGTGTTATATATTTCATAAATTGTAATTATTTACATAACAATTAAAAGAAGATTAATTTTCTGTAATACAAAGATTTAACGAAAACAGTCGTGTTTATTTCGACTGAATACATGCAGGCAAGCAAGTGACATACTAGTTGTAGTAGTAATTAAGGAATTTCGTGTTTTTTATTTTTTTAAACTGTGAGGTAGTGTTTATAGGTGACAAGAATAAATTTCCATAATGCAAGATTTGTGTTGATTTAATGTAAATAATAGGTGCCTTTTAAAGATAACATATAACCCATTAAATTACCTAATGTTTTTTGTATGATAAGTTTTCATAGCAATTACAGTTAATATTTGGTTTTTGTCCAAAGAATTTACTTAGAATCGAGTTTAAATTTGTTACCTAATTATTAGTGTAAATAAATAAGATAAAAAAATATATAGAAAATGGCTTATTTGAGAAGTACAGAAATTGCTCAGTCATGACCCAACATTTCATTTCTGAATTAAGCTTAAATTATAGCCAAAAATTCCACATAGTAAGGATAGTTGTAAAGATCAGAGAAATTATGAAGTAAAACTTTTAAAAATATAATGGAATCCTTTATAATAAAATATTTTAAAACTACAATTTATTGCCATCCTCACTAAACGAGCCCCCTTCTGAAAAAGGTTGTTTACCCTTAAATAAATAAATTATATTTTCAAATACTCATACCTACAAAGCTGTATTTCACAAAAAAGCATGTGCAGGTACCGTTAAAAGAAAAAAAATTCACATTATTTCAATGTTCATTCACAAAGTATCATGTTTGTTTAAACTAAATTGATCTGTATTCTAATTTACGAGCCAAGAGCATTTGCCTGGCTGTGTGTGCCTGAAAAGTGCATCATGATTGTGACTTTGAACTTTCACTGCCTGAATTTGCGATAAGGGTATGAATATCATATTTAACAATGGCCAAATGCGATGTCCTCTACACATGCCCTACACTGTAAGTTTAATGGTTCATAACAATCATGCAGCTTATTCCTGTTGTTTGCTGAACACTTATTCGTACAAAAAGCCAAGACAACATGGAAAATGTGTTTAGTTGATTGATTCTTCAATCGCTTATGCATTGGAACTTAAAATTTCAAAATAAACATCGGTAATTGAAATTATACCCACTTCCTCAAAAAGGGATCAAGTGAATGCATAGAGCTGGGTGCTAAAGGGATCAAGGGTAAGTATAGGTCGTTCACAGTAAAATGAGCACTTTTGAAAGCTCTGCTTAAGATCTACTTGTGTGCACCTTGTATATTCTTCCGCCTTATGTATAATTAACATTGCTATAGTCCTCATCACTTTGTACATGTATCGGACAATTGAACCTGTGGAATTATTAATAAAGTAAATATTTTACAAATCTGCTCTTTGTGTGTGAGTGTGTGTGTGTGTGCACACGAGCGTGCATGCATATGTGTGTGTGAATTAGAACACAACTCTAGGGTAGTGGGGGAACAAATGTTCAAATTTATGTACTGTAGAAATAAGCCAAAATAAAAATTGATCTTAAGTAAAAATTGTGACATGGCATTTACATAACTGGTAACTTTCAGTAAACTTTTAAAATGCAAATATAATTCCATGCTAGAACTTTGCCTAACACAAAAGACCAGATGATATGATATAGCAAATAAAAACTAATATGCATTTAACAAGAAAATGAAATGGCAACTCATATGCTACTGCAATTTGAAATACAATTTAAAGAAATTGAAAAAAAAAAAAAAAGGCAGATTTGACTGAATTAATGTTTTTTTTTCTTTAAATACTACAACCAGAAAGATGAAAGAAAAAAACATTAGCCAAAGTGCCATAATGACTATTTTTTGTGGAAAGAAAAAGAAGGCAAAGAATGACTTTGTTTTAACATGTAACATACCACAAAAGTTTTTTCAGTTGTTAACAGTTACATTGGTCTACATTTTGATAGTAGAGCAGTTATAGGTTGTTCACAATAAAATGAGCACTTTTGAGAGCCCTGCTCAAGATCTACTTGTGTGTGCGTTACATATTCTTCCACATTATGTAAAATTGACATTGCCACACGTGTCATCACTTTATTTATGCATTGGTCAAGTGAAACTGTGAAATTGTTAGAAAAGTAAATATTTAACAAATCTGCTTGTTTTTACACTTTAATTCATTAAAAAAAACAGGAAGCGAAATAAATAGGCCTAATTTACATTATCACAAATAGTTAAACTTAAAACTTTTTATTCGATGTGAAAATAAGGAATTACTTTCCATCTGTTATTACCATCTTTACTGGGTGCATATCACTCAGTGTATCCGTTATAATATATGTAGGCAGGGACCGTGACTTTTTCTGAAGTTGATTTCAAAAGTGCTCTCTTTATCGTGAACTGCTTTACACTAATCTGTTTTTATTTACATGGCTGATTGTATATACAGTACATATTGGACCCCATGTTTACTCATGTTGTGTTTGATATATGGTGACCTAGTTACACACATCTCCAAGGAAATACTATACACCCTAAGAGGCAAGCTTATTGTTACGAAAGTCAAATACATTGATTGCTAATGTGAATGGCACTCCTGCATGTTCTCACTTGGCAATCCACGTCCTGCTAAATGTCAGTATTTCATGAGCCACAATTGACTGTCATACCTAGTACATGGGGCAATTCAGATGGTCAGTAGGTTTCCAACCGCCTAATGAAAGTCTAGGATCTCACACCAAAATGAGATGCATCCAGTCACAGTTGCCGATGCTGCTTTTCAACGTGTGGTGCATTGCTGTTTACAGCAATGCCTCAAGCCACTGCATTCTCTCAGCACTGACCTTGAGTTATGTTGTTTCACATCACAACTGGCAAGTTCTTCATTGTAACAAGATGGTTTTCAAAAATCAAAATACTCAAAATAATACAGGAAACTTAGGGCAAAAAGAAATTTTGGTCTTGCTAAGACAAAATTTCATGCACTGTAGTAGAGAGATTTGGGCAGCTCTTGATATTGTGATCTTGAGAGCTAATGAGAATGGAGCAGTGCCAGAAAGCAAGGGCAGGGGAAATAAAAAATCCAGAGAAAACCTGCTGGTCAGCAGAGTTCCAACATGCAAAAATTCTGGAGTGACTCAGCCAGAAATCAAGCCTGGTTCACCTTAGGGGTAGGCAAGTAGTCTGACCAGTACACCACCATGGCCCCAATTCATGCACTGATCCACCACAGTTGTCACGTTCCAACTTTGATTTTTCTTTATACCCTAGGCTTCATATCCTGCTAGTGGTGTTGGACAGGATGTTTTTTTTTACATACATTAATGTATATATCCGCATGTTATGTACCCGTACATTACATCTGTAAAGGTATTTTTTGGCTAACAGTTAAATCTATTTTTGTGTAAAAGTTTCATTTTTATTTGAAAAAGTAATACTAAACCTTAGGAACTGCATTTGTTTATTTATTTATGGCAAAATCCACTGCAATTTGGCTCTGTTCTATAATGCAAATGTTTAGATATATAAAACATACATGCATATAAGGCAAAATGCAACTTTCACATGTCGTGATTGGCCAGGCAAATGTTTTTTCCACAGTGTAAATAGTTTTGATTATGTAAACATGGACAAAATTATTATACAATGAAATATTGCTATGTTAAAAGGCTCTATACTATACTAGAACTGAATCCTAATCAGGTAAGAAGTTACCAATTTATATACTGATTGTATGGCAGCATTCAGTAAGCATACTTTATGTGCCACATATCGCAGTCAGGTTACACTGGCATCAGGAGGTGGGGACCTCTTGACAGCCATTCCCAAAGTCCACAATGCCATGGTTAAATATTGCAACCTTAAATCTACTAGTTAAAACTTGAGATGTGCATTTTCACCAAAATTTTGTTTTTAGTCCCTATAATGGGGGAAAATAAAAATAAACAAGCAAAACTATGTAAACATTGCAAAAGTGGAGATTTCATATGCTATAACTTTGTTGACTCACAGGCTTTCTATTTTTAATTTTGTCATGATCTTGTTTGTGCCATTCTGGCTTTTTTTTTTTTTTTTTCGCAGCTATGGCCACTTGTAGGTAATGTGAGCCAGAACAGTTTTCGTTCACCTGTACACATGTGTTTTTATATACATATTTATTCAATAAACTATTTACTGCACTTCAAAACATGTTATACTCAAACAATAACGAACCATGTTAAATTCAATATCACAATTGATGCAGACAAGAAGCCAATTATAACACTATATTTATGTTCCCCACCACAGATCAAGAATTTATCCACACTGATGGTATGTCGCGGTCTCAGGAGCGGGGAGGAAAGGGGTTTTATTTACAATACCAGGTTTTATAATACAGTATAAAGTAGATTATCCGAACATAGGTTATACGGACAATCAGATATCCGGACTCGTTTTAACAATAAAGAGAATAGTAAAATCACGAAGGTCTCTTTTGGCACAATGCTTTCTTTGCCAACGGATTAGAGACAAGCACTTGAGTGTGCTCTTGTGATGTGTCCTTTCACATGTTGTTCACAATAAACACATCTGGAAGGAGGATGGTTACTTGTTAAACTAATTTCAGTTTTTGTTTTATGTACAGTTTCTGTTTTGGATAAGTTAGAGTTCTACACATGCCTAATAAATTTTACATTGAGTGAAAATGTGTTTTTTTTTTTACAAATTCTTTTATCTTCATTTTCAAAGTATTTCCACAATCCGAATTTTCGTTTACCTATCTGAATTACCTTTGGTTCCTATTAGTAGGGATAATCTACACACTACTGTATTTGTAGAGTTGCTAAGGGTGCCAGAGCACAAGAGACTCATCCAGGGTGTTGGCCGTTCGCCCATGCGGATCTCCTCAGTTCACCCTGCGATTAGGTGACATTGTTGTAATGATGCAATAAACCTACTAAATGTTGAGTGAGACTGTTAAATGACCATCTAACATGCCAGACACACGCAATAAGTTAAGATGCTGTCAGGAAGTGGCAGTGATGTAGCGGGCAGAAGACCCAAACCAGTCGTATGGCTGTAAAGGGATCATCAGTGAAATAAAAAGAACCACTTTCCACTGAATTGATCTTTACTCACTGAATTCCCTCCAAGGAGGCACGTACTTTATCATGGTTTACATCTTATTAGTCTCATAGACTAATAAGACGAGCAAGTTGCAATAATTCAGATGTTATAAATACAAGTCTAAAAAAAGGGTAAGGTAATCTAACTTTGTTCCCAAAGATGCCATCCTTTGCCCTCTTATATATTTATTTATTTTTAATATGCTAGATGTAAATTATCTGTATTCCAACATTTTATTGTGGATGAAGCATACTAGATTTTTATTTAAAGATGAGAATCTGACAGCACTCGTGTAGTCATTAAATGAGACTATTGATAACTAGATAAATTGTTTACAGCAAGTAATATTTCTTTAAACAGGGATCAAATGGTTTTAAAGGAATTCTCCACATAAAAACAACAGGACTATAACTTTTTAATGAAATATAGAAACTATGGTTAAAGAAAGCCACCCTAAAATGTTTTATGCTTTCATATTGACAGTCATCTTTATGGGGATACTAACATTGATAACATAGTCCCGAAACTACTCGTAGTGTGTTACACTTTACATTATTTATCATATCGTCTAAAGACATCCTCCATTAAACAAATTTATTTTTCATATTTTCATGCTGTTATGTTATATTTTATCATTCAGTGAGCACCTTCTTCTCAAACTATCTAAAGTTTTCATATTCCAAAAAGAGCTATAGTAAATATTTACAAATATTTTGTGTAGGTATTTGTTTGTGTTTAACATTTGTGACTAATGCTATATTCCGTAGCTCCTGCTCATCATAAATTCGCTGGAGAGATTTGATTGCAAATAAATAAATAAATAAATAACCTTTAGCAACAAAAATTCATTGTATGCAGTTACAAAATTTCCTAGGTTTACATAGTTCCCTGCTGTAAAAATTGTGAGTTTTTTGACTGCAAGATATTACCATACATACTGGGTCATATCTGTTTGCGTTTGACAATGTTTGTGATTTTACTTGTGTTGTGGACTAACGAGCAACAATTAGCTGAAAAACAGTTTTCAATACAAAGAATTAACAGTTAATGTGTTGAAATTTGTGAATATAGAATGTAGGTTACAAGTTCAAGAGCTTCACAGGTTGTGTATTAGCTATGCATTTATGAATTTGGTGGTGCAATCCTTGCCAGATATTTTTGAATATTTGTTACATTACAGGTTTTTTCTCATGTAAGGTGAAATGTGACTCGTATGAGACCTGTTGTATTGGCCAACAACAGAGAATATTTGCTTTGTCAGCTGTCTGTTAGAAGCCTGTAATAGTGTGCAGTGTAAATGTGCACATTTATTCTATTGCATAATACGTTACTAATTAACTGTATGGAGAATCACTTGGTTTGCTTTATCGTTGCGCATTGGTAGGTTTTGTACATGTCTCATTCTTTGCATACCCGTGACAAATTATGTAACATTCATTTCTACTGTACATACATTTATTTATATATGTAGCTCCAGGAAAATGTTTACATACAAATATACACCGCTCTGATTCCCCGAGCTGTAGTGAAGAGAGCATAGTGAGTGCACATATGAAGCACCTAATGGCCCCTTCCCCCCTGCATACACTATGCTGTACTTGGTAAGCTAATTGGTGCAGATTTGAATGTCATCAGTTTTCTGAAGCTTGACTTTGGTTTTCAGGTTTTACTTTGGCCATAACTGCTCCACTGCTATTTTTAAATGGACACATTTTTACATAATTTTTTCTAGTACGAAGTGTTTTTCACATAGCCCAACTGCTTGTACCAATTTAAACTCGAAATTATTTTGCGGTGTTGCAGATTGCCACTTCGCTCTTTAAAGGATTGTTTACAATAATTAGAAAACGAAAAATTTGACTGGTTCAGTATAGCAGAAACATAAAAATACTGTTAATTTGAAACAGTAAAATTATATCGGACCACTATGTTGCTAATGAATTTAATAACTATTTTGTAAATATTGCCACTACCCTAAAAATGGCAAATAATAATAATAATGCATCCAAATAAAATAGTTATATATCACACATACTAGTAGAAGAATTACAGCGCCAATACCTTAAACCAGTTTATTGTGGCTTGAGTAATATATTATCATCATACGGTATATTATTTTTGGGGATCTGCAACTATGCTAACAAATTATTTGTAGCTAGAAAAAGGGTCATTAGAATAACCTCTAAAGTAAATAGGTATAATATAAGTTGCAGGCCTTTATTTAAAAAAATACAATTACCATTTACATCAATCTACATTTTTGTACTAATTAATTTATTCACTCAGACGAAAACGAATACCTTAAAAAAATTTGATTTCCATCTCTATTCCACAAGGAATATAAATAAGTACCTATAGATTATATTATCACCGGACAAATTTGTACAAAAGAAGTACCTATTGAGTTGAGAGGAATACATTATATACAATAAGCTTCCAGACTCGATAACCTCAATAAACTTAAATAGCTTTAAGAAATATATTAAGTATCTTCTGCAGAGAGTCTTCTATTGAGCAGTTGTTAAACACATTTAAAACACATTTTGCCATATGTGGTGACGTGGGAACATAGCAGTAGTATATATTTGTACTATGTACATAATTGCATTTTTACTTTATACTACATAATATTTTTATACAATATTTATCGACATGTCCTATAATGTTGTTCTGCTAGGCACAATATACAATATTACTGAACAAAATAAACTTGGACTTGTAAAACCACAAACTTAATTACAATAAACACGGTGCGAGAAACAATGTGATTCAGAGGTTTTTACGAACTCTGTATACTGCGCCAGCAAAATATTATTGTAAACGAAACCAAATTCAAACGCACCAAAATATATCGCAATTCTTTATGCCGAATAGACATATGAAAATAAAAAGGCGTTATTTGATATTATTCAAAAATCTCCGAATCTCTGATATACTGCAATGTTAAAAGTGGGTCAGCCTGCACTAGCGATATTATTTCGCAAGCCACCTTGAGCTTCACTAAGCGTACGCATTACATTAAGGCAAAAGGATAGCAGTTGCCAGACCTATCTTTATGACAGTGGTTGGCACCCTTTTTCTATTATTTGCACTTTGGTTCAGTGTTGTGTACCCTAGGGAATTTTCCCTATATTTAGGGAATTCGGGTATAGCATAGGGAACTAGGGAGTTATTAATAATTTCTAGGGAAAATGAGCTGCTGCGGGAAAAAATTAACATTCTCGTTTATGTTGTTAGATTTAAGTACAGGTACACACAATGTAACTGTTAATCACTGGTTTATTACTGTTGTTTGTTGAATCTGCGGGAGTTCCTCAGGAATCGTCACTGAAGCCAGGCACCCCCGATATGTGTAATTCTATATGGAAGTCGCCTGCTTCTGTGGTTCGAGTTGGGAGTCCCCTCTGTCTGTGTTTTGGTTTGTACGCATCCCTATGCTGCTAGTGCTGTGTGTTAGGTAAGTTATGAAAGAGGCATTTCCTACTTTGGGTTTGATATGGTGGTGCGAAATATTTATTGTGATAATATAGCATAACTCACAAAAAGAAAATAACCGTGCATATAATATAAACATTCAAATTCACTAAACATAATCACAGGAAAGATATTATGTTAGAAATTGAACGAATTGATTATACATCCAAGAATTATTGTGAAAATTTGGCATGGGGTAAACTGTTTCACGATCTAAATGCATAGAGTTACCAGATTAGTAAAATATTTGTTGCAATGTTCATTGTCTTTCTTTTAGTTGATTTTAAATGGAAAATTCAATTTCAAATTTTAATGCAGCTCTTAATTATAATTAACAGTAAATAATAATGTTTTAAAGCATATTATGAATTTTGCTTGTTTAAGGTACATTGATTGGTTGGCAGAATGCTATAAATCATACTCATTAGTTTGTGAATAGTGCAAAGCAAATCAAAATAATGGCATGGAAAATATGCATACAAATGAGCTGTATTTTAGCATGAAGTAAGAAAAAAAAAAAAAATTTCTACACAATATATTGGCTAATGGATAACTTTTAAAGCTTAACAAGCTCATAACATAGGCCTTAAGACTGAATAATGTTACATGGAAGATATAAAATAATTATTGAAATGTCCAAACATACAAATGCAGGAGTATAAATGTTCTTGCTATAATTATTAGAAAAAAACAGTTATTCTACATATTTCCTGATATTGACAGATTTTAAGTCATTACTGTTTTTCCTCAGGCTATGAAAAATGAGCAGCACTAGTAGCAATGAGACAACAGAAAAACATCCTACTCGACCAAAGAAAAAAAACACCTATGGTCAGAAATATTGTGTCTCTTGGGTGGATGATCCATATTTCAAAGGCTGGTTAACAAGTAATGCTAAGAGACCAATGTTTTACTGGTGCAAAGCCTGTCAGATGGATGCAAAAGGTGGAAAATCGGAAATAGAAAAACACTTCAAAACCAACAGACACAGAAATTCTGTAAAATCTGTCCAGTCTCAGGTGAAAATTGACAAAATTCTGACCGCACCTAGTACTAGTCATGCTGATAAAGTAAAAAATTCCGAGTTATCAATGACCGCATTCATAATATAACACAGTATTCCCTTCAGTATTTACTCCCATTTATCAAAGCTTGTGCCTCAAATCTGCTCTGATTCAGTTATTGCCAAATACATTGCACATAGTCGTACAAAACATACAGCTCTTGCCAAAAATGTAATTGGACGAAAATTATATCAAGACCTTTGTGCGAAATTGAAAATTAAAGATTTTTTTTACTCTGGTGGATGAAGCTTCAGACAGTGTTGGAAGGAAGCATCTTTGTGTTGTTGTTAATACAGTAGACAGTGACTTCAAAGTGCATGAAGTTTTTCAGATTTACTGAGTTAGGCAGTGCCACAGCTCAAGTACTCTTTGATGTTGTTCAGAAATAATTTCAGGAAGGTGGAATAGAATTGCAAGATAATCTGATGGGAATGGCTGGGGATGGAGCAAATTTAATCATGGGTACAAATAATTCCATGTCTTCCCACTTTATAAGAAGTGGCACATGGGTTATTTCTAATGAAATGTATTTGTCATTCATTCCATCTTTGTGCTTCATTCAAATGCAAGCCAAAAGTTACCAAGTTTCGTTGAGCAGCTTACTCGTGACAAACACAGTTACTTCAATTGCAGTCCTAAAAGAATTTCTACATTATGAAAATTCCGAGACTTTGTTGGAACAGAACCACACAAGATACTCCATCCTGCACAGACTAGGCGGCTGTCATTTCTCCCTGTTGTTAAAAGAATGCTAGAGCAATAACAAGCCCTAATTTTTTTTTCCATGATGGTTATCTATCAGACGGAATTCCAGCTGCTCAAAATATTCTAACCACTCGTAGAGATCCCACTTAAAAACTTGTTTATTCAGTTTTTTATAGTTTGTTTTGCCATACTTCGAAGATTTTAACAGAGAAATACAGAATGAAACCCCAATTGTTTTTGTTGCATGACAGAATTGAAGCAGTGTACCAATGCATTCTCCAGTGTTACATTAAACAAGATTGTTTAGCTCGTAGACCTGTTGAAAAAATTCAATACAGAAACCCTTCGAATTATATTTTCTTAGATGAAGTTTATCTAGGAGTCAAAGTGTTTGCAACAATTTCATCTGACTAAACTACAGGCAGTGCTGTAGATCTGCACCAATTTATACTCAAATGTCTTGAATTTTGCATAGAAGACGTTCATCAGATATATCAAAGTTTCCCATTAAAGCACGTAAATAAAATTAAAAAAAATTAAAATTTAAAGAAATTAGAATTTTTAAATCCATAAAAAGTTTACAGTAAGTCCATTAATACTATCGCTGATGTTTTCCCACACTACCCCATATTGTCTCTGAAAATGGGTACCTTGATGTGGATAATCAATGGTTTCTACTGATGCAAACCGACCTTGATTTTGAACCGTAAGTTTCTGTCGAGGATTCCTGGGCAAAAATTAATAGAATTAAAAGGGGCGATGAAAGTATTGTTTTCAAAACTCTGACATAATTTGTTAAAAATGTTCTGGCTTTACCACATACGAGCTTAGCTGTTGAATGTCTTCTCAGCTTTCAAGCTAATACTTTCGGATTGCAGAAACAAGCTCAACACAAAAGGTATTAGTGCCTTGTTCCAGGCAAAGCGGGATATAAAAATATATCACGAATTTAAAATTGTAAAAGAACACAAGGCCCTTTTTAATAAATCCATTTACGACTTTAAAGGCGACGAAGCTAAGGGGCATAGCAGCAGTGAAGACTAATTGTTTGGGCAAACTTGAAGGGAAAGAAAAATTCCCGGACTGTGAGTAAAATTATACCTAGTTTCATACTTGTGCTTTCATAAATAATATATTGTTTCCAGGAATTTTGAATGAAATATTATACTATAAAGTTTTTTTTTTTTTAGTTTTATAAAGGTAAAACCATACCGCACCTGAAACACATATATTTTTACATTTATTTTAAGCGTACTTCCATGTAATATATTTTTGTTCCGACGACTTGAATACAAGGAAACAGTTCAGTGAGCAATGTTTCAATATGTAAAAAAAAAAAAAAAAGGAAAAATGAATTAAACTATTAAATCATGTGATGGTAAAATTCTGTAAAAAAATTATGAATACTTCAGTACTACGAAAATAAGCAATACGGCAAGTTGAATTGTTTTTGTAAAAATTATTTTACGTCACATTTGTAATTGATAAATTGTTTTTAGATGTTATGTTTCATTTTACAATGTAAGAATTCCTCTGAACCTGTTCCCTATTTGCATATTTGTACTTTCATAATATAGGGATTTTTTTCTTAATCTGGGGGAAAACAGGTGTCATATCTAGAGATTTTTCATCTCCCTGGGTTGGCGAGATTGCTTTGGTTGCCGCTTTGGTATACGCTTTATTTACTTAATTGTTCAGTGTTGATTGTATATAAGTGCTGGGATTAGTATTTGTGTACGTTTATTGCACTTTGCAGGCAATGTCTGAATTAAGGTATAACGAGACTACTTAAAGGGGTTTAACATGTGGGATGTGCTAACACTTTATTTAGAAACCGAGTAGTTATCTGGTGTAGTGGTTAGGTTCATGTGCTGTGAATATCGTGTTGGTTTCTTTTAATTGCACATGCTACACTATATTGGCAGGTGAAAAACCAAAACTCTCGTTTCTTTCAACGGGTTGTGACCACACAGCCATTACAATTGTCGTTTTTTTTCAATCTCGTGCAGCACAAAATGACACCAACTGTTGAGGTGGTGGAAGGCCTTGTCCACAATAGCTAGTCTGTGGACGCGTGATTGCTGTTTGGTAGGGTTGGGGGATATTTGCTTTTGCTGCGACTTTGTTACTGCTACACAAATAAAATGAAGATAAATGTAAGAAAAACTAAGGTAGTGAGGTTCATAAGGAAGAAGATGATAAGCAGGGACTTGTACAGATGGGAGGGACAAGAGATAGAAGAAGCAACAGAATATAAGTATCTAGGGATTGTACTGCAGGGAGACCTCAGGTGGAAAAAACAGGTAGAGAGGGTGGTAGCAAAGGGAAGAAGGGCTCTCGGTATGCTGGGAAGGGTGCTGAATGGAGTCAGCGGTGGGGTGAAGGAGAAGGCGTATGGCACAATGGTACGGCCAATGTTAGAATATGCTGCAGCAGTATGGGACGTGGCGGTGGAGGTGCGAGAACTGGAAAAGGTGCAGAGAAAAGCAGCAAGGTGGGTGAAGGGTAGGTGGAGAAGGCAAGGGCAGGATGATGATGAAGAAGGGAACTATAGGCCATCAGTGATGATGAAAGAAATGGGGTGGAGCTCATTGAAGGACAGGAGGAAAGTTGAACGGTTAGTCAGGATGTACAGGGTGGTGAATGACAAGGGAGGATGGGAAGGGCTACACTGCAAGCTAAGTAAGGGGGTTTTTAGGGGAAGAGGAGGAATTGGTATCTGTGAAAGGGGTTGGTAAATTCAGAAAGGGAGTGGAAAAGGAGTTGGTTGGGTGAAGGAGAGTTGAGAGAGCTCGCCACCGGGCAGTAGCCTAATTGCGAGAGTATGCATGTAAATTTCATGTATCGCTGTTGTGACCATATACCAAAGATGAGGTAGATCGATTATTCTGCTTTTGCCACGTACCGAACATTGACCTACCCTAAAGGAACACAACTGTCGAAGTCACATGGTCAACAGTGATGAAGATGTTTGTTTATATTTCAATTTTCAAAAGAAGCACCTTTGTGTGAGTAAAATAGTTTTTCTAATCTGAATTTCATCAAACAGTAGGTATTACAAATTAGTTCCAGGTAATATACATACAACTCAAAGCACTTGTTTACTAACCAGTGTTCTAACCTCAAATCCAAGCCATGCAGTTTTTGCTATACGTGATGCCAGAAAAACATTTCAATTTTGGGACACGGAGATTGGTTGTGTGCAGATGGCGAGATTGCTCTGTCCTATTTTTAGTCTATGGTAACGACTGCGACTGAAGGTAACAGGTCCAAAACCAGTAACATGAATTGGCATCACTGCATTGTGCTACTCACTCCATTTAAGGGCTTCAAGTCAACGTCTGTCACTGGCGCTGGATAGTCCATTTTTGTTTGCCGGGCGTGTCTCAATAGAGACTGGTGACTACACAGTGACACACGACACAAGCAGTGCTTGCCGCACTACTAGAAATTATTAAGGTATGAATTTGAATGTTCTTCTGTCACTTTGTGCTGAAACATGAAGATGGTGGACAAGACATCTGGCTTCCCTGCTGAGATATCGTATCAACATTGATAGGGAAATTAGTATAAACATACATTTGATAATATGTACTTACAAAAACACTGAGAAACATAGAATGAGCTCAATTCCAACAAGAATTCTTGGTTACTTACAGTCCTATAGTTCATTTGTGCACTTCACGTCGGAAAATAATAATTAGGTAAACAAGCCGGAATGGGCCAGCGAAGCATGTAGAAATTGGTTACAAAATATTACAAGACATTTAACAATTACACAGGCAATTAAGAAATTGTAATACATAATTTAATATTAAGTGAAAGAATTTGGTTTTGGACATGTGGCATGGCAAATGCCGGAACTGCCAGTATCTTATATGAGTCATATTAACACAATTTGGGAAAATGAAATATTGTCCTTTTAACACAAAACAATTATGACACAAACACTAGAAAATTATATTATTAGCTATGAGTGTCTCAAGTTTGTGTTTAGTGTAAAATAGTAACCCACATGGCTTTGCACTGTCAAGCTAATTATGCCTCACTTAAGAGGAACAAAAGGGAGATAACACTTTCCCTTACATATTTTAGACTCTGCTTGCAGTGGCACAGATTGAATTAAGTCTGTAAACACACTGGGTCGAGTTTACTCTTGGGATGCGGGTCCTGACGGGTCGTGACCCGGTTCACTGATACATTCCTACATGAACGAGTTGATTAGGGTTGGAGGCTTTATTAAAATTTATAATAAATAAAAACAAAGTAACTAAATTAAATTAATTTATTTATTAAAAATGTTTGAGAAAAGGACACAGTTATTATTTCCAATATTAAAATACCTATATCTACTGCTGACACATATTAGCATTATTACTCTTATCAGTGAGAGCAATATTTAATGCCAATCTATATTATAATTAAATATCCTTATTACTCATTAACTAACTACAGTCATGAAAGATTTATTATACCACTGGACAATAAAAAAATGCACACCCAAGGATGCATAGAGGTAGTGATACAGATGAGTAATAGGTATACATGATCATAAAAATAGAGCTGTAGGGCAATTATATATGGATTTGTGGCATGCCATCCGGTAATCTTTAATATTGCATCATAGAGACTTGAAAAGTGACCCTGAAAAAGTTATACTTTAGATAGATTTGCTATAGAGAAAGTTCAGCACCTTGAATTTGTAATGTAACTGAATTATTTTGCCACGTGTATCATAAATCAATTAAAATATTGTAACACGCAGAATAATAATTTTTACAATGTGTTAAATTTTTATAATTAATAGCCCCCCTGAATATCAAGCGTGGATCTCACCTGTACGTCAACTTCTCAAACTTCTCTATTTAAGGCTCTTCTAGCTGGCATTAGCCACTAATAAATATAATTTATTGCAGTTTCAGATATTACATTTTGGGAGTGAAGAAAAGTATGCACTGTGTTTGTCACAAGGCAATGTTTACATTTAAAAGTGATGGGAACATAGAAATTTGTCAAAAGGAAAAATTCAGTAGGACCTTAAAAAGTGCTCACTGTACTGTGAACAGCCTATAACAATAACCCTGGGTGCATTCTTAAGGCATGCACCTGTGAAACTTTCCTAGCTAAGCGAGTCCGTCTATCTACCTTAACAGTTTATCGGCGGATTTAGAATCCCTCAGGGCTTTGCGTTTTAAACAATTCTTCTTAAAACGTCTTTATTGTATAACTTATGCTTTAACGTTTTACAACATAACTTTTACATGCATTCGTGCTGTGTCCAGTCCTTCTGCACCTTTCACATCTCGCCTTACTCCTACAAAACTGTTCGCTGTGGCCCGCCTTATCATACTTTCTACTTTTCCGCTGACCTGCATTGTTGTAAGAAATGTCCGAGCTTATTACATGAAAAACCCTTTTTTCTCTCCTGACTTTCAGGACCCTTCTTATTACGCGGGAATGTACGATTGTTCCCCTGTGCACCATTCCCTTCCTTTCTATAACCAATACGTATCTCCCGTGCACGACACATCACTTTTTGCACTACCATCTACGGGATGCACAAAGTTCCTTGTCCCCTCCAGTAACTCGTTTTCTTCCTCCTGCGCAAATGATACTGCTTACTCAAAATTTCTTAGCGAGCGTGACAGTACAAACCGCTGTATTCCTACTCTAATTCCCTTAAATACTGCTTGTATATTTTCCTCAAGGACTGTAGCATGGACAGAGGCTTCTTTAGCCAGACCATTTGCCATCGTATTTTGCCCCGCAAGCTGTACCTGAGTCACTTATTCCCTAATGTTCTCTTCTTTTTTTTCATGCATTTGAAAGACTTGTCGAAACTGCTAACTTGACTTTTGTGAACTTGTAAGTTCTCATACAAAAAATTCTTGAATTCTGGCCAATTTTGGCAATCTTTCATGTGAGGGTGCGTCTGCAAAACTGTCAATACCCGCCCCTTCAGTTTCATTTTACAACATATTAAACTTTTGCTATCTCCCCATTTAACCATATCTGTAATATTCTCTATGCTTTTTAAAAACGACTCAATATCTAGGTTTTAGCAGTTCTCGTAACACTCAGTGAGCTGCAACCACTCTACCATCTGGTGCCACATCAGCGCACTAGTCAAATATAAATTTTGTGCCATTTCCTTTACAGTTTTTGACTCCTGTAAATTAAACAGTTGTCTCCCAAACCTTTGTCAACGTCTTCTCCGGCGTCATTCATACTAGTCCGATCAGTAGCCATGTTACATTTCTGTACAGCTGTCCCGCCTCTCTTGGTACTTTTTATGGCTTTAAATATTATTTCCTCGTCCTACCTCGCAAATTGTTTACCTACTAGCTGCAAGCAACAATGTCATATGGCACAATAACATTCAGAAACCCCAATCTTCATCCTAGCAACTTCGGACATGTGCCAAATTTTTGTATCTCTCTTGCTATATAGCATGTGTCAAAATCATATCCCAATGCTGCCACCACTGGTTGATACCAAAATTGTCAACTGGGTGACTGAACTAACTCATGAACCAGTGGCAACATCTGAAAGAGTCCTCGCAACCAGATGTTAAACAGTAGCTGCCATCACAGTAATTTTTCAGCCAATCTGGTAGGATGGAAGTTGCAGATATTCGTATGCTCCGTTAGAGTCAGGACTGCAGGCTTATTTTTGGAAAATGCAGGGTCATGAGGAGGTAACTGCCCGGGACATGGAAGCCACTAGTGATTAGGCTACAGGGATGGTAAAAATACTGACTTCTCCTTAAATCTTAATGAAATAATCCTCATAAGGCACATTCAACTACAGGCTGGTATGCTCTATGTGTCCTGGCACATGCTAACTGACATCTCGAATTAACAACAATCTGCAACTATGTAACTTAGAGAGCAGTCTCTTTCACTAATTTCATGTCTCACTAATAAATTATATTTTACTGTTTCATGTTAAACCTAATAAACTTCCACTTAGTCAACCAGACTTCTCATGGTTAATTACTGTAATGATGTGAAACAAAAGTACATTTTGGTGTTATCGTAATACCATGGAACACAGGCAGCAAACATAGGTGACATTTAAACCAGTGAAATGCTGCATGGTTATCTCAAACAAAATAGGGGCCATGTAAATCTCACATCTTAGGCAACTAGTTAATGGGTTTAAGGGAGAACCATTCCTCTTCTTTTGCGATGTTACTTTGTCGTTACAACCCGAAAACTAATTTTTAAATCCAAGTATATTTAAAAAGGCTGTAAATGTGATAGATCTCCTTACTCACAAGTTGAAATTAATAATGATGAGTAACATATGATATGCCTTAAATAATCACTATATGGTTTAAGATGTGACATATCATACGATTATTTCATTTGACTTGACATCTAAAACATAGTTATTTTACAAGTAATTTCTATAATCAATATAATAATTAGGCTATATAATAAATCAAATCTGTGTAAAGGGATCCAATTATACTGCTTCATAGTGTATTGAGATAACATAATCCCTACCCAATTATATATGAGACTAGGGCACTTCTCAACACATGCAATTCATTAAATTACTGAACAGTCGTGTGATTCCTCCGAATTAACATGACTGTCTTGATATACATTACCCTCTCTACCTCCTCTGCAAATTTTCCTATGGTATACTCAACTCTGAACATTAATTATAAATTCCCTTGCATTCATATCTCATCATCTTACCTAATCATAGCTTCATAAGAAATTGCTTCTAACATTTCATTATATAAGTTCATTAAAGGTCAATACATGTCTGACATAATATAACAGACTACTTCTCTTAACTCCTTGTGACTATGTCAACTCCTCAAACTTCTCTAAAATACTTCATACACATTAATCTGAACTCCATTCAAATAATCTTATACTTTCTCTAGGTTCACTTAACTTAACAACTTCTCTTACATAATTTTCATTAGTATTTCCAGTTCCCTAACCACAACACGAATCACACTTACCTCTTGTTTGCCTTATCAATTCTGCAATAATATTTCTGTGAAATTACTTCTTGAATCAATTCTTCCATGACACCTCTCCTTATTCACGTAAAACTACTTACTACCTAAATAATCTAACAAATTAATATTCTCAAAAACCTCAGATTCTTCCTTGATCTACATCCTTGAAACAACATCCTATTGTTCACCATTATGCTCTCCCTTCTGTCCCTTTTAAATATTAATTATTAAAAAATCTCCATTTGATTAACGAGCTTCCGCCTATTGACCTCGTGCAGCAGCACCTTTAATTACGTTCCTAAGCTAACATGAATACTTGCCCCAGTCACGGTATCGAAACCAATTTGAACTTCACATCATACTGGCAAGGCTTTATGACCCACTACCAACTGACTCACACTCCATGCTACATGATTTCAAAGTACACTTACCCCCATCGACTGTTAGTTGTAAACTATTACAAAGTTAGATAAAAATCACCAAGGCGTGGGCTGGTGGCAGCCACACTCTTTCTATCCTTATACTATCATGCACACCAGTTGACATTACCTGGGCAAACAACCTCTCTCAGTAATGGTTCCCTCCAGCTTCCAGCAATGACTGACCTTGAGCTGCCCTCCGGCTCATGCTATATTACCCTCCCATGTGATGCCCAAGCCTGGCTGGCTACTTCCACGTCCATTGATACACAAACACTAGTCTATTTCTTGTGATGACTAATTACCCGTGCTGTGTGTAAGAATTCTAATGCAACTTGAAAATAAAGTATACCACAAGGGTGCTTCTTAATGGAATCAATACTTATTACAATTTCAATCTTGATTCGTTTTAGTACAATTATTATTTTAGTGCAACAAACAGCTGCATGCCTCTGCTTGCAGCATTTTTACCTTGAGAGATACCTTTCTTATTTAAATAAATATAATAATTCTAAAGACAATAAGGAAATTGCAAACCATCTGAATCCTTACATGAGACAATCCATAATTCATTAAACGAAATTTATATCATCGCAAATTAATTTATAATATTATAGAGGTAGGAGAAAGGCCATTTTCCCACATAGCCATAGCCAGTGTACTACATGTGTATCTGTTTCATGGCAGTTCATGTTACTTAGTGAGACTAAGTCAATAATACATTTTTGATAGTTGTTTATGGTTTTGTTACATCAGTGTAAATGGTTGCAGCATTGCAGTCTCTGGAGGACCTCATGTGGACCAGGTGCCTCTAGATGCAGTAAGTGTGTCCACACGCCAGTTGTTGTCGATGATGCTGAACCCCATTAAACTGATACCTACCGATAATGACTTGCAGAGGTAAGGCCAGGTATAGTCACAGATATTTAGAGTGAGAGTCGGGGATTTATTTTGCATGCTTCAGCATACCAGTTTTTAAATACATTTTGAAAGAATTGTATAATTACATAACATTTAAAATTACTTAAGTTATGAATCACTTGTGGGTGATTCCATTTCAAATGTTCCAGGAAAGAAACAATTTGTTTCTTAAATATTTAAAAAATAAAATTGATATTTTGTTAATGATGGCCCTTATAGGTTGGTTGTAAAAAAAAAGTTGTTATTCTTTTAGATTGAGTTGTTGAAGAATGGTGGCAATTTTTGTTTCATGTTAGGCGTCATTTTTTGAATTTGTAGACATTTGCTTCAAAGTCTGTATTTCAGCTATTGTTTGTCTCAGAACTCTGGCCGTGTTCCAAATAGGAAGAAATGTGCACTGTCATGCACTCACACTTAGCAATGATGTCAGGGAGTGCTGTACCAAATGTTCATTGAGAGTGAGTTCGAATACGAGTGCAAGTATTTGTTTACGAGTGTGTGCACATGCATGCTGTATTCGTACTCGAACCAACCACCATTCTTTGGTTTGTTTTCTTGCATCAGGAAAAATTAATAAACCGCCTTAATTTAATTCTCCTCCATGTGACTTTCGCAAACAAATATATAGGCCCATCTGAAAATGAATTCATTATTTTTGAATAAACAGAGCTAAAATGACGAGCTCAAGCCGTTGATTGCTGATCAAATTTATAGCTTACCTGACTCTTCATCATACCCATCATCATCCATTGTTTACTCCATTGTTTACTAAAATGTAAATATTAATGTATACATTGTTTGTTTAAGTAAATGCAGGATAACATTCAATTGCTGACTGTGTCAGTTAATTTAAATAGTGCTAGTTACAATAGTTTCATAAGGAGGGAGAGTAAGTGCAAGAGTATGAGTGGGTCTGAGTGGGCCTCTGATACAAAAACGGTTTGTTGTTAGCACATTTTACACATCATTTTTTATGCAAACATAATTTGGATAGCTTTTTTCCTTATGCTTGAAATTTCATTCAAAAGTTAATACTTTCAATAGTAAAAAACATGTAAATTTTTTGAGTACCTATTGTAATGCCTAACGGCGTAGTGCCTAAAACAAACGCCCTCCTGTATACTGCCTAATGGCATAATACCTAATGACATAGTGCCTAAAACAAACCCTCTCCGGCATACTGCCTAATGGCATACCTAATGGCATAGTGCCTAACAGAATAATGCCTAATGACAGCGCTTAATAGTATAGTGCCTAACAATGTAGTGCCTAATGGTGCAATGCCTAACAGCATAGTGTCTAATGTCATAATATTTACCTAATGACATAGTGCCTAATGGCATAATGTTGAATAGCTTAGTGCCAAATGCCATTATGCCAAAATATTATTTGCAGATTGATCTTTATTCTTTTCTGACTGATTGTGATAAAATTTCATTAAGTGCCTCAATTATGATAGTTTGAGAATTCAACGTTGGAGGTCACTTGGTTTCTAGTCTGTTGGAAGACCGCAAGATATTTTAGCACAAGATGTCACTAATGGCGTTGTAATACCCGATATTGCAGAACTCACTCAGTTTTATTACTTTCTGTTTAAATGAAGTGTTTTTTTTTTTTCGATTGTCCATTTGTTTACATTTGAAAACCCCAATGTTTACTTTTTTTTAGTAACGTTACTTGGATTTATTAATTTTAGTGACTAAATAATCAGATTTTGTTCATAGACAATATTTTCACGGACTTTAAAGATTTGTGATAGTGATTTTTACAACTAAAAACGAACTGCTTACGAACATAACATAAAACTTGGCAGAAATATATTTCAGTGTTGGAATTCTTGTATTTTGCTGGAAGTTGTTTTGGGAATGATTGAGTGCAGTTTCTGAACACTAGTTTACACCTTCTGCCACTAGAACAAACAGTTTCATTTCATGTGCTTTTATTGGACATTTATTTGAAATCGCAGAAACAGCCAATTAACAGTGCAAGCTTTATACATTGTTTCAATATAGATTGTTGTGAGGAAGCGGGGGTGTAAGAGATGCGCGACGCTCCTTCTCGTATGTCATGACCAGCCATATGAACTAGAAGCTCTGTAAGGAGGTCCCAAACCCCGGATTTCTCAAGAAACTGCTGTGTTGGGTCTGGCTGGTTATTTATGTTTGAACTATGTGAGTTGTTCATTAGGAGTCCTCAGCATCATTTAAGAAATGATGCTACACTAGGGGACAAGTGAATATTGTGCCACATGGACCCGAGGATGCTGAGGCTGATTACTCTCCTGAGTTCAGTCCAGGGCTCGAACCATCAACTCCGAGGTAAAACTAGGCCAATGTATTCATAAGCAATGAGATACTCTACCAGATTTTCGACGATGCTTGGTTGTGGTTTAGAAGAAATAGTTAACTCTAAATTGAACTGGCTTAGTATTATTTTGAAAGTGCAGTTTTCTCAATAAAATGCAAAAGACTGGCAAGTTACGATTTCGTATTTTTCTGCCTCAGTAATCGCAAGTACAATGAAAAGAACTGATTTTGCCTAGTCATGGTTTTATCCAGTTTTGCTGCAGAGAGTCTGGTTGCTAAAAGTTACAACTTAAATTACTGTAATTCCTTCTGCACATCCGTAAGATCACTACACATTCAGACCAAACATGAATTTCATACATTTTGTTTAATATTAATGACAAGGTGATAACTTGTGAGGTTTAAGAGTAAACTATGGTTTTTGTAATTGATTAGGGTATTCTGTTTTTCATATTTCTAGTGCTTGAGTGTTACAAGGGTATAATTTATTTAGTTTTATGTTGTATTATTATGTGTGTCGCCTAGTTTGAATTTTAAGTAAACCCTGCTAAAATATGGAACCTGAGTTGTGTGTCTGTGATTAGTTTAATCATGTCTTTGCATGCCAGTGCTGAATCATAATCAAAGGAATGGTTATCCACAAATTCTCTCTGATTGAAAGTATTGCTGATGTGCTAAACATCCCCCAATTTGCTAATATAGAGGTTGTGGCATATTGACACCACCTGATTTTAATCTTTATCGCACCCTGCTAAGCACCTGGTGCCTACTCATTGATCTGAATGACCTATATTTTTCTGAATGTGTATCATTGTGTATTTTCTATTCCAACACAGAAAGGCTGCTTTGTTTTGTATTTTATTTAATATTGCTGAGAGTACTGTGGTATTGGGAGTGTAAAATATTCCATCCAAACAAAACCTCACGCACCCTGAGATATTACAAAGGAATATTTTATTACTGATGTGTAGAAGTAGGCTATGTTACCCAAAGACAACACCTACACCTCACATTGCACTAGCTCCATTTGGAGTTAAGGTCTCGCTGAGTAAACTGGAAGAAAAGTCAACTATTTTTGTTTACTTAGTCCTCCAACTCTCAGTCGAATAATAAAGTGTGTTAGTGAATGTTGGTGTTACGGTATAAGAGTTATATATCCATCTAAGTATGTTCTGGTGATTACTGAACAGGAATAACTTAAGCTTTCATTTTAGTGTTGCAATTTTTGTAATGGGAAATTAATGATAACTGGTTATTTTTTAAAATATTTATAATGAAGACAAGTACTCCTACTCAACGTTGTTGCCAAATATGAATTTTCAAACATTTCTTTAAATACTCAAAATATTTGGAAGGTCTGAGATATTGGTCGTAGAAACAAATTCGTAATGCAATTTTTTAGGCCACACCTTATCATTTTATCAATATGTATAATTCAATTGCATATACATGAGTTCTAAACAGTAATAACTTCTAGGGGTATAGACAAGGCGCTTGAGGAGATTCCGGAATCAACTCCTGCCCCTCTACCTGGCGAAATATGGACGTTAAAAAAATTAATAAGTGTAGTAGGTATGAGAAAAATAAGAAATTTTGTTAGTAAAATGTTATGGTGGACCAGAAAAGTAAAATGAAATAAATTCAATATAAAAACATAAGTCTATATCCACTCTTACATTTGTATAGCTGCTGCCATATTAATAAAGGAGCCTACGTCTCCCCTCCCCTACCTACTCACACAAATAAATTTTTGCCTATGCCTCTAATAATTGTAATAATGATTTTTAAAATGCATATTTGTGAGTGTGGCGACCCGAACAAGTGCAGGGTTCTATAGATGAGAAGAAAAGACTTGATGAGTGCAACTTTTTTCTTTGTAGATCTAGCTATGTGTTGATGTTTTTCAGGAGGCTATCTTGTAGTTGTTGTTAAGAATGTTTCTCATTGTATGAGTACAGTAATTAAAATTGTCTTAGTGTAATGTGTGCTGTCCTTATTAGATATGCAGCAATTAGAAATTTGTGACTTGACATGATGCAGCACAGAATGCTAATTTCAAGTGATAAAGAAGGATATTATGTACTGCTGAACAGCGAGCATATGGTGCTATAACTGCACAATGCAGTTGAGGACTAAATAACCTCTGATATTATATTCAGCTTATCCTTTACCAATATTTCAAGAAATGTGCAACTAAAGTCACCGGGATCCTTTCATGCGATACATAATACACAGTACAGCAGCACAAAAATTTTAGGCGAAGGAAAAACAACATTAACATGAAAGTATTTTGAGTAGCTGTTAAGATCTCCGTCTTTTGGAAAAAAAAAATGTTGGTGTTTGGTTTCTCCAAGTAGTGTCTCAATTTGCGGTTGCGAAAATAACCAGTGAAGTCACAAAATACCACTACGTGCTAGGGTCCATCGACAGTGAGATAACCGAATTAGTGTCGGACTTAATTTCCAAGCCATTATCGCAAAATCTATATAATTATCTAAAACAAAATTGGTAAAAGAATTTGCAGAATCAGCCCAACATAAAGCGAAAATACTCGTTACGGAGATCGATCTTGGGGATAAGAAGCCATTATACTTCCTACGTAAAATGCGGAACCTAGTCGAGGATAACATTCAAGATGAGTTTTTAAGAACCATGGTTTTGCAACGCATGTCAGTCAATGTACGTGCTATCCTTTCCACTAATTGTAACGATTTTGACACTTTGGCAACACTAGTGGACAAAATTAAAAGTGGTAACTTCAAACGAGGTACGATCACTGCTACTAATAAACAGAAAAATTACGAGACATGTTGGTATCATTACAAATTTGGGGAGAATGCACAAAAATGCATTCCACCATGCTACTTTGCAACTAAGGCGGGAAATGCAGAGGCTCGCCACTGATGGTGGCAAGTGTTGTGAGCTGGAACTCCTGCTGCCTATTCATCACAGACGCAAATTCTGGAGTAAGATTTCTCATAGACACAGGTGCGGATATCTGTCTTCTACCTCCCACGACCTGTGAGAAAACTAATACACATGAATCTAAGGAGCTGTATGCTGCGAACGGTAGTATCATACGGACCTTTGGCGAGCGACTACTCAAACTTGACCTCGGCCTAAACTGTTCATATGTAGTATGGCCTTTTGTACTGGCTGATGTCCGGACACCCATAATAGGTGCTGATTTCCTCAAACACTTTAATCTACTACCTGATGTGTCAAATGGGCAACTATTAGATGATAACATCTCATTGGCAACCACGAGTACCATTGCGGTGGACTCGGGCATTGCCGAACTCCACACCGTTAACGCCAGCTAACAGTCAGCAGCGCTAGAGCCCATAATGGCTCTCACCACTCATGTGTTATATGTCCTGCACATGTGCAAAGAGGCCAGTAATCATTCTGAACTCCCACATAAATGTTATTATTCAGGGTAAAATGTGTTATATTGTATTTGCAACGTTTAATATGTCTTAAAATGTCTTAAAGTGTTTGTTGCTATTTTAAACTTGTTTAGTTTTAAAATTAAAGTGCCCGCGGCACAGCGATTAAGAACACTGATATTCCGGCATGAACGCAGTCATAAAAAGATACTAAATTAATATGAAAATTCATAAGAAAATTATAAAAAAATGAAAAACAATAATTAATTTAATTTCTGCCATTTTATTTCTATAATAAAAAATTTAACTCAGCGTGAATAGCACTTCCGCCTATGTGAACCCCGTAGGCGGCCATGGTAGGTCCGTGCGACGCTTTTCTGTGGACAGACTGTCACGTACGCCCTACGACTGTTGTTCACTGGTTTAGGTTTTCATTGCCAATTTAGTTTACCGGTTAACCTTTGCTTGCATACATTTTTGCTAGACATTTTCCCCAGCATTATGCTTCCATTTTATTAATTTATTGCGCCATTGTGGCATTTTTAACTTAATCAAGGAGAACTAGAAAGATGTTGGAGAGGTCACGCAACCGTGCAACTTGAATCAGGCGCCATCTGCCTATGTTTATGGCATTTCATTGTAACTTCTGCATTATTGCTACTTGCAATTTTCAGGGCTTTGTTTTATGTATGTATTTGAGGATATTTCCCATGTTTGAATATTTTACGGCAACTTCACATATATCCAGGTGGCTGACCTACGCCAAGTCTTTGCATACGCCATCATTGCGTTATGAGAGCTTATTTATGTCACTTCGTATGTGCAATATTTTATTCGCGGTTGTAAGTTAAATTTTTGTCAGGGTTCCATGTATGTAATTTAACGTGAATTGATGTTTTTGTACTTGACCACGCGGTCATGTTAATGTTTGATTGTACCGCCATCAGGAATGTCACAAGCCTGTAACCACTTCAGTCGTAGAGAGAATAATTTTTTCAGCAAGAATAATCTTTTGTCTGAATTTAATTTGCCATTTCCACGCAGAAATATTGCAATTTCTCCTGCAGCACGTGGTTCGCTACGAACTTCATCCAGCGGCAGCTGCGCCATCTAAACTTGTTTTCACACGTGTGTGTTTATTGTGAATACTCATCTCGTGTCCCATCTTGTTTCATGTATCTTTTGAGGGTTTATGTAATTTTGTAATTAGTTTATGTTGCAATTATTCCCATCCTAACTGGCTCTGTGTATAGGCCGTCACCACACTATCGATGTGCTGGAGGGCTTTTCATTTGTAATTCACCATGTCCTGTCTTCAGGGAAAAAGTCAGTCCACCCTAGCACTGATGGCCCTCGTCCCTTGTGAAAGTTGTGCTTTCACGCACGTTGGTGAGATCATTCATCTAGGCGTGTGCTATATTAATTGCGGGCTGGGGATCACCCAAGGGGAATTGGCTAGTCATGACCGAAATTATCATAATTTCATTGGTACGTTGATGTGTATGCATAGTAACAATAAAAACGAGTCTCACAATGAACTTACCTCACCTCTTTTATTTGGTAGTGACAGTGTCCTAGCCACATATATTTTATTAAGTGTTTATTTCAAGTGATGTTTAGTAAACGTTTAGTACTATCTACGTGTTTGTAAGTACGCACAGGTGAGACGGACATACAGAACCCACAGCATCCCTGAGAACACAGTCTCAATAGTACGGTGATTGGGAAGCACCGCTGGTGCCCAAATTACCAGTAAGTATTTGTGTCATTGTTCGTCCCGTGTCTCACCCGACAGCTTCAATTGGCGTTCCCAAGTGGGGCCAAGTGTGTTCATCCGTGTCGCGTCACCCGTGAGAAGATGGCATACACCACGCGTGATCAATCGCGAGAAGCCCTCAAGACATCTGGGTCGGCAACTGCGACACCCGCGAAAGCTTGCGCAAACTATTTGGACATGCTGATCGATCAATGCTTGCATTGTGGAAGGGTGAGTGAAGTCTACCTGTTTAGTGAAAATCTATGGGATCTGCCATTATGTCAATGCACGTCCGACACCGTATCCACGCCATCAGAACCACGCCTGTGTACGCGCACCAGATGGGACGGGGCGAGAACGAAGTGGTTGCAGTGCAAGCAGTGCAAATGGGACTTACATTTACGATGCATAGGGCCTGTGGAGTTTACCACCTACCACAATAGTGTTATAAACTGTGACGAATGCCGTAAGATGAATTGTGCTGGCTGAGATCACACCACCGGAAACACCTGAGGTGAAACCCACGCCGCCGTCAGTAGTCGTTATGTACACACCACAGGTTTTAACGGGACCTGACTGAAATGTTCTCTTACCATCTTTCGCAGGACACAACTCCGAGGACCGGGATACATTCCTTGCAGTGTGCGAAGAAAAATTACATAGGTATCGTGTGCATAGGGATGATTGGTGTGAGGTAACTGCCAACAGGTTAAGGGGAACCGCTGCCAAGTGGTGGAACTTGGTCAGGGACTATCGAGTCACGTGGGACGAGTTCTGTGAGAGATTGTTAGGTCGATTTGACACAGACAGGGTATCACGAGCAGCAGAGAGAACGCCAGGGAATTAAGGAATTAATCCAGCACAAGTTAGGCTTGTATAAGCATTTACACGCGGGACAGGCAACTCGCGGAGTGTAAGAAATAATTGTGACATTGTCACCCCCTGACATTAGGCCATACTTGTGAAGAGCAACGCGTGCAAGTGTGGAACAGTTCACGAGAGAGGCATGCTTGTATGAGAGGGATGTGCGCGCGAGTCAGGAATACCACTCACCGTGGCAAAACTACTGCACGTCAACACCTACAATGCTGCTAGATGTTACGCAACCGCCGCCAGTGTGTTTACACCCGCGAGGCAGAACTGCGGACACTGAAACTTCCACCACAACAACAGCGGAAATAGTTAGTTATTTTATTGAGGGGGCGAAAATCAACACAGAATCGCCGTTCACCATTTTTCTTTGGAACAAGGGTAATAATACTGTATTATAGAGATTTTGTTTAGGTTCAATAACATTATCATTGAGCATCTCAGATACCTGCTGGTTGATGACACAGCGAAAGAAAATAGTAGGGTCTCGTGGCTTGGAGTACACCGGGTCCTCGTGCGTTGTGACGATTGCGTGCTCCATGACGTCGGTGTGCTGCAACTTCCCCTCAATGTGGACCACAGTGGCATACTGGTCCAGCAGACGTTGCTGATGTGTAGCGGACACCTTGTGCTCGAAGTCAGCAAGTGGCGCAGCAGTTGTTATTAGTGGTGGTGTTGCTCCTACGGCGTAAACAGTCCATCGGCCACGTGTCCCCACATGCAGATGATTCAGATGCTGTTCTATCAGAGCTTGGTGGTCAATAAGCCATAGCAGTCCTAGAATCACTTCCTTGCACAAATCTGGCACAATGTAAACATCGCAGTTGGTACGCAGCTCTCGGATCCCTACAGTTACGTGCATAACATGTTTCACTTCTCCCTGTTGGTTGCGGTGGCACTGTAGTTGTTATAGCTTGTATTAGTCCTTTGTGTACAAAATTGTGACGGCCGGCAGAGTCAATAACAGCTCTTGACATTTTTTCCCGTAGGTTCTACACAGATTCTTAGTGCTTTTACGGTATTGTCAGTCACTTGCAACACTCTTGCACGTGTAGCTTGCTGGTTCTGCGGCAGCGACTGTGTAATCTACCTGACAGGCGGTGGGGTTGTGTGACATTCATAGCTAACACGGGGGTACAGGTGACGGGGGTTCGCTTTATCGATCCGGCACTTGTTCTCTTCACTCCGCCTGCTTATCTCGTTTGTAGGCATATGCCTCCCGGGTAAACAGTTCCACATTTTTCCGACTGGCTCCGCGCAACATCGGCCTAATGTATATTTATATCATAAAATTTTATTTTCAAGATGGTGGCCATCTGTTTTCAGCATTTAGATGACTGTTTTATCCCACTTTATACCCACTCTGCTTCACCAAAGTTGCATTTAGAGTCTGATCTTTTGGTGCTTAGTGTCTACATACATGTATGACAGTGTGCAACATCAAAATTATATGGGTTGAAGAATCCCTTCCTAGAAAAAATAGTCTCCAACTTGGGTAAAAAATGATACTTGACTGTTTCCGAAGTCAAAAATAGTTATTTGGTGGACAAAATAATAATTTGAGTTTTTTTTTAAAGATACTCTTGATGGCAAGGCACAACTTGTCCCATTCTGTTATTTTCACTGCTGTGGAGTACATGGACCTTTGGAAAAACAAAAAAAAGTTGATTTTTAAATTTAATCTATTGTGCATTCTATAATCCCACTTCATTCTGAATGTGATTAATTAAAGGGTGTCAAAGGAATGCAAATGTGAATTACCTCTGCTGTAGTTGAGTGTGCCAGTATAAGTTTTCTCCTTGCTGGCAAGTAACCTGAAAACATCAAAAACAGTATTATACAT
The DNA here is from genome assembly GCA_029891345.1 of Dryococelus australis. Lineage (NCBI taxonomy): Eukaryota > Metazoa > Arthropoda > Insecta > Phasmatodea > Phasmatidae > Dryococelus > Dryococelus australis. Next base: position 177,826,299 of record CM056994.1, on the reverse strand, counting down.
AACAAATACCTAATCACTGCACTCATTTATTTATTTTAGCTGTGGTACCAGTCATTAAATTTTACTGCTATATCTACATTTTAGCCTTCTTTTTGTACATTCACAATTCAATTTTCGTTCTTATATATGCACATTTATACTAATATTTACTAATTTACAAACTCCATGTTGGTGCAGTAATGTTACTGTGTAGTACCCATGTGCTGTTCTCTCTATGAAAATCGTTGATAACATTTCATTTCAGTTGGTTGCTTATGTTGTGTGTTCTTCCATTGTAAGTTATTGACTCAGTGTGACGTTTTTAAAATATTAACTTGTTTCACCTATACCAATTACTTTGTAAGTTTGAAGATGGTGCTTAGGCCTTTAGGATAAAAAAAATGTGACCTTGTACTCATATTCTCACTCCACAGTTTCTTTGCCTGTAACAATTTTAATCCACCAGTCACCGTCATAAATAAAATACACATAATCGTTCAGGTCTGGCAAAACAGCTTGTTGTATTTTGATGATGGGTACCACTAACTAGTTCTGTGATGAGTATTGAATGACAGCAAGATTATCTCCATCTACTGGAACAAAACCATGATACTGCGTTGTATTGGGAATAGTTTCAGCTTCTTGAAGTTGTCTTTCAAGTAACTTCTCTTCACAAACAATATCTTATGACGGCCCAAAGAAAAATGTTATTCCAAAAATTTTGCTTGAACCAAATTAGAACATTTCTTGTGGCAATACAATGTGGTTTTCAGTGGTTCTTTGTAAACTAGCCTTTGTCACAAGCTGTTAAACTGTATCTCCGGCACCATCCCACAGACTTTTGCCACGTGAATGTCATTCAGCAGATAGACCAAAATCATCATTGTGCTTAGCCAGGTTGACAAAGTTTTTTCTTTTGGTGTTGAGCAGCTGAACCGTCACTAAAATAATACACTTTTGTCCACTTGGGAAATCTGTTTTTCAAATGTTGAAGCGTTAAAACAAAATTTTCTGGAAAGTGTGAACAGCTACAGTGTTGTGTGTCAAATAGTCGCTGATAACACAAAAGTTATCACACTTTATGGAATCACTTTGTAATATACAACAAATGGATGTAATGTGGCTTGTGCGTTGAAATGGCTTTACTTCATCTTGTATCATGATAATATAATTTTCTGAGAAAACTCCCAAATTTATGCACTCAGCAGCAGTAATATCGTCTTTTTTTTATTTTAGAAACTATACAGTAATGCTGTAAATCACATGAGAATTTGATGTTCTTTACCAAATAATCACCAGGAAACAGATTGTTTAACTTTTCAAAAGATTTTATTTTATTGATATTGTTCATCTTCATCAGTATTTGCCTGTGATACATTCAATAAACAACAGACTTTTACAGAAAAGTTTTATTTTACTTTAACGAAAAATATTATTACATAAATAATAAACTTGAATTCAATAATGAACTCATTTGAAAAATCAATGTAATAATATAAAAAGTATATATATATATCTCTTTAGCAATTCTCGCCTTTAAATAGTCGTAGGCTAAGTTTATTATAATCCATATCTCCACCAATAAAACCATTATAACAATATTTAAAATTTTTATCATCTTGTCAAAATTTCCTAGAAATTTTGTGTCCTTTCTAACCTACTTTTTTGGTACATTTGATTAGGTTTGGGTTTAATAAAAACCAAATACTTTTGTGTCTGCCTCTAGTAAAAAAATTTACAAATTAAATCTTTGTTTTTTAAACTAACATCATGAAATATAACACATAAAATATTTTCTTACCCATCTAAATAATATATTTTTTCTTGTAATATTATTGATACCTTTTCAAAGCTCTTTGTAAGAGAATATATTTTGGTTGATTTAAACTTTTTAGGTAACATATAATTAATTATAATTTAACCACCCACTTTTGTATATCAAATTAATCAATAAATTAGTATTTCCACAATTACTTGATCCAATTATTATGTCAAGCAATAGTTAAACATTCTTTTTATTTTTGATTTTTTTTTCATAAATGACTACACTAACACCCTAATAAATTTCACCATCTAGTATTAAATTTTTTTTTTCTAAATGAATGGATAATAAGCTATTTAAGTTGACTGATAATAATTCTGTTTCGAAGAAGTAACTTCACTATGGTGTTTGCTATAAAGATCTTTCAATTGCATTAATTACATTTCATATTACATATTGTTACGTGCCTACTGCCGCATAAAGCACGGACACTATGCACAGACTTGGCTCTGTGGGAGTGATCCATCTCGACCCTCCCCTGCCCCAGGCAGACCTGATCGTGGTCCCATCACTGGGCGGCCAGGAATGATTAACAGTTTACCTGGTTGGTGTCACTGACCCTCCTTCTCTTCCGCCCCTTCTGGGGAAGCTAACAACTTTTGAGGATGCACAAGAATATTCTGCGAACTAGTACCCTCCGTGAAACATGGCATTTGGAGACCTTCTCAGTGTCCTCTCGTTATCTCACTGTTGACGGGTATTAAAATAATATTGATTTTGAGAGGACAATGTTCCGGGTTTGATGAAGGTATCTTTGTAATATTTTTCACTTGGGCCAATTTTATGTTAAAAATTATTAATATTTTTACAAGCAGTGTATTTTATATTTAGGTACGAAAAAAATTTTAAATGGCACCATGTTGCACTTTGAAATCCAAATTTTCCCTGAGGAGGATCCTCGGACCCTCCTCCCCCTTTATTGGGGAGATCAACGCCTCTACTGGCCCCTGCACACAGTAGTTTGCCTATGAAATCATAGCACGCATCGCCACTGAACCCTATAAATATTGCACCTGCTCAAGGGTCAAAAATCTTGTGGAAGTAATTTGGCTAAAGTGCAATAATTGGACGAAGTCTGGTGCTTCGTGGGACATCAGCAGAGAGGATAGAAATTGCAAGATGGCAGCCTGCGAGTGTTTTGTGCAGTGTGGATAGGACAAGAGGGAGTGGTATATGAGTTGAAGGCTACTGTGCACAAGTGTGCTCAAGAGATCTCTAGAACATTGTGGACTGGTGGAATCTGGACTGAACTAAGGTGTAACTGTACGAACATGTGATACAGACTTTATTGAAAATTTTGGAACAGTCAAATATGGACATGTGTAAAATAATTCAGTAGGTTTTGATACACTGGTTATTGAGACTGATTTTATTTATTTAATTATATTAATTTTTTGAAATAGTGTTAAATTGTATTGAATGAATTTATTAATTGTAATTAGCAGGTGATAGCAATTTACTGTGAGAGATTGAGTAGAGAGTATTTTCTTTGTAATTATTGCAAATAAATTAGGAAATTTTAGGACTAGTTATCCGTTTTATTTGATTAAGATCTCCATTCCTGAACGAACCTGACTAAGTGCACTGACTGAGAGAAATTGTAACAATGTTTAATCCCTAACATAAATAATTATGACATAACAATAACCAATACAAATTTAATTATAATATTATCATTTCTAAATATCAGTATGATATTGATTCTTTGAAAATAAATATCAATTCATATGGTACATTTTTAAATAATGAAGTTGATGTAACATCAAACGATATGAGAGAACAAAATAATAATTCAAAGTAAATTCAGTAATGTGTTGGATGATTAATTATTAGACATGCTAGATACTGAAAAATTACTATTTGAGAAAAATGAGATTTTTTAGGTATTGTACTACCTAATTTCGATGCAATAAAAACCATGTAACGTCGCAGCCATCAAACATGATGACTGGAAATTATAGCTCAGTTTTGCTCAATTGATAGAAACATGAAACTTAAAAGGCACAATCTTAAAATTAGGAGGAAGAAAGAATGAAAGAAAAAAAAAGTTCAAGGCTCAGATTAGTTTATTTTTATTTTTATATTCCAAATAACAGGTTCACATTTTTCCAGAAATGCAGAATCCTGAACAGTCAGTTTGAGACAACCTGAACTGAACAGCACAGCAGTAGTTCATTTATTGTTGTCACTCCAAAACTCGCCTCGCTAGAGAAATTTGTGAGTACGTTCCATGCTCAATGTGGTTCCTTCACGGCTTTTCGTAATCCATTTTTGGGCCGTAGGCACTCAGCGCTCACATCGCCACATGCCTACCCTTATTGTTGTCACTCCAAAACTCGCCTCGCTAGAGAAATTTGTGAGTACGTTCCATGCTCAATGTGGTTCCTTCACGGCTTGTCGTAATCCATTTTTGGGGCGTAGGCACTCAGCGCTCACATCGCCACATGCCTACCCTATCTCTTTACACAAAGGTGCGAAAAACATGACCAGATAAGGTTATGGTGTGGCCCGAAATCCCTCCCCCGCCATTTCACACTGCATCGTAACTAAAAATAATCAAACTTCTAGAACATTCTGTAAGGAAGAGATGTTTATGAAAGTGGAAAAAAGCTTTTATCTCGGCAAGCTGACGCAACCTTAACTACGACTTCAGAAAAAGCAAGCGCGTGACAGAAAAACAATTGATCATTGCCAGAACTTCAAATACTGATAAGATATTACAATTCTTCATGAAACAAAAAGAAAACCAACCAAATGTCCCATTTTGATTATTATAATTAACTGGCATCATTACATTACCTCCCTTGGTTTGGGAGAGATTTTGAAGAAACCTTTCCCAAATCGAAACCCTCCTTGTATACGGCTATTCTACAAACTAATGGGACTCTGTTCTTTACAAACACTTTGTGCTTATAAGTTAATAAACAAACTCAATCAAATATAGGCTGTTCACGGTAGTGAGCACTTTTGAAAGTCCATTCATTTGGAATTATAGTCAATGAGTATATGTTATTTTAGCTCTAGACATTAATTGCAGAATGCGGTGGAATATACACACTGTGTTTATTGCTTTCATAACAATATTTATTTTTAAAAAATGGTAAGAGGATACAAAATGGCTGCAAGGAAAAAGTAACTAGGGCCTCAAAAGTGCTCACTTTACCATGAAAAGTCTATAACAAAAATATTCACTTCACATGTTGAAGAACACTCAAGACATCTGCTGGAATGCTGCAAGAAAATTATATAAAATTATATATATATATATATATATATATATATAATCCACATTTCAATTACATTAAAATGTTATTTCTCAATTAAGATTGATGGTGTACATGCAATGTATGCCAATGATAGATTTAATTCATTATATGTATGTTGTTTTACACCCCAAGTACTTTGGACAAATATTCTTTTCCCAAGAAGTTCAATAATTATTTACATTTTCTTCTATTAACAATACCTTTTATGTTTATTGCCAAGTCAAAGAAATAGAAAAAATCCAGATTTTAAACATTTTGTAAACACACTATCAGTCTGTGAATTAATCTCCAAGCTCATTTAGAATTCTAATGTACTATTGTTACAACAAATTAATATAGTAAAATCTATTAATAAACCTGTGGGGATATAACTGGCATACTGTGAACATCCAATGTACGTAATCCAAATAATAGTCATACATAGAAGCTTCAGCTTGCAACCCACACCAAAATACAAAGTGTTACCGATTTTCAAGTTACAGTATTATCTAATTTCATTTATAATATTACACAAAAATACACAATATTACCCCTAAGTTATGCACACAAACATACACAATATTACCCAACAGCAACATGATCATCAAATTTTAAAGCGCGGAAAATATTGTGAGTAGGCCGTAATGGTACGGTGTTGTTTTATCGAGCGAGAGCAACTTTGAAGCAACTGTCTGCTTAGCGAGGCTTGTCACTCTGTCTTTGCCTCTTTCATGCTCGGGAAGTTTCACTTCAGTAGAACGCAGAAATTGTACGTGTTTTCAATTGTACCATATTTCGTACTTATTACAGCAGGATAATGATTTTTGAATTTGTAATTTACAACTGAAAAGAGATTTTAATTTGAATACTTATTTTAATATATTTAGATATGATGGCGGAGCAGAAACTAGGTGAAGTGGGCAGACGTGGCGAGCCGTTACTTGACGTGTTGCTGTTTTACAGAATGAAGCCTAAAGCTTCTTACACAATAGAACACTTTAGCATTAGACTTTACGTTTCCTTTCCTCTGCCGAAAACACCAATACACAATAGAATTGTAAAGTCAGAGTTCAGTCAGTTGAACATCAATTCTGGGAACTAGGTAAAAATGTGTATCTTGTTATGAAAATAATTACGCTAATATCCAGGAATGCATTTTACGTTCCTTTTTTTAAAAATAGGCTTAAAATTGATATTAGAAGTGTATTTAAAAAAAATAAACTAATTTGTTTACTTAATTAAAATATGTAAATTCATATATTTCCTCTTCACATTATATTTGTTTGCCATTTATTTAATTTAAGACGAACTTTGTATAATATACCGAGATTAAAATCGCACTACAATAAAATATCGCACTTTCTACATAACCTCTGTTAGATTCTCTACAAAATGGCTACTTGACTTTGACTTTAAATTTCAACTTTTCGAAATCGTGCTTGACTTTACCTTTTACAGTTCTATTGTGTCAAACTCCATTAGAAACAACATGTCAGGAAGCAAACGTAAAGTCAAATGTTAAAGTTTTCAATTGTGTAAGGCCCTTAAATTATACTTATTCCGAAAAATACTTCAAATTACATCACATTTGTAGACGTGTATTTAAACCTACCTAAACAAGTTACGAGGTTGTGATAAATCTGTGTTTCCACTGCAGTAATAAATATACTGTTACGGTATGTGTCATTAACTGCTGCGTATGAAATAACGAGGCATGGTGATCGTTACGCTGGATCTGTGTGTGTGTACGTGATTTCAAATATTTGATGTGAACTATTTATACGTTTTAAATGTAAATATTTTTTATGACAAAGTTATTTATTTACATCCACGTAATCCACGTTATCACTATGTTGTACCTTTGCCCTGGGTGTTTGAAAAAAATTCTTGTAACGTGATTTACCAGCAATCCCAACAAAATAACCAAGCGCAGTCCCAATAAAATTCAATAAACCTAATACACAGTAAGTAGCAATACCAATAAATATGAGCGGAATAAAAGTTACGGTACGCTTATTTGTGTGCATGTTTACCTCTATATTTTAAGTTTGTATGACAAAAAATGAACAACAGAGTTGCGTGCTTGATTTTAATGTCTCTTTTTCGTTGGACTGGTTATTCCTTCGTTATTAGAACTGAGGCCATCCTTTTAAATAACCCAGCACATATCAATTACAAAAAGTGAAATACTACAGTTCATTACCTTGCAATTGTAACAGTGTTTAACACAGTCACAGCAAAATATTAACGTGCATTACATGTAATGTGCTGTGTCGTGGAAAATAAATATGTTAATGTAACGTAACCGTAAGAACTATCGTTACTTCAGGCACTTTTAAAACGTCATAAAGTTGACCAAAATATTATTATAGGCCCAAAACTGTGAATATTCATACGAAATGGTTTTTGAAATAGATCTAAGACAGAATTCTTTGAAAAGCTGTAAATAGTAAACAACACATTTGACAGGTATAAAAGTGGAAGTCACATTTCAATGTTTATTTTTAGGTGTAGCGAAAGTATATGAACACATCTACACACATAATGGCATGTAAACATTGATTTTGACAGATGCTACATGGCAATATTTGTTTACATTTGGCGTAAGGATACGAAATGGGCCTGCAAGTAGATATTTAGCAGGGCTCCGAGAAAGTTGCTTCCAATGGAGACTGGACCATACCTGTATTATTAAACCATATACACTACAATATGCCAATCTTTAATTTTATATTCAAAAATATCTTACTTTCTCAATTATTCTTCATTACTCAGATTTGTCAACATTGAATTTGGAAAATAACAGTAAAATTATATTCACTCCTTACTACACTTTCAGTAGTGAAGTGTTCCATTAATATAGTGTTATTGTTAAGAAATTTTACTTAATTTTTAAAATTATTTCTTTGCAGAAATAGTTATATCTTGTATTATTCAGTATTGCTATATTAATTAAAACTCGTACATCAACATCCATACTAATTTTCAGAATTCTCGCATATTTTCCAAATTATTATCATTTTTGAAAATTAAAATTTAACCTTTTTAAGAAATTTAAAAAAAAAATACATTTCATATGCATTGTTCCTATATAGTTCTTCCTGTTCAGTACTCAGCTTAAAGTGCAAGAACAAAATTTTAATAGTTATAAAACAATAAAAAAATTTATATGTAAAAAAGTTCTTCTCATAGCTTATTTAAACTCAGCACAACTGTTTACACCATAAAATTCTTCCATTGACATTTATTATTATTTACAGTTATACAGTTAGGTCTTATATATCTCTATGAACCAATAGCAATCTTCACAAAAACATATTTCTTTTTTGTGGTCATACAATTGATCCTTTCTCCAAAAAATAATATAACTCTAAGTTTACAACAAGTTTTAATCCATTCAGTAAGTACAAGCAAAAATAAAAATACGTAACCTGCAATTGTTTCTTTGTGTTCTTGACAACACTATATTATTTAACATAAATCTTTATATTATTCTTTTACTTACTTTTTCCTCTCCTGAAAACCTTCCTTACAGTATACTACTGTACTTACTTCATACCTCACTACTCAAACATCATCACATGGTCATGAACAATCCTGTACATGATATATAATATTGATTCATATATAAACAAACTACCCCTTCACCTATTCTTTTCTTGCTATTCTCTACTACACCTTTGTTTCTTCCTGGCATTACTACTCTTTTAAACACTAGTATTAAACACTAATACGCTGAGAATTTATTATACATTTCTCTTTAAAACACACAAAAATAAATCCTTTTTCACAATAATATTTTTTTAAATAAAATAACCATCTACTGGCCAGCAAGTCTGAAACATTTCGCTCGCCCTAATAATCTAATACCTTGTTTACTGTTGCCTATACCAAGGCTTAGGCTTAAGAATGGAAATATAATAATTGACCCCATTTATCCTGTATATACTGTAACCTTTCGCCTCAATCTGGTATGATTATTCTAACAAAATAATTATCACCCACTCGAAATAAACACATTAACTTATCTTTTTTACATCATTACTGTATAAGAAAAATATTGAAAAACTGCACAAGCAAACTGTTAAAAAATTAATTACCTACTTAACCTAAATTGCAATCTGTCTGCCTTTATTTATTTTTTCTTTCTTTTCTCCATGACATTCTCACTTTGTGTCTCCTTTTCCTTCCCTTCTTCCTCGCGACCTATGTCATACTGTACTTTTACTCTTTTTCTTTTCCCTACTGTCTTAAATCTACCCCTTTTTTCCCTTCTTTTTCCTCACTCCATGCCTAACCCTGTTTAATTTTTTTTTTTTTGCCTTACAAAATTCTTCCAGAACAATTCATCATATTGTTTCACTCTAATCCCCCTCCCCCCCTACCACTTTCACAATAATCTTATCCCACTTGCACTGTACTCTCAATAAACTCTGACTGGTGTAATACAATAGCTATTCCTAATTGCAGATTTAATTCATTATTTTTCATCGACACATTCTTCACTTACATCCTTTGACCATTCTACAGCTCTATTTTCACACTGGTTTACTTTGTTTACACATTTCTTCTTAACCTCATTCCATTTGACATTAAGTTCTAATTTGAAGTCTGGAAAACACTTAGTATTATTATCTACTGCACTCTGGGCTTTGTTTAAAGTCAATTTCAACTGTTGAAATTAAATTTTCTGTTCGGTAACTAAATGTTTTTGTTCAGTCTTGAATTGATTTTGTTTGGTCACTTGTTTTACAAACAGGCTTAGTTGTTCGCTAATTTCCGACATCTCTTTTCTCTGAGTTTTCCCGTTTATATTACCAAGACCTGAACCTGAAGTGTTTACTTCCACATCAGATAAATTTATGTTTATTTCCTGTTCAAGTCCTAAAAAATTGTCACCTTCACTTATTCATGTTCGTTCTTGGCTACTCGCAATAATGAATAGCAAATATTTAACCTGTAACAATACAATATTATACATATAAACAAACTGCCTGTTTTACTTTAATTTGTGAGTGCCTAAAACGTTAAAAAATTTAACACGCAAGAAACAAAACCAAAAATAAAAGTGACATTTGTTTTCGATTTGACCAACCATGAATTTTAAACAGTTACCTTAAAATGACATTGGCAAATATTATCACCATAACCTATGCATTAAAAATAAACAAAATAAATTGTGACGAATTTGCTTGGACTGATGATCCAAATACTAAAATGTTTTTTATATATTCCCTTAAAAACTTTTCGTTTTTCCGGGATGAAAAGTACCCTATGTGCTAATCCAGAATATAATCTACTCCTGTACCAAATTTCATCCAAACCCATTGAGCCATTACGATGTGATTGAGTAACACACAAACATATAATTTATAATATTACTAGGACTTTTTTTTTACCCATAATACTGATATGAATGGTATGTGCAGAATTAGAAAATTATTGGGTATCTTTGTAAAAGAATGTAATATTGGAAACATTTGCAATAATAACATTCAGAATGGAGAAGAGATAATATAGAAAATCCTGTTACAGAAGATAATAAATATCACATTTTTGAAACGAAGAAACAGCATACATATTATTACAAGATACCAGAGGGGCGTGTTCGAGTTCATGAGAGATGGAGGTCTTAATAATAATAATAATAATAATAATAAAAGAACTAAATTTAATTCTTAATTTATTCACACAGCTATTATTTACTACATTAAATCATCTATGTCCACTATTACTATTCTTATTTCTTAGTGAGTACAATATTTACTGTCTATCTCAACTCTAATGAAAGTACTACTCAATGTCTCTGATTATAGTCAGTTAACTCACTCTCATCAACACATGTTCAGTCGGTCTGTTGCCATTATTTGAAATGTCTTTCACTCACACATCCAATTGAATAGCCCCACCTATCAGACATACTCTTCACTGCACCGATGCTTGCAGTCACAGATTTTCCTTCTGCTGGTGACTTCCAGCTCCACTCGTTGCTCTTCTGGCTTGTCATCTATTGTTTAAAACTGCGAACTCATCTAAACTTTCGACCCTTGACAAACTCTAGGCTCTGAGGCACATTGTGCGTAAATAATATCTCTGGCCCTGATCTGGAAGGTTTGCTGCACCCTGAGTCACGCTGATAGAAACTATGTCATTAAACCAGAATATTCCCTTCAGATAAACTTAGAAATTCTATCCGCATATGGTCAGGAGCGTGCGAGCTGCAAAATGCTTATCACTGCGTCAGGTGGAAGAATGTGTATCTTTATAACTTAAAAACCTGATAGGTTTATTGCTCGCCTGTCATCCAAACATTCCTTTGCGACTCACCGCTCTCTATCATATCACTACTCTGTCAATCTCTGTTACCCGTGATGTACAAAGCAGCAAGCTCATAACACTATTTAAATCACTTGGATAAAACAGAATAGATAACTTATGCATAGAAAATAATGTCCTAAATTAAGATACATGTACATTTTAAAGGTGACGCCACATGAGGTATCGATGCAAGGAACAAAGACAAACATAGCTGCTTGAAATCACAGTTTAAATGAAACATTCCCGTACATACTGTATAGACACGTGTGAATGTATATGTATCGTACGTGTACAAGCTAACATTCTTCAAAGTAGTCTTCAAGGTTTTCCGTGGTTTTTTGCCAGCGAAGAGGCAGGTGGGAAATACCATTGGCTGCATAAGATCCGTCAATGTGCGTCACTTCTCGTTGAAATGCTGTGACAATGTCTGCCATTCACATGAGTGTATACAGTTTTTACGAGAATAGAATATATCAATGAAACAGTGGTTTCAAGCAGCCATGTTTGTCTTTGTTCCTTGCCAGACATTCCTGCATCCATACCCCATGTGGTGTCACTGTTTGTGTTGTTTGATTATTCATTAGACAATATTTGTAGATATCAATCTTAAGTTTTTGTATTTTACATTTTCGTATTCCTTTGTGATTGTTCTTTTCTTAAATATAATTTCTGAAGGCGGATATTTTTGTTTTCAATCTAACAAACTCCCTTATTTGTATTCCTAGGTGTTCATCCTAAAAAAATCCCTGTACATTTTATTAACTTGTGGTGTACCTAATCTGATGTATCTAAGTGTTCTATATTATTTTTAATGTCTTAATATACATCTTCGGTTTCAGTACACACAATGAGTGAATTAGTATCAGTACGTAACAGTCTATTTATTTGACATATTTTCAGTGGTGTGTGGTTAAGCTGCAAGAGAGGGTCGTTACATAACAATACACATATATGCATGTACACAAATTTATATGGTTTCGTCTATTAAATAAAAAAATATTAACTGTGCCGTTAAGAACATAACATAATACAAGACAAAAAAAAATGCAATAGCTTAGGGGAAGAATATCCGTCATGTAATATGCAACAATGAATCTATCAGTTGCCCATACATCTAAACAAGAAGAGACATATATAACACTTGTACACATACTAAAACTTCGACAGTTCAATTTTACGAATACTACTGATATGTAAAATTGTCAACTTCTTATAGACTACACATGAAGCAAGCACGACACGTAACATTGATATTATATTTAATTAATAGTTTATCTAACTGCAAATCAACAACACTTATTTATAAGTAAACTCAATTCTTCTCTCGTTCTTTGAAAACTCATCTATTACTCACTCATAAAAGTTTTGTTTATTTTCCATTTCACTCAGCAGATCTTTTTCAATGGACAATAATGCCAAATTTGAAAGACTTGCTTGTTGTGTGCTGCAGCTGTACATCTTTATTCTCTTAAGTGCTGAAAAACTTCTTTCTGTGGAGGCGCTAGTAGCGGGAATAGTAAGTGTCAGTTTGCACAACTTTACTACTTCTGAATATGGCTTTTCTAAGCTGTTAGAAAAAAATAAAAAATAAAACTTCCCCATCATTTTTGCCTGAAAATTCCTGGGATATATAAACTGCAACAAGTTGTGCTTGCAGTGCAACAACATCAAAAAAATTACCATATAGATTTAAGACCAACTGCAAACTAGTTTCGGGAAAACATTCTTGATGTTTTTTAAAGTTACTTGGGTCTAGAAGCTCTAGAAACTGCAGAGATTCTAAATTTGAAAATCTGTCGTCTATTTGCTGAATAATTGTGTCAATAATTTCATAATACAGATGCCTGAAAAATGTTTTAAGGTCATGATCATCACTGTACTTAAAGTGTTTCTTGTTAAACTCTTGTGCTTCAGTTTCTAGTTTGGCATTTGTTTGCTCCCAAAAAGTTTCAAAACTGTTTCGTTTTGTTTGAAGTAAGTTAGAGAACTCCCTTACGTTCGTAGTGCAGTACCCAATGTCATGTAGCTTAGTTTGAAGAATACTGTACAAAACATCTGTATGAGGGAAAATGTTGCCAAAAACTTTTAAAAGAAAATTGAAATTGTAGTCATTTAATGAAGCTGGAAAACCTTTCGCACTTGTCAGATTGCTGGTCCCAGTTTTCTTCAGGGGCATTGTTTTTGCCAACAGGCAAATAAGATCAGCTCTGTATTCATGTACTGAGCCAACTAAACGCGACTTAAAATTCCAGCGCGTAGCTGAAACTCGTGGCAATCTCTTATTTACCACATCATCAAGGGCCTTTGTTCATGTTGTGGATTTTGCAAAAAATACCGCCAATCCACGTAATGTGCTGAAAAAAATTCTGCATTCTTTCATTGAGCATGAAGATTGTGACAGCACCAAATTTAACCTGTGAAGCCATGCAATGAACAAAAATTGCTTGGGGACATTTTGTCTCACTTTCACTTGTAGGCCATTCAAATGACCAGCCATAACAGCATCACTGTCATAGCTTTGAGCTACCAGTTTTTTCTTGCAGTTGTAATCAGTCACTAATTTGCTGACAACGTTGTAAATGGCCTCAGCAGAGCGATTTTCAGAGACATAAAAAAAACCTATAAACCTTTCTTGAACTTTACCATCCTCCCCAGTGTACTAAAATATGCTGGAAAGTTGAGCCTGATTGTTTATATCTCTTGTTTCGCCAAGACTAATAGAAGCAAATGTAGCTATTTCTAATTCATTTCTTATGCATTCGCTGACAACAAAGGGTACACTAGAAATCAAATCATTTTGTATTAGATTTGACAGTTCCGTAAAAACTGTGGAAGTTTCAAGATGATGTTTCAAAGTTGACTGATGAGGTTTAGAAGTTCAACATAATTCCCTTTGTTTTTTGAATTACATTCTTCATTGTGACCTCTGAAAGGAAGCTCCTGCTTTGCTAGATATCAAACATCATCTTCAAAACGTCTCAATATTTCTCTATTCTTTTTAACAAGTTCATTGTGTTGTTGATGATATATTTTGCAGCGCTCTCACACATACAAAACTGAATAAAATGCACACAAAACTGACACGATCTTTATTCTACACCCGTGTAGCACATAAAATACCTTGTATGAATAAAATGTGTTATTTTTATTATTTATCATTCACACGAACCGCCGTACGTAAACAAGTTGTCTGCGTAGGGCCAACTGTTGTGCCTTCAGCGGGCCTTGAGCGATCATTTCCGAAGTGGTCTATGAAGACACACTATCCCTTCCCCCACGTTCATGTTACCATGACAACCGGAACCAAAAGAGGCGAAAAGAAAACATTACCTAAGGGAAACAAAACCTGAAACCCTAGTCACCACGCTGTAGAGTGAAGTGTGCATGTGAGACAGAAATGTATTTGTGGCACAGAGGTGTTTCGTGGCTCGCAGGAGCGAGAATTCACGTGCGCGGAAATTAAAATATGTATAAATATAGATTCTCGGGACTGGTAAATAACATACAATATTACAGTAATAGCTCAAGGTAAGCGATGCTTACGTAGCGTCTGTTAAATACACGTGGCTGTATATTTTCCTCTAAGAAACTTTAATAGAACTTATACATTAATAATTTTGAAAGTAATGACACAACAAATTCACTAAATACTGGTTTATTTAATGTTGTTTTTGGTGCCTTCTTGTACAATGAAACATTAATCTTCACTTATTAGAGTTCTAGTTTCATATTCCATATGCTCATTAAACATTTATAATTAATTTATTAATTTTAATTCACACATTTATTTAGAATATTTTCCATCTGTTTTCAATAAATTGCATTATTTATTGAAATTATTTTTGAAGAAATTTAAGCTTCCTGTCTTAATTTGTATGTTTTTCTATATAATATCCTAGCCATTATTTCTGCTCAAATCAAATATAAAAATACTTCTTTTAAAATATTACTTTGACTTATAGATTCTTTCAACATTCTATAGACTATAACATTATAGTGTGTTAATTAGTTTTATATATTTGGGTTTATCTTCAGTATATTTATCAATTAATTTATAAATTAATTCTTTTTGATAAATTGATAATTTATCGTAATATGAAGAGTAGTGATCTGGTAACATTGGATAATCTTAACATTTTTCATAAAGTTTTTCTGGAATATCCAAATCAACAATAAATGTATACCTATATTTATAATTTTCCTTTAGGTTTAATTTTTTATCTTCAGTATATACATTTGCTATAAGTCATTTTTGTTTCAATGTTTTAGCTATCATTTTATTATAATCTAAAAATTCACCATAGTAGTGGTGGGCTCAATGCATAGCCATATAGATAATTAGTATCAAAGTACAGAATATAACACTGTTGTTTTTTGACTATTATATATGTACGCTTATCCCCTTTTCAGTTGCTTTTTCTTGAGAAACTTACTGTTTTACCAGATTTTTCATCATAGAAATGGCATTTATTTGTGATCATTGAAATACCACCTCTAATTCCTTTTTTTTTTTTTTTTTATTTGTGATTTAACATTTAATTAATTCTAGTTGCTGTTTGGTTTTTTTTAATTATGCAGCATCTGCTGACATTGGAGCTGAAATATAATAAACTGAGTCTTAATTATATTTTAACACATTTTTCTAAAATTATTGAATTCATTCCTTAGGAGTATTGCATCTAAGGCAGTCACCAAAGTTTCTGCAGTTGTAATGTTTGTACATTTTATTTGCGAATTTTAAATCTGAACGTTTTAAATTTTTATAATTTAATGATTAATACCAATCACTTTTGTTTTCTGGCTGTTCGTTAAGTTTAGAATAAACTATCGACCCATTTATATGTAAATACACCTACTCTTTAAACTAGATGTAGGTATTTTTAAAAAATGATTGTAATATATTCATGAATTTATGGTAATCTAATGGTGTACTGACTTTATTACCATATTTTTACAATCCGCTGTTAGTTTTGTTATTCCATTTCCATTGACTGGTAGTAATTCAATTTTTATAATATTCTTTTTCGATCTACATTTTGAACTATAACATTCATTAACATCTGTTAAATTGTTTGCAGCCTTAGCTAAGGATGTCTAAATGTATCAATAAACCTAACTTCAATAACTTAATCTTGTAAGACTCCTTCCTCTCTTATGTGCAGTTTTTTAT
This sequence comes from Dryococelus australis, assembly GCA_029891345.1. Classification (NCBI taxonomy): domain Eukaryota; kingdom Metazoa; phylum Arthropoda; class Insecta; order Phasmatodea; family Phasmatidae; genus Dryococelus; species Dryococelus australis. The sequence continues at coordinate 177,809,765 of CM056994.1, read as the reverse complement.
TACATGTAGAAAAAATTAATTAAACATTTTTATAAAAATATAAAGTTGTCGTGTTTTGAATATATGTTTGTAGTTGTGTTTTCAATTGTGATTATGTATTGTGTTAAGTTTTTAACTTATTGTAATTTTATTTAGATGTTTGTTAGAACATTTTTTTTTTATTTGACGCGTGACGTCTTTCTGCATATTATTGAATCGACTTCTAATCAGTGCTCACAAACCTGGGCATTGTTAATGGAGTTTGTTTTGCCACCACCAACAATGAGATGTCAGGAATTGTATTATCTACCCAAGGAAAAGGACGGATGCTCGACGCAAGATATTATTTGTCCGCCAAGCCACCAAGGCCATGCATCAAGATCAGATGAGTACACCAGCACGCTGCTAGATGCTACTGTTAGTATGATCACAAAGGCATGAGCCTGGATCCAGCACCCACCACTGACGTCACACGCCAATGATCGATGTCATGCTCTTCTCAGCTACTACCCCCTCTCCAAGATAACTCCCTATGCAAGCAGATCAAGAGGCACGCTATTCCGCCAGAGTATAAATAGCGGGTCGCAGCAAGGCTCCTGACCAGTCTTCAAGCAATTGTTGTCTGTCTTGTTCCTTCACCGTACTCCTGGTGCTGAGAGAACCATCAGCTATCCTACCTCACCATGTTCTTGTGGTGCCGAAGACTTAACCTCTCCTCAACTCTTCAGCGTACCCTTGTGGTACCGAAGATACAAGTACTCGCCTACTCTTCGCCGAAGAACCTACATCTTACGTATGATGTTGCCGTAAACACTGAGACACGTACCAGTCCCTTCAGGACAACAATAGTAGCACTAGTTAAAGTCAGAGTTATTTTCATAGACACTTTTTACTGCCTACCCTGTTAGCCTAGAAGCAGGTGACCGTCACCTGTGTTCACACAGGGTGTTTAATTTCCTTAAGCTCACATGGATAGGAGGTAGTACCACCACTACCACCACTGTTTATTTCTGTCAGAAGAAATAAACACAGTTTAACTCACTTACAAATATCTCTCCCATAGTCATAGTACCTTACCTCGTAGACAAAGGTCCGTACGAGTGACAGCAGGTGATCGTGGTTTTATTCAACTTGTTAATACACTATACACAGATAAAAATACAACTTTGGAAGGCCACCCATTCTCTGCACCAGGTGTAGAGAATGGTAGAGCCACAACATTAGGTACTCCATCCTCTTAAGGTCAGCTTGTCAGCTTGGAGGTTTCCCTTCTTACCGCGCGTATGGTACTTAGATGGGTACTTCTCCAAGTCTGGAGAGACCAACCTTAGAAGGAACTAACCCCCGTACTGAAACTGCCCTCGGTGTTACACAGCTCGAATAACCCAGCACCTCAGGTGCCGGAGTTTGAGAGTAATGTCACTTGGCTGGCAGACACAATATGTACACTGCCAACACT